>CM065802.1:38538238-38922738 GCA_033398695.1 Orobanche coerulescens
CCAGAGCTATAAAAAATACGGAGGTTGGACAACTATAGGAATTTCCATCCGCCGAGGGGGTCCTTGGACCCCCCCTCCCTCTGCCCCTGCCCGAATGGATTTCTACAATTTCGTCCGTTCCCAGTCTCAAACCAGATCAAACAATAATGATGCCGGTTACACACATTTTAGTCCCGACTCGCGAACCAGACCGTTTGTCCCGAAACTGATAACATGAACAAATTTAGGAATGAGAAACTGTCATGCGAACGACAATTTGGTCAAGTCTTTCGTCAAAATGATATGTCCACAATTTATCTATTTTTTTCATAATTTTAGAATAAATTATTATTGAAAACACATTTATATTAGATGAATTTAAATAAAGAAAATTAACTCATTAAATGAGATTTATCAAGAAAATAATATTAGATTTTTATTGGAAATATGTAATTATCAATATCAGAGTTTTAATATGGAAATTAATAAATACCCATTAATTAATACATCTTATATACTAAAAGCTTAAGTTGTCTTATAAATGCAAAGTGCTCACAATAAATGTTTCATGAATTGAAAGTGAAATGTGAAAGCTTCATGTGTTAGTACATTGATTTAATAGTCATACATAAGGGTAAGTACATAGGAATCGTGCACAAAAGTTTGTACGGTACAACATGTTTCAAGCCATCTCTAAACCTCAAAGAATCCAAACCAAAAATGCCATGAATGCATAAATTAAACACATCAATTAGTGGTTAGTCTTTTTACCTTCCCGTCCATGAGTTACAAATATTTTATCAACTATATAATGTGTCAAAAATCACACACAACAAACCACAACTTCCTCCACACCGCGTGCACATTGGGCTACAACTTATTATGGTGGTAAAGTAAGCATCATATCGTCTTACTTATTTAGCATATTGATTTATATTATTTTATGTAAATTTCACGTGTGTTTTTTGTGTGTAACAATATAGGACATAAAGATGGTAGCTTAGGAGATTTGGTAGTAACATCATCTTTTCTAATGGTTTAAGAGATCCTATACATCGTTGTCTTATCAATTAAGTGGAACATGCACGAACATTTTTACTTTGATCGAAAATGCAATATATTGATTAACTGTATTTAAGTTACTAACGATCAACTATATCTATTTTTTGTAGAGCATCAAGAGGCATTAAAGAAAGAGATCGAGAAGTCACAAAAATTATGTCAAGAACAAAACATGCAAAAGGCCAATGAACAACAACAACAAAAACAACAACAAGAACAACAATAAGATCAACGCCGCGGCCACCGGTGGGATGAATACTTAGCATTCGTATTAATAGTACGTTACAAATTAAACATGCAATATTTTACTTCATGTAATACCGATAAACGGGCTAATACTATTGATTCGTTAGCAAGTAAGTTTATTGAAAATAATGTGACGAGCATTCAATTTTTAGTCAATAATTATTACTACACTTTGTTGGTGCATTTTAATATTTTTGCTCTTGATGTAGTTTTTTGTCTTGCGTTGTGTTAATGTCACTTTTTTAATTAAACGTCTTGGAATATTGTGTGACTTTGATATCTGATATGACTGTGTAAATTATGTAGATGTTACATATTGCAAATGGTAGTATATAATAAAAATATAATAAAAATATCTTCACACTATCATCATAACAATGAGAATCTTCTAAATCGAAGAAGTATATAAAGGAGAAGAAAATTGTATTTCAAATGTTATCCACATATCACGAGGTAAGCATTATTCATTTGAGTTTGAGATCATGTGATTCATGTCGTCATACTGTAAATACTTAGAATGAGTTACTAATGAATGCTCCAAATTCGATATTATAGTTTATGGAAAAATGTTGTAATAATGCATTAATTAAAAAATAATTTATGTAAGTTACTCACATTAAAAGATTACATATGAAAAGCCTCATTTAAATATAACATTTTGCAAAAAACCTCTTCACATTAAAGAAAGAGATTGACAAGTCACGAAAATTGTATCAAGAACAAAACATGCAAAATGCCAATGAACAACGACAAAGACAACAAGAAGAACAACAACAACAAGAACAACGCCACAGCCACCGGTGTCAATATAGATGAATACCTGGCATTCATATTAATAGTACGTTACAAATTAAACATGCAATATTTTACTATACGAATTATAATTTATTATACGAATTATAATTTATACTCTTGAATATACTAATCACTTTAATGTTTTATGTTTTTATAGTTTTGTTAAAAAGGAAATTTGTTTTATAGTTCGCTTTTAATAATGTAATTTATTTGAACAACGAAGTCCGTCTTTCACAAAAAAATGAGAGTTTCAAACATAAACCGAAAATTAGTCCCGAACATTACGAAAAAAATAATTAGATCCAACCCGAGTGCATCGCATGGGTCTGAGCGAGCCCAAACCTGTGTGCATTGCACGTGGATGAATATAAAAGGTCTCCGACATTAATGTCATCGCTTCATATTTAAAATAATTTATGTAACTTATACATATTAAAAAATTACATGTGAATAGACTCTTTTCAATTTAACATCTTGAAAAAAATCTCTTCACATATACTCTTTTAATGTCAATAAACTATTTTAAATGTGTGTCATGCTTAGAAATGTGATACCATCACAGCTTAGATATATAATGACGAAAATAAGTTCTGAAGATTACGATATAAAAACTTATATACAGCCCATGTGCAACTCAATAAAGTATTCTAAGTACGTATAAAGCTTAGCAAATGTGTGACACCATGAAAACTTAAATATAAAATGACGAAAATAAATGCTGAATATTACGCTATGAAAACTTCTATATAGCTCATGTGCATCGCACGTATTTTAAATCTATGAAAACTTTTATACAGCACATGTGCATCGCACGGGCATCGTTGACTATCATAAGAAATAGTTATAACTTATCCCAATGTATTAATATTAGTTAGTTCCAATTAAAAATGATAGAGTCAATACCAAAATAAATAGACAAAAAATATTACGTAAAAAATACATCTTAAAAGATTACATGTCAATAAACTATTTTAAATACGTATCATGCTACAAAATGTATGCTACCATGACAACTTATATATACAATGACAAAAATACGTCCCGAATATAAAATGACGAAAATAAATGACAGATCCATGATCAAAATGACGAAAATTTGTGCTGAACAATAACAATTTAAATATATAATACCATCATATACAGCCCGGGGCATCGCCCGGGTCTGAATGACTCGTCATATATAATGAAAGATTAGGTCCTAAAAATGATTGGGGAGTATTAATGACAATAATTTTAAAACATTTATTAGGGTTTTGCAATGTAGTCCTCATATTTTTCTGCAGCTTTCAATTTAACCTTAGAAATTCTGTATACTTCAATTTAAACCCGTTTTGATTTATGATTCTTCGATTTTAACCCAGTCAGCTTCTCAACTCTTACAATTTGACCCCACTCAACTTTAAAACCTCCAATTCAGTCCCATTTTGACCAAGACATTAAAATATTGACCTTTCAATTAATATTAATAATTAGTCCGATTTTATGCATATATATTTTATTTCCGTCATTATATCGTAATATTTTATAATGATTAAAATATTATTGCATGTAGACTTTATCGAGGATTTACGGGCTTAGGACTGTGAGTCGAGCGTCTCTATATTCAAGTCAGACAGCATCATTTATTCGTGGGAATTTTCACTATCACTTTAATTGCTTTAATTGGATTGTATATGTGATATTCAATTCAATATGTGATATTCAATTCATGTTTAAAATTTGACGATACATGTTGTGAATCAGGCTCACATGTATACGTGTGAAGAGGCTATCTTAAGATATATGTTGTTACGGGGACACCTGCGCAAACTCAATATTCACATGCGTGCTCGATACATGTTATATGTGGTATTTTGTGTATGTTTCATGTTGTTGTGGGGACACCTCCGCAACCTCAATATTCGTGCTATGCGTGCTAGATTCATGCTATACGTAATATTGTGTGTATGTATTCATGTTGAGGAAAAGATATGATAGATTATTCATTTTATACTTTTCATGAGATTATATATTACTGTGATAAGTGAGATTTCCACGAGCTGAAGGAAGCTCACCCTCACCTTCATTGATCCCGCAGGTTAAACTGAGCCGGCCGGATGAACGGAGGAGCAAGCCGAGAGGGCATATGAATGATTAAATGATGTTTTTCTTATGTCAAATGTTTCGAAATTCTTTTGGGGAAACTTTTGTTAGAAATTAACAATTTATAATTTATTCTTCCGACGCAAATTTTATTTCGTATCTAACGTGTTATTGCCTTAATTAAAGGTATTTAATTTATGTCAGTGTAGCGACTCGATTTTATAGGCGTTATTCTTCGTCAAATTTACCTTTTATTTATTTTCCACAATAATTATCCCTAGAAAGTCGGGGCGTTACATAGTGATATAACTTATATTACACATATTAACGCAACCTTGATACAAAGTATATAAACATGTGCACAAACATTACGTACAAAACACGTAGATATTCAACCAAAAGCACAGCCGGTGCATCGCACGGGTTCGTAATGCCTCGTATAATGAAAGATTGAGTCCTAAAAATGATTGGGGAGTATTAATGACATCAATTTTGAAATATTTATTAGGGTTTTGCAATTTAGTCCTCACATATTCCTGCAGCTTTCAATTTAACCCCAGAAATTCTGTATACTTCAATTTAAACCCATTTTGATTTATGATTTTTCGATTTTAACCCAGTCAGCTTCTCAACTCTTACAATTTGACCTCACTCAACTTTAAAACCTCCAATTCAGTCCCATTTTGACCAAGACATTAAAATGTTGACCTTTCAATTAATATTAATAATTAGTCCGATTTTATGCATATATATTTTAATTTCCGTCATTATATCGTAATATTTTATAATGATTAAAATATTATTACATGTAGACTTTATCGAGGATTTACGGACTTAGGACTGTGAGTCGAGCATCTCCATATCCAAGTCAGACAACATCATTTATTCGTGGAAATTTTCACTATCACTTTAGTTGCTTTAATTGGATTGTATATGTGATATTCAATTCAATATGTGATATTCAATTCATGTTTAAAAATTGACGATACATGTTGTGAATCAGGCTCACATATATACGTGTAAAGAGGCTATCTTAAGATATATGTTGTTGCGGGGACGAAAAATGCTATACTACACACTCTACAAGTCCCTAATTTCCCCCAACATCTTAATTAGATGGATTCTAATTGGACCCCTCATGTATAAATATGAGTCCCGCGAATAAAAACACGACACGTGTCATTCGGTACATATGTTAGGACCAATTTTAGGGGTGTATAGCACAACTCTGCGGGAACACCTGCGCAACCTCAATATTCACATGCGTGCTCGATTCATGTTATATGTGGTATTTTGTGTATGTTTCATGTTGTTGCGGGGACACCTGCGTAACCTCAATATTCGTGTTATGCGTGCTAGATTCATGTTATACGTAATATTGTGTGTATGTATTCATGTTGAGGAAAAGATATGATAGATTATTCATTTTATGCTTTCCATGAGATTATATATTACTGTGATAAGTGATATTTCCACGAGCTGGAGGAAGCTCACCCCCACCTTTATTGATCACACAGGTTAAACCGAGCCGGATGAACGAAGGAACGAGCCGAGAGGGCATATGAATGAAATTTTATTAAATGATGTTTTTTCTTATGTCAAATGTTTCGAAATTCTTTTGGGGAAACTTTTGTTAGAAATTAACAATTTATAATTTATTCTTCCGATGCAAATTTTATTTCGTATCTATGACGTGTTATTGCCTTAATTAAAGGTATTTAATTTATGTCGACAGAATGACTGACTTTATAGGCGTTATTCTTCGTCAAATTTACCTTTTATTTATTTTCCCCAATAATTACCCCTAGAAAGTCGGGGCGTTACATAGTGATATAACTTATATTACACACATTAACGCAACCTTGATATAAAGTATATAAACATCTGCACAAACATTACGTACAAAACACGTAGATATTCAACCAAAAGACAAACATGCAGATCGACGGTTAAGAATGCCTCGTATTATATAGAAATCAGATGAGATACAAAATTTACGGCCTAAAATATAATTCAGATATATAAAATTTTAATATATAATAATAAATACTACTATAAAAAATTATGTCTTACCCCGTGAATTTATTCAGGAGTTCTAACGCTAGTAATCATTTAATTAGACTGCGTTTGTTGGGTTTCTAAAACAGTAGTTGCACTGCTGTTCTTCCTAAGACTCTGAAGCATGATAGGTTCCCTCCGGACTCTGAGAACTGAAACCTTTTTATTGGACAAAATTACAATGGGTATAGAAACTTCCTCCTTTTTCGTGAGGTGAGGTGTTACAAAGAAGAAGTGCATGATTACAATCAGGCGAGAAATATGGTAGTATTAGAGTTGGGCTCCATGTTGAAAGTTTATTCTTGTCATACATGCCGGAAAAATTGGTGAGTTTGTGTTTCATGATTACATGACAATTTCTGATACTTTTAGCAGCAACCAGCATCAGAAGTATTGTTATTTGTGCTGATAATAAAGTGTATAAAATAAGAACCTGAATTTACTCGCTGCTCGGTGAACGCGATGTCTTGAACAGATCAGCTTTTTGTGTAAACCTAGACAATAACACACACAATAACAGATCTAATATCTCTTGTTCTTATGTTGTGTCCATTTTGGCCTTGGACCATTCTTGGATTCAGGCCCGGCAAAGGCCCATGGCTGCCATGGCAATGGCCATGGGCAGCAAGGCCCATAAGGGCATCACTAATTCATCAGCTACTTGGCCTTAGTAGGTTTATTAGGACTTCTAAGAAAAATACCAAAGTTACCGTTCGGCGTTTGCTTCTGATTCTGCCTGTTTCATCACACAGCCGTGTTGCTGCCCAAAATATTTATCCGAAGATTAATACTGCTGGAAGACGGACAACAAACAACAATTGCGGGAGCACTTCCGAGAGTAGATAAATAATACAAGATTTGCCGGGTTTGTTAGGCCCGGGCTTGAATGCTCTCGCGAGATGTTATTAATACAAATATTCGTGGATACAAGTATTAATGAGAGAAATCTAAATACAATGAGTGTAAAAAGACTCTGTTAATCCGGCTCTTGAGCGAAGCTTGGTGTTCTTCGTCCCCGCCGATAATCTGCTGGATGAGATAGGCCGGGAGAAGTAAGACCGAATGATAGCTGTTGCCAAGAGTTGGAGATTAGCCAAGTGCTTGATGTTTGCTTCTGTGTTGTATGCTCAAATCGTGAGGTTGCAGAAGGAAGCTGAAGAAGTGTCCAAGTGCAGGGTGCCTTGCTTATATAGGGGCAGCCGGGTCCTGTCCTGTAGTGGCCGATCGCCTGCCGGCCATTATAATAATGTGCCGATCGCCCGCCGGCCAATATTATAATGGGGCGATCTCCTGGGCTGTCGGGCTAAAGTCCAAGAAAGATGTCATTGTCAAGCTAAAGTCCAAGGAAAAGGTCACACATTGGGCGGTCCAATTAGGAGCCATCACGCGTCCTAATCGATCAACATGTGGCCCTACCGACAAGCTTTCGCGGCTTGTCGGTGGTGGAGAGAATCTGCCGATCGTGGTCAATGACCCGTGATTCGCGGATCTTGTCCCGGATCTTGCACGTGGTGTCAGTCTTGAGGCTCGGTCTTCGCCGACTGGATGGCCATCGGTGGAGATCGATATGAGGCGCTCGTCTCTAGCTGATCATCAGAGGTCGCCATCGGCCAGTGGATGAAGGTCGGCAATGGTCGGTCTCCAAGGGTAGGTCGGCAAGATGCCGAGAGAGGATCGCCCGCTTGTTTGCCGCCGTGAGCTGGCCGCTGAGTACCGAGAGGGGATCGTCCATTAGTAGATCGCCAGGGGTCGGTCGCCGAGTATCGAGAGGCGATCGTATCTGAGGTTGATCGCTCGATATCGGGACTTGCCCTGGGGCCTTCGGTTGGCCAGTCTAGCATGTCCGCTGGGTCAAGGCTTGGTCGCCTGGTCGCTGATCGGCAGACCTGCCTTGGACGATCGGCAGTGACTCGGTCGCCCGACCTCCGAGGCGATCGCCGGTCGGAAGGTGTTAATTCTTGACACAACAATTGCCCCCCAGCTTGCTCCTATGTTGAAGACATGGGGCGAGGTGGTTCTTGCTGGTGATCGTGTTCGGATGAGGACGGGCGATCTTCCTGAGCTGACTTAGGCTTCGGACTTGGGCTATCATAGTCGATTGGCTAGCTATCTTTCGGTCTTGTACCTGCAAAAAACAACATTGGCCGATCCCCCATGGAAACTTGGTGGTTTCGCTTTGTTTGAGGAATCGTGCACAGTCGCGGAGATCGATGGACCGACTCCATGACCGTGTCTTGGTGCGCGAAGACAATGAGTGTCTCGTGACTCACTTTATTATGAGGGTCCTCTCATAGCCGCGCCGCCGTATTTAAACGAAGGGCGTGCGGTCTCGGTCTAGAGGAGTCCTTGCGCGGGGCAGCGTCGGATGAATCAACTCCACGCCCGCGGCTTGTTAGCTCTGCTTCCACCTCGGCCAGCCATGGAGATGGCCGACCTCGACGGTGTACGTTGAGACGGGGTTGTGGCATGTGTCCACTGATTAATGTTGGAGAGCCCTTAGACTACGCCGGCCTCGTATTTAAACGAAGGGAGGGCGATCTCGGCCGAAAGGGACCTTGCATGGTCGAAGCAGCCGGTTCCATCGACTGCCAGGACCATGGCTTTATGATGTGCGGTGGAGGCGATCTTATGCCTTAGTCCGTCATGTTATATGCTGGACTGTAAATGGCGATCGTGTCCACCGGGTTGCTGATGATGTAGCGATCTGGCCGGAAGACTGGCGATCGTCGCTCGGCGGCCGATCGCTTTATTCGTAGGTCGATATTGGCGATCGGGCGGCGGCTAGTCCCTCATTTAAAATGGACTGTAGGCGGGGATCGAGTCCTCCGGCTCTGCTGGGTAGTAGCGATCGGGCTGGGAGACTGGAGGTCGTCGTACGGGCGCCGATCGCTCTACTCCTAGCCGAGAAGAAGCCTTTGCACAGACAGAAATCTGCGGCTCTAGCCCTAAGGCTGCGTAGGTCGTCGGTAGGGTCTTCGTGAGATGCCTGAACATAGGCGAGAAGCCCTGAAAACCTCCTAGGACCGCGTAGAGGGCGGTCTCATCGCTTACGGGCTCGCCGTTGAGGATGATCACGTCTACCCGGTCGATGTAGTCCGAGTCGGTCTCTTCTTCTCCCTGCCTGATTTGCATCATGCGATGGCGACCTTCTGGCCGGGCGACCCTGGTGGCGAAGTGTTCCGTGAAGACGTGCGCCAGCTCGTTAAAGGAGCCAATGGACCGAGGTGGCAATGAGGTGTACCACCGGTGGGCGAGGTCGTCTAGTGTCAGAGGGAACATTCGGCACCGGGTCGCGTCCGATGCCCCACACCCGGTCATGTAGATGTTGAACTTGTGCAGGTGTGTTTGGGGGTCCGATCGCCCCTGGTACACGGGTGTCTGAGGAGGAGCGATCTTGTGCTGCACGGGGGCGAGCTCGATGTCGATCGCGAGCGGCTCGCTTGGCGCGGCGATCGTCTTCACGGCGCCTGCCCCGGATTGCAGGAGCGCCTTCACGTCGTCGATCTGACGTTGCATTGCGGCAATCGCCGCGGCTCGGCTGCTTGCGGATCGGCTTTGGGAGCGGGGGCCGAGGCGATCGTGTACCGACCTCCGGACCCCGCTGCTGCCGACCTCGGGAATCTGGCGAGCGGGAGCCAGGCGGCTGGATCGCCTTGTGGGAGCTGGGTAGGCCGAGCTCCTGGTGACGGACACCAACTCCGTCGTCTCGTAGCTGGGGCCGGACTGCCCCGGTCGCCAGGTCGGGTCACTGCCCAGGCGATCGAAGACAGAGGTGCCCCGGCTGCCGAGCGCCTCTTCATGCGGACGGGAGCCTCCTGGCGATCGCTCGGCCAGTAACGCCTTGAGCTTCCGCTTGGACTTCCGGCGGGAGACCGAGGGGGTGATAGCAGGAGGCGCGTCGAGAGCACTCCGTCGTTCCTGAAGGGCGGCTATGGCCTCTTCGATCTGTTCATTGGTGCGGAACTGATCGAGCGAGAGGCTCGGGCCGCCGTTCCGGGACGGGATCGAGCGCCTCTGACCGCGGCGGCTGCCTTCCACCATCGGCTGCGGCTCGGACTGGGACGGAACAGGGGGTCTGGCCGGCTGGTCAGCGGCTTTCTTCGACGCGGAGGCGGAAGACATGTTTTCTGAAGGATTTCTTTGAAGTGCAGTAAGTGTCACTTCAAGTATCTGCCCCGAGAACAGTGAGTGTTCTTCGGGACGGTAGGTATAAAAATTCGAGGGTTGGATGCCCCTCCTTCTAGCGCCAATTGTTGTTGCCCAAAATATTTATCCGAAGATTAATACTGCTGGAAGACGGACAACAAACAACAATTGCGGGAGCACTTCCGAGAGTAGATAAATAATACAAGATTTGCCGGGTTTGTTAGGCCCGGGCTTGAATGCTCTCGCGAGATGTTATTAATACAAATATTCGTGGATACAAGTATTAATGAGAGAAATCTAAATACAATGAGTGTAAAAAGACTCTGTTAATCCGGCTCTTGAGCGAAGCTTGGTGTTCTTCGTCCCCCGTAGATAATCTGCTGGATGAGATAGGCCGAGAAGTAAGACCGAATGATAGCTGTTGCCAAGAGTTGGAGATTAGCCAAGTGCTTGATGTTTGCTTCTGTGTTGTATGCTCAAATCGTGAGGTTGCAGAAGGAAGCTGAAGAAGTGTCCAAGTGCAGGGTGCCTTGCTTATATAGGGGCAGGGTCCTGTCTGTAGTGGCCGATCGCCTGCCGGCCATTATAATAATGTGCCGATCGCGCCGGCCAATATTATAATGGGGCGATCTCTGGGCTGTCGGGCTAAAGTCCAAGAAAGATCTTGGTTGTCGGGCTAAAGTCGAGGAAAAGGCGCCACAGTGGCGGTCAATTAGGAGCCATCACGCGTCCGAATCGATCAACATGTGGCCCTACCGACAAGCTTTCGGCGGCTTGTCGGTGGTGGAGAGAATCTGTCAGGCCGTGGTCAATGGCCCGTGATTCGCGGATCTTGTCCCGGATCTTGCACGTGGTGTCGATCTTGAGGCTCGGTCTTCGCCGACTGGATGGCCATCGGTGGAGATCGATATGAGGCGCTCGTCTCTAGCTGATCATCAGAGGTCGCCATCGGCCAGTGGATGAAGGTCGGCAATGGTCGGTCTCCAAGGGTAGGTCGGCAAGATGCCGAGAGAGGATCGCCCGCTTGTCGGTCGCCAGGAGTCGGTCGCTGAGTATCGAGAGGGGATCGTCCATTAGTAGATCGCCAGGGGTCGGTCGCCGAGTATCGAGAGGCGATCGTATCTGAGGTTGATCGCTCGATACCGGGACTTGCCCTGGGGCCTTCGGTTGGCCAGTCTAGCATGTCCGATGGGTCAAGGCTTGGTCGCCTGGTCGCTGATCGGCAGACCTGCCTTGGACGATCGGCAGTGACTCGGTCGCCCGACCTCCGAGGCGATCGCCGGTCGGAAGGTGTTAATTCTTGACACAACAAGCCGCACATCATTCTCATCCACGAACACATACATACACGCCACGCTCAGACGCTCACCTAGGGCTGTAAACGATCCGAACAGTACCGAACCTTCACTGGGTTCGGTCCGGCTCGAAGTTATTCGAACCTTAGGTTCGATTCGGCTCGAAAATTTCGAATCTCCGAATTTGAGGTTCGATTTGGCTCGAAGACTAATTTTTTTTCATATAGTTCGATTCGATTCGGCTCGATTTTTCGAACCGTTCGAACATAGTTTGATTCCGCTCGATTTTTCAAACTGTTGGAATAAAATTACATAGTCCAAAATAAAATTACATAGTCCAGAATTAACAAGTGCATAATCTAAAATAAAATTACATTCCCAAAATAAATTAGTTAACAGCTAAAACGAGCAGGTTACAGAAACAGAATGGCAGAACACACTTCATAAAACAAAGCTGGCAGAAATAAAATCTCATGTTCCGCGTGACTTTTTTTTGCTATTCTTGGAGTTGTTGGGTGGTTTGCTAGCTGGTTGTTGTGACTGAGAGTTGACGACATTTGTTGATGGTTGAACAACGTCAGAAGGTGTAACAGTTATAGAGCAACTTCCTTCTATGTTTGCTTGCGGGGCTGCAACATTAGCATTTGCAATATTTATATTATAGAGCAATATCTACATTATAGATTGAAAAAGTGAAATCATAAGTCACTAAGTCATAACTGAATTACCATTAGCATTTGCATCTTTCATTTCAAATTCATTCTCGAACTCCAAATCAATCGGATCTTCATTTCCCTGATATAAACACAAGACCGAAGTTAAAAAACATACTACGAAAGAATTATGAAACCAGATTTGAGTAATGAAACAAAGCAGCAAAACACTTCAAATGAAACAAAACATCAAAACACTTCAGATTTGAATAATGAAACAAAACAGCAAAACAACAAATTACCTCCTTTAGACTTCTAATTCCATAAGCTTATTTAATCCAATCTCCACCACAAAGCAACACTTCTATTGTATCTCTTCTCATCGAGGCTCTTTTCTAACTCTACCACCAGCACTAAATGTGGATTTAGATGCAACTGTTGTTATGGGGATAGATAATACATCCATTGCCATTTTAGATAAAACCTTATATTTTCCTTCATTTCCTTTCCACCAAGCAAAGGCATCAAAGTTGGCAACATTGGGATAACAAACTTCATCATAATACAATTCCAAATCATTTTTTTCTTTCCCTTTAGAATGCATTTTCATCATAAACTCATCAAACTTTCCTTTGCCAACTGTAGAAGAGGGAGGCTGCTTCAAATATGTACTATAAGTTTTTGGGCCTTTCCCTTTACTATCACCATATATCTTTGCATATTGTTCAAACAAGTCAGAGAAGCTTTGTTCCACTTTTTCTATCTTTTGCTCATAATTGTTGGGGTACATTGATGTATAAGCAAACTTAATCATCCCCTTCTTATATCTAGGCTCCAGAATTGACCCAAAAGACAACAACAAGTCACATTCATCCCAATATTTATCATATTTAAGAGCCATTCTAGTAGCCATATTCTTCATATGCTTCTTGCTATGTACATCTAGTTGCCCATTAATTAGTTCCTTAATCCTAGATAATTCCAACAAAAATTAGTTAACCGTTGGGTAATTACTCCCACTTATCAAATTTGTAACATCAAGAAAAACCTCAAGGAACTCACAAACTTCATGCACTTCTGCCCATTCTGCAGTAGAAGGACAGAATCTCTGAAAAGCATCATCATCCTCACCAAACTTAGTAAAACACTGCCTATAATTATAAGCAGTACTGAACATGACATAAGTTGAATTCCACCTAGTGTTATTGTCCAACACCAACTTATTGGGAGGCAACTTCAAATTAACCCTATGTTCATTGAAAGAGGAAAGCCTATTTTCAGAACCAAACAGATATTTCACTCCATCCCTAACAACATCAACCACTGTCTCAATCTCTTTCAATCCGTCCCTCACCAACAAGTTAATGATATGAGCACAACATCTAACATGGAATAATTTACCATCCAAAGCAAGATTTGATAGCAAGTTGCGGTCTTTTTTCAGAATGGCAATACACACATCATTAGCAGAAGCATTATCAACAGTCACAGAAGCAATCTTATCACTAATTCCAAACACATTGCAAATTCTATGTACCTCTTTGGCCAATGCAGCCCCATTGTGAGGTGGAGGCACATTGACAAAAGAGAGGACTCTTTTTTGCAAATTCCAATTCCTATCAACAAAATGGCAATTCACCACCATATAACCTATTCTTTGAACACCAGACCACCAACAATCAGTTGTTAAACTGATTCTGTTAACCTTTGCTAGAATCCCCTTAATTCTCTCTCTTTCCTTATCATAAACTGCAAAGCATTCTTTCCTAACCATAAACATACTGATCTTTTTATAGTAAGGAGTGTATGCCCTCAAAAACTCATTAAAAACGTTATGCTCAACAATGTTAAATGGATACTCATGAGCAAGAACTATGTGAGCAGCTAGTGTTTTAACTCTCTCAAAATTAAAACTAAAAGTAGTAACGGAACTTTCACCTTCAGAAAGCACAACACCATGCAATTGAGTTTGTATTGTATGCTTACTATTATCCTCCTTGATTTTCTTTGGAAAATACTTATCTTTGTATGGACAAGCTTCTTTCAAGTGTCTCATTAGGTGAGAAGTTGTGCCTCCCTTTTGAAATGAGAGCAACTTCTTGCAATGCTTGCACTTGTTCTTTTGTTTTCCATCAGGAAGTGTGATTGTTTCCATATGTTCCCAGGCCATTGATCTTGACTTGTTAGGATCAAGGCCATTGTCACCAGATTATTGTCCTCCCTCTGAATCACCAATATAATCCAAATCAACCGAACCAAAATCTGAGTTCAATGCCCCTTTATCACTAGCAAATTGGTCACTGTCAAACTCAGAGCCCTCATCCCCCATTTCAATATCATTATTCAGAGGTGGGGGTGTGTATGAGGAATCAATAAATGAAATATCCATTGTTAATGACATAAATTAGAACAGAATACAAGTTAAAACACAGTTATAAGTAAGATAAAACAATGAAACCAGATTTACAAAATTGTAATTAAAATCAAATAAAGATTTTTATCCAGTGTGACCAGATTTATAACAAAATTATATTTGTAATTAAAATCAAATAAATATTTTTCAAAACCCTAATTACACTTGCACACATTTATGAAAAAACCTGAATTTATATTACAAGTTACAACAAATAATAAATCAATTAAAACGAAAATCAAAATAGAAAATGTTAAATCTGAAAATGTTACCTCCAACCAGAACCAAACTCTGAATCAATGGCGGGGATGGGTTTGAATCTGACATCACCGATGCTAAATGATTTGGGTTTGGAGGTTTAGGTTTGATTAGATGCGTAGCTCACCGATGGCGATGCGTAGCTCACTGATAGAAATATGTAGAAGTATACCTACCTATGAATTCTGTTCCTGAGCTTTAACAAGAACTTATCATTATCTTTTTCGATTGGAGATGAGAAATCGATGCGTAGCTCACCGATGCGTAGATGAGAACGGTGGGTGAGATTTAACTTTGAGAGAGATGGATGAATGATATGGGGGAGTCGGGACTCGGGAGACGACTATGAAGAAATGAAGAAAGGTATGGGGTAGGGTTGGGGGTATACGTAATTTATTTGGGCTGGGGTCTGGGGGTATTTTTAATTTGGGCTGGGGCCTGGGGGTATTTTTAATTTGGGCCGGGGCCTGTAACATAACATAACTTATGTTTTTATTATTGGCCAAAATCACCGGACCGAGCCGAACGGTTCGGTCCGAACATCGAACCCTATTTTATAGGGTCCGTCTCTACGTTTGGTGTCCCGAATCGAGCCTCGAGCCGAGCTTTTTCGAGCCGAATACTTCGAACCGTATCGAACCTTTAGGTTTGTTCACAGCCCTACGCTCACCATACTTCAGCCTTCGACTCCGTTTACCCTCTCTGACTATCTCCCCCTTTGCGATCGTTTTCTAAGTCAATCGCACACCTATTGCAGTCGTTTTCTAAATCAATCTTTACCAAATGCTTTTTGTTTCAGACCTAAATCAATATTTACAGACTTTGGAATGGTGCTGTCTTAAATCCTCGTTCCTTCCTAATCATATGCGGCTAAGGCTCTAATCGGTAAAGGTGAGTGTGATTTTTTGCCCTAATTTGTTTCAAGTTGCTGTGTTATGTTACTGCTGTTGACTCAAAAGTATTTTGATGATGATTAGATTCAAAAAATTTAACAAAATCTATCTCAACGAGCTGTTTCATTGAAGGAGAATCTTGTTCCTAGCGTACGCTACAGGATGCCGAGTAGCGCACACTATCGAGGGTCCTAAGCAGACAGACAAGTCACCTGTAGTCAAGTTGGAATCCTACCTGATGGATAGCACACGCAAAGTCTATATTATTAGCGCACGCTAAATTGCCAAAATTAGCGCACGCTATCTTCTCTCTCTAGCGCACGCTATCGCGTCCAACTTAAACAAGACAGAGAGGACAGTAAGGTCTGGACAGAAAAAGCAAATCATTTGCGCACGCTACGGTCAAATATTTATGCACGCTATTCATAATACTAGCGCACGTTACATGACAATATTTGCGCACGCTACCGGAAACATATTGGAGGTCCAGTAGCCTCTGGACTCAAATAAGGAAGCATTTACGTACGTTATACAAGCTAACGTACGTTATCTGGAAAATATATAGTGCACGCTACACAAACTTGTTAGCGCACGCTAAGCGTTCGAATTTCTACCATTGGATATTTTATCCGTTGGAACGCAGAGGTCAAAAAGGAAATCCAGAAAATCTGGAAAGCTAATATTAAATAATACTAGCGCACGCTAAGTACAATTTTATTCGTTGGAAGAGAGACGTTGGGGAGACAAACCGACACGATTCAAAGTCAAAAGTCAAGACCTGTTGACCAATGTTAACGCACGCTACCAATGGATGTCTAGTGCACGCTAGACATGTATTTTTACCGTTGGAACAGTCTACAGACCGTTCATTTCAGCCAAGTCAAAGCACCGATAACGCACGCTATGAAGGATTATTAGCGCACGCTAATAATATAAATTTCAGAATTTGAAGAAGGACTTGACACTATAAATACCCATATCCTTTGGGTATCTCAATACACAACTTAAAGCATTCAAGCATTTAAGCATTCAAAGCATTCTTGAGCTCAGATTACTACTGATTATTGCATTATAAGTTGTGACAGAAAAAGATACAAGATGATACATATTGTAATATTTCTTATACTTTGTATTCTTTTCATTGGTTGTGAGTGTTGCATCACTCATACACGAGCGTAAGAGAAACGAATCAAGAGTCACTAATCCGGTGTTATTAGGATCTTTGATCCAACATTGTTAGGATTACACTCCAACATTCATAAGTGAGGATTGTCTAGTTCCGATAGAACACTAGATACAAAAAGTTTAATTTGAGAGTGGTTGTGCTTGGACCAATAGAGGACAAGCGGTTGTAATGGTTGTTGTGCTCGTACCGATAGAAGACGAGACAAGTGTGTGTGGTTGTTCTTTAGCCAATAGAAAAAGAAGTCGTAGAGAGGACGTAGGCAAGTTGCCGAACCTCTATATATCTTTGAGTCTTTTACTTTCCGCACATTTTACCTTTATTCGCGAGAAACTTCGATATTCTGCATTACCACTATTCAACCCCCCTTCTAGTGGTGAATTTATCTCTTCAGTTGGTATCAGAGCGGGTCCCTTTTTAAGGGTTTAACCACCTAAGGGAAAAAGATCCGCAAATGGCTCTTCTTGGCCAAATCGAAGGAAATGCTCTCAACCGTCCTCCTTTCTTTGACGGTTCCAATTTCATGACATGGAAAAAGAAAATGGCTATATTTGTTCAAGTCTATGATATTGAAATTTGGAAAGTTATTGCCCTTGGTCCGAAACTCGCCAAGAAAGAAGATGGATCATTGAAAAAGTTTGACGAGTTCAACGACGAGGACTGGAGGAACACGCACATCAATTAACATGCTACTCAACTTCTATATTGCGCCCTTAATCCCGAAGAACTCAATAGGATATCCTCCAATGAAAGCGCAAAGGAAATTTGGGAAATCCTCGAAGTAATTCATGAAGGAACCACCCAAGTCTAGGAGACTAAAATCAACATGCTTCTTCATGACTACGAACTCTTCTCCATGAAGGACGAGGAAACGATCACAAATATGTTGTATCGATTCTCGGCTATAACCAATGGGCTTGCATCTTTCGGGAAACCTATATCTAGTAGCGACCAAGCTAAGAAAATTCTTTGCTCGTTGCCAGGTAAATGGGATGCCACGGTTACCGCGATCATGGAGTCCAAAGATCTCAACAAACTCGAGTTTAGTGCCCTCATCGGGTCACTCATCAACTATGAGATCGTTCTCAAGTCTAGAGGTACTAAACCAAAGCCTCATGAAAAAGTAGTCGCATATAATGTTGATAACGATGTTGAGGAAGATGTTCCCATAGATGAAGATGACGAGGAACTTGCTCTCTACGCCAAGAATTTTAGAAGGTATAAAAATCTAATTCAAAGAAGGCGAAGTTTCCTTGGTCGGGATGGTAAGGCGGAACAAAAGAATAATGGATATGTTCCTATAAAGAAGTTCGACAATAATTGTCAGAAATGCGGTCAAGCCGGTCACTATGCCAAGGAATGCCGAGGATCCTATTCAAAGCCTCAAGTCGGAAGATTCAAAAAGAAGGAGGTCCTAATCGCTTCTTGGAGTGATGACGAGGAAGAGATTGAAAGATCTCTAGACGCAAATCTCACATTCATGGTGCTCGACTCGGAAAGCAATATCGAGGTAAGTTCCAAACTCAATGATGATGAATATGATGTTAAGAATACTTATTAGATTTTGATGATGTCATCTTTATATATTCAAATGTAAGTAATATACTTGGCAAAATGTAAGGAAGAACCAAATGAGTATCTTCCATAGGCCAAAATGTGTTAAGTTATATACTTGGCAAAATGTAAAGAAGAACTAAATGAGTATCTTCTATAGGCCATATAAGTTAGGTTTTATAAATCGGCCAAGAACAGATAAGTTTCTATCAGCCGAGTCTTGGTCAACTCAACTGGTCAAACAAGGTTAACTACAGGCGAGCTGTATCCCTTATCAGAGAAGTTCTGGTCAAAACAAATCAGCGAAGTTGGACCAGATTGCAGTCAAGAAGATCAGTCAAGTCATCCAAAGTCTGACCATCAGATCAGTCAAGTTCAATCAGGTCAGAAGATTACAGACAAGTCGGCTCATCAGAGAAGTCAACATCAGAGAAGTTTGACTGCACATCAGACTAGTTAACCACAGAGAGATCAATTAAGTGATCAGCCAAGTACTCCAGTCCACGTCAGCATGCGTTGAATAGTCAATATTTACGAAAAGTCACATGCGGGCGATTAGAGACAGACTGGAGAGATTCTCGGAAAAGATATGAATTAAGTAATTCATCCAGACCCACCACTGGAGACTTTAGTCTAATTATATTCAAAAGATTCGGCGCCATCACATGGAAGTCTTCACAACGGTCGGAAATTGGATTAAAATATGGGAATCCAGCCTTGCAACGTTCAAAAAGAAAAAAAAAGAAATCTATCTCTCCAATGGACGAATTTGTTACAGATTTGCAACGGCTATGAAGAAATGCTCAAGGATCGACACTTATCTATATCCGAAGATTTGAAGTTGAGCAATACGATGCGAACAACACTTACAAGCAATCAAAGCAAACAAAGCAATCAAAGCGAACTATAGCATCGTGAAAGAGCAGTACTTTAAGTTCATACTTGAAGAAAGCTCTTAGTTGGAGAAGACAATCACTCGTGTCTTTAAAACCTGAGTTCGGGGTACTTCACTGGTTGAAGTTCGAGAGACTATAAAGGCATCCAAGGATCGTAGATCAAGAGGTTCAAGGCAGTCAAAGGGAGTTTCAACGGCAAGGAATTCTACTGGTTGGAAGCTGTTGTAATTGGTTGAATCACTGAAATATTTATCACTGGTTGAGAATTATAGTGAATTCATCTCCAACTGGTTTGGAGAAAAGTGGATTAGTAGAGGATTACCCCACCTCTGAGACCACTATAACTGCCTGCGTGTTTTACTGCTTTCATCATCATACTTAACTGCTGCATTCATACTTAAGTGTTCCATTGATTATTTCTGTATTCGTCATCAGCTGACTTCCGCACTTACATTAACTACAGACGGCTCTAAGTCATCTGTACCATCAGCTGAGAAACTCATCCTTTGTGGAAAAGAGTTTGAATAAGTCTATTCATCCCCCCTCTAGACTTATTCCTGGACGACTTGTGACCTACAAATGGTATCAGAGCGGTTGGTTCAATATTTCAAGAACCAGATCCATATATCACTACACCAAAAACAGGATTTTATGACATTGAAACTCCCTGAATTTGTGACTGTCATTGACAGTCACAACTTTATGACTGTCAATAACTGTCACAATGACCAAACAGTGATAAATATAATATTTGTGACTGTTAATGACTGTCACAAATGTCGTGACAGTCTTGGATAGTCATAAACTTTCAAGTTAAAATAATAGCCACCGTTTCTTTCTCTTTTTTTTTCTTTATTCTCTCTCGGTGACTCGGTCCTCTCTCTCTCACTCTTTCTGTTCTCACCGTACCCCTTTCTCTCCCCTCTAACCTATCCTCTCTCTATCTCTCATTCCCTGAAATAAGTCATAAGTTATAGCATCTTTCTATACACACACCAAAGGTGCGATTTACACACACTCAGCCAAAAAAAAGGGATCTCTCCTCGGGCCGTCATTGCCGACGGCGATCGCCACACCTTATCCTTTTTAGTTTTCCTATGTTTTAACTAATTTCGTCCACATCCTGGTTCTTATTTTGATATTATTAGGAGGAAATTTTGTTCTTCTCGTTTCTACGCCATAGATCCAGAACTAGCCAACCTTTCCGCCATGGACGAGTTGCAGATTGATGGGGTTTTGGTTCTTGGCAGCGCCAGATTAGGGTTTGTCGCGCCTGTACTTGCTGCGGCGACCAGACTAGGCACTCCTTCTTCCATGGCCGATTTGCCCTTCTCCTTCTCGCTGAGTCGGATTCCGAGTCTGGCTACTGGTTCAAGCCTCGGGCCACGCTTCTACCATGGTTAACGTAGCAGCCTAGGTTTGCTGAGATAGAGATTCTTTGCTCTATTGCTGGGTTTTATTTTGGCTGTCGATTTCAATTATCTTAGTGGGATTTTTGTTTACTCTTGTTAATGGTTTCTGAATCGCTCTCGGCGATGGGTTTGTAGTTCTTCCGAATTTCTGATTCCTCTCCCGTTTTCATACATGTTTTCTTTTGAGCAAGCACTTTTAGGCTTGCACAATTATCGATAAATGTCTTGGATCTTTATCATTTCTGTGTCAGCCTTAATTTGAAGAATTTTCTGGTCTTTTGTTGCTGTAATATTTGGTGTAATTTTGCTGATATTGTCATCCTACGGGTTTACTGTATCAGAGGAAACTCGCACAACGATCAGAAAGAGTAAAATCGGTGGATCTACATCCAACAGAGCCATGGTATGTTTCTTAACCTATCCGTTGATATGTCTAATAGATGCATCTGGCATTTTTAAGAAAAATGCGGAAATGACGCCTGGTCAAAAACCTTTTAGTTCCTCCGGCTCTTTTTTTTACGTAATATTTTTCAACAGTTTACTTACTTCTACAGAGTTTTAATTATCCTGCAACTGTATGTTCTGTATGATGGTTATCTAATTAATTTCTTTGCTGAAATATTAGTCTCTGATTAATTATTCGGTGAAGGATTTTTGATATATGGTGCTTGCACATTCCGTTGGCAGACAGAACATCATTTACAGGTTTTCGTTCGAATTCACTTAAGGCTGTCACATATAATTTGCTGGATTTCTTTTCAATTTAATAAAAAATTTATGTTTCATCAATAGTAATGTCTACATCATCGTCTATACTAGAATCTGCATTACCACCCGTGGTAGCATTCACATCAACACCCACACTAGGATTCACATTACCACCCACACTAAAAGTCTCAATTTCATCAAAAGGGTTAAATTCTATGTTTAATATCGTACTAAGATCGAGTTGTGGCACATTTACATCCACATACTGCACATTTGTATCTAAATGTTCAGTTTCAACCACATATAGCTCTTCTGAGACATCATGTAATTCCTATGAGACTACCTTCGAAGAAGATGGTGACAGAAAATGTGTGTTCACCTTCGTCACAACATGTTTAGTAAACACACAAATTAGTTTATGTTGGCTCACATGTTTGGACAAATAAAGTACAAATATCTAAATCATTTTCTAAAGCTGTAAGACCATCATCCAAATTATAACCAGGTCTTAAAAAGTTGTAATATATTGGTTTCCCATCTTCGTAACCTAGCTTAACCATAATCGAATCCAAATCACGAGCACAAAACTCATTTATATCTACCATATCAAGGTAGTCTTGTGAACCATTCACATACCTTCTAGGTGAACCTGTAAACACCCCACCGTGGTGTAGCTTGATCGAAAACAGAGTAGAACTCCTAACTCAAACATTAAACATAATGGTTTCATGAATTCAAAAATTTTAACAGATAATCATCTACAAAAATACTTACAACATAATTATCAAGTATATACAACATACATTAAAGAATTGCAACAGAAAAGTAACAATAGCTTACCATAGACTGATTCGAGATCGTTTGAATCGCCTTTAGTTCGAATACCATACATTGCAAAAGGAATATGTAACTTAGAATTCATGTTCACGGTCAGAATTTTTAGGTTCACAAAATTAGGGTTTGTTATTTAGGGCTAGAATTTTGGGGGGAAAACATACTAGAAATGAGAGGGAAGATTATTTCCGAAATTTGATGGTGTGAGTTGGTATTTACAATGGGAATAGAAATGTGTGAAATGAAAATCATGCCCTCACATGTAAGGCATGTGACGAACTCTAACGGCAAAACTTGACGGCTAATATAGAATAGGGACCAGTGGTGCAAGTAGTTTTAAAAATAGATACTTGTGGTGTAATTAAAATCCAATGGGGACTATCGGTGAAATTTGGTTAAAACCATGGTGACCATGTAGGTAAAAAACTCTACTTTCTTTAATGAATTAAAATCTTTTTTTTTTCTTTCTGGTCATACTTAAAATTACTCTGTTTTGCTGTGCTATGATTAGTGGAATTTACATCATTTTCCCCTTTTTGAAAATTAGGTGCTCCTTTAAAGATGGTGGCAGCAGCCAGGGGGAAACGTCTTCCTCTGGAACAAGTGATTAGGGAGCTTTCTCAAGGAAATATGGCAATGTTGTCAAACCTTTCTGTAGGACTTACTTAAAGTTGAACATGAGTACATAAAGAACCGACTATCTTCTATGCCTTAAAGTTTAATTCTGCTGTCTTTGTGCTTCTTAGATGGGCGGTTAAGCATATGGGACGACTGCTACGGGTTAATGTTCTGTTTTCCTGGGTTGATTATGACGAAAATCTAAATATTCGATATTGTATTTTACTTTCACAGGATATTGGCAAGTCTATATTCAGCAAAGCGGTCTTCTTCTAATGACAGAGGCCTCCTATAATGGATCAAGTTGCTATATGGAAAAGCTTTGTTCTACCCGGGTCTGAGCTCATCGGCCTCCATTTGCGTGGGTTTTGGAAAGCAGACTTTTGATCCTTCATTTTTAAGGTTGGGGACTGATTCTACTGTAGAATATTAAGATCTTCCAGTGATAAAGAGGAGCCCCCTTCCTGAATCAGGCGTCAGTCTTTCTCATGACCGTGTGCATTTGGAATTATCAGACCCAAGTATGGAAACTGAAACTGACACAATCATATTCCGTAATCATTGAGTTGCTATGTTGAAAAGTTTATAATACACGATTAGCTGACGATCTTTATAGGATGTTATATAACTCACTTAGCTTAGAATGGATTAAGGTTTGAGATTATCTATGAATTTTAGTGAATTCGTGATTTCAATTGGAAGAGCTGCTTATTTGCGTTCAACACTTCAACACTCGATCTTTCTTTGCAGGTAATTAGTGGCATCAACAAGGGTAGCAACTGCGGTTTTTTTGGCACCAAAGGCGAAAAAGTACACGGGCGCAACATTCAAGACCATGAAAGCAAAATTAGTGTTATAAGTGTGGAGAATGACGAGAATGACACTCAATTATATTTATGAACTTGTAATTTGTGGACTTAGTAGTACTTTGAATTTATTTATGAACTCGTAGTAATTTGTGGACTCGGTAATACCTTGGGTTTGTAAGGATTTGCAGTGTTTTGATTTTTGTGGAATATTGGGAAAAATATTAGGTGGTCTTTTCTTGGTTAGCACCTATTATTTTTTTTGCTTTTTTTTTAAAAATTTGTGACTGCCTTAAACAGTAACAAACTTTAATATTGTGAAAATTCTACTTTTTGACAGTTTCATATATGTGATCACATGGACGATACAATATTAAATTTTATGACTTCTTTAAACTGTCACAAATAGAGTAATTTGTGACTGTTTATAACAGTCACAAATTGTGTTTGTGACTGCCTTATAAAGTGGCCTTGGAAAGTCATAAAATTGAGTTCTTATGACTTTTTTGTCACTGTTCGTGACAGTCACAAAGAATTTTGTGACAGTTGATTCTGTGACATTTTTTTGTGACTGTTTTTGCCACTTGTGACTGTTTTTGGCTGTCACAAAATCGTGATTCTGGTGTAGTGTATCGAGGATATATTTTAAGCTCATTTTAGAAATGGAACACATGCATTCTAGATTACCTATGTTTTGAGTTAACGAGTATGATCTTTGGAAGATAAGGATGCAGGCACACTTATCTTCTATCCATGATGACATGTGGTGCATTATCGAAGATGGTCCTTTCATATTCGAGAAGGACAGTACTCCTGAGGAGATTGTAGCTGGGAAGCCAGATAAGATTCCAAAGAAGAGGACAGAGCTGACCATAGAATAAAGAAAGCTGGGCAACCTTGACAACCTGGCCAGATACGTGCTGTACTAAACTCTTGACAAATCAACAATGGTCAAGATCAAGAATTGCAAGAATGCAAAAGAAATCTGGGACACATTAGCCTTAATGTGTGAGAGAACGGAGCTGATAAAAGAAAACAAGTTCTCAATTGCTACCCAAAAATTTGACAACTTCAAAATGAAGAATGGCGAATCCATAGATCAAGTGGACACAAGGTTCACTGAAATCATCAATGAGATTAACTCCCTGGGAAAATCATATGGGAACAGGGAGATGGCGCTGAAGGTCTTAAGATCTCTCAATCCTGAATGGAGTATGAAGGCAGTGGCCATGAGAAAATCCAAGGATCTTAACAAAATAAAGATCCAAGAGTTTTTCTCTTATCTAAAGGCTTATGAATTCGAACTCCCAAGTTCATCATCAACCGAGCCTGCAGAGGAGGGAATAGCCTTTGCAGCCGAGTCTCCCGCCAAGAACTCATCTGATGTCAAACCTCCAAATCCACTTGATTTTGAGAAAGAAATGGCGTTCATAATGCAAAGTTTCAGCAACTTCAGAAAGAATTACTCCAAGTACAAGAAGAATTATAAAGAGAACCCCAGGAGAAATCAAAAGGCTGGAAGGTGGAGTGTTATAATTGCCACAAGATGGGACACATTCAAATCGACTGTCCTGATCTCAAGAAGGACGAGAGCAAGAAGGATGTGAGCAGAAAAGAAGACCGAAGGAAGGCCCTCATTGGAGAAGACCAAGAGCGAGTAGAATCAAGCAGCGAATTATTCTCTGATGATGATGAAGAATATGATTGTCTTATGGACAACCTAGCTGATGAAGAGGTAACATCTAAACCCTCAATTTCAAATAATAACAGATCAGACATGTCACAAGACATGGACTTACACGAGTCTGTAAATCAGCTTCTCAAAGATTTTGAGAGATTAAAATCTGCACACCAAACTATATCAGCCGAGAGAACCCAGCTGCAAGATGAGAATGGGCAGCTGAAAAATGATTTTGAAAAACTCAGCCTAGAACTGAATAGAACCAAAGGTAATCTTGAAAAACAGGCTGCAGTCAACTCTACAAACTAGGCTGATAATACCACAGCTGAGATAAAACGATTAACTGTTTTGAATAGTGAAAATTCAGCTGCACTTGCTCATGTCGAAGCTGAGTTTACTAAACTGACTCAGCTAACTAAAACTCAGGTGAAGGAAATAACCTCCCTGAAGGCATCTCTAACCCTGGACGAATGTGTACGAATAAAAGGCCATTATATTCCAGATCAGGCCTTGGATATGACCCCTCAAACTCCCTCTAGTTCTAAAACCACTTTCATCAAGGGAGAAACAATTACAAACCTGTATTTCAAAATAGGCAGCAGTCAGGTCACAGGCCTAGGCTGCAACCAAGATACACCAGGCAGACACCTAGACATGAGACTAGGCAATGGCCAAGGCAGAAGCAGTAGCCAAGACAACATGCCCATTATTATCAAAGACTCCCCAGAAACAGATTTCAAAATGAGAGGGGCAAGTGGAAACCTCAAGGTTATCCTAATTTTCAAAATGAACAGATGTGGAGACCCCAAAGATTTTATAAATGGTCTCAGCCTAGATTTAGAAATGGCACACATCAATTTTATGAGGCATATCCGGTACACAATCCTAACAGAGGATATAGACCCAGACCTTACACACCTTATAGGGGTAATAACAACAACTTTCACAATCCCAGGAGAAACCAGTTCTCCAGGAAACCAACTAACCCCCGAGGACCCACACAGATTTGGGTACCTAAATCTCTGCTTGTCTGATTGCATAAAAGATGGAAGGACTACTATCACATCTCCACAAATTCAAATATAGGAGGTGAAGAATGGTTTTTAGATTCCGGATGCTAAAGGCACATGACCGGGAACAAGAAGGTGCTATCAAATTATACCAAAGAAAGAGGTCCAGATTTAACCTTTGGAGATAGCTCGAGAGGGCAGACTAAAGGTTTTGGAGAGCTGCACAGAGGAAACATCACCATATCCAAAGTTCATTATGTCAAAGGACTCAAGTATAATCTTTTGAGCATAAGTCAGTTTTGTGATGAGAAGAACCTAGTAGTCTTCACCATTTGGAAATGCATGGTGATAGATATCATATCTGGAGAAGTGAAGCTACAAGGATTCAGAAGAAGGGATGTCTATATGATAGATTGGAACACAGGAACTCCTAATACCTGGTTTCTATCTAAGACAATAGCTGAGAATGGGTGGTTGTGGCACAAGTAACTATGTCACATAAATTTCAAGGCTATCAACAAGATTAGTTCTCAGAAGCTGTTCAGAGGACTTCAAGAAGAAGTATTCAAGAAAGAAGCTCTCTGTGATGCGTGTCATAAAGGAAAGCAAATGAGAGCATCATTCAATCCAGTTCAACCTACCACTCTTACAACAAGGATCCTAGATCTACTTCACATGGATCTATTTGGTCCCATCAAGCCAAGGACCTTAAGTGGCAGAAAGCACGCTCTAGTGGTAGTAGATGACTACTCAAGATACACATAGGTTGTTTTTTTCTATAAAAAGAGTGAAACAGTAATCAAGTTACCTGAGCTGCTAAGGAGAATCCAGAATGAGAAATCTCTCTCAATCATCAAGATCAGATCAGACAGAGGAGAAGAATTTCTCAATAAGGCAATCATTGATTACAGTGATCAGAATGGGATCCAGCATGAAGTCTCTGCAGCCAAGACCCCTCAGCAGAATGGTGTTGCTGAAAGAAGGAACAGAACCTTGAAAGAAGCCACAGTCCATGATTGCAGGTTGACACCTAAGAGGTTCTGGGCTGAAGTCAACACAAAGATGTCACACTCGTAATGTGAGTATGATAGTAGGGAGACATGGCAAAACTCCCAATGAGGTTTGGAATGGCAGAACACCAACTGTTGCATATTTTTATATTTTTGGTTGTAAGTGTTTCATCCACAACAACGGTAAAACCCAACTAAATGCCTTTGATGCTAAAAATGATGATGGTCTCTTTATGGGATACTCACAAAGAAGCAAGGCATATAGAGTCTTTAATAAAAGAACCTTAGTTGTGGAAGAAACACTTCATGTTGTATTTGATGAAACTACTGCTGAGTACAGGAAAAAGGTGGAGCTGATAGAGAATAAGCTCAAATATGCCACCCTGGAAGAAGTCATTGTCCATGACACAGGAATGGTGGACTCACCTGCAGATCAGTCTGAAGACCCATCTATAGCTGCTGAAGATCCAACTACAGATCAGATAGGATCACAAAACATACCTGATCTAGTTGTTGCTGATGAAGACCTATCTGTAGATGATAAAGACTCATCTGCAGATCAGACAGGAATCCCATCTGCAGATGACAAGATGGTAGATGATCCCGTTGCAGACCAAGAAGGCCAGAACCAAGCTGATGCAGAGAAAGGAGAAACTCACCAAAGCAAATCTACATGGGGAACAGACACTGGAGAAGAAGACATTCCTAAGTGGCTCAAAGATCATCCTATCCAACAGATCATTGGGAAGCTAATTGATGGAGTCAAGACAAGATAGTCTACTCTACCCGTAGGAATGGCAATGTTTTCATGCTTTATGTCTCAAATTGAACCTAAGACAACAGAGCATGCCCTGGAAGACTACTCTTAGATGAATGCTATGCAAGAAGAGCTTAATCAAATGGAAAGGAACAATGTTTGGAAACTAACAGACAGACCAGATCATAAGAAGGTTATTGGCACCAAATGGGTGTACAAGAACAAATGCGATGAAGATGGAGCTGTTGTTAGGAATAGAGCCAGACTTGTTGCTAAAGGGTATGCTCAATGCGAAGGGATATATTTTGATGAAACCTATGCACCAGTTGCAAGATTAGAAGCCATCAGACTATTCCTTGCATATGCTGCATTCAAAGATTTCATAGTCTATCGGATGGATGTGAAGAGTGCCTTTCTCAATGGAATTCTAGAAGAAGAAGTCTATGTGGAGCAATCCCCTGGTTTTGTCAAAGGAGACAAAGTCTACAAACTTCTAAAGGCCCTATATGGACTCAAGCAGGCATCAAGAGCATGGTATGAAACATTATCCGTGTTTCTTGAGAAGAATGGTTTCAGCAAAGGCAAGGTGGATAAAACCCTATTCAGAGTGGAGCATGAACACCACATATTATTAGTTCAAATATATGTGGATGATATCATATTTGGCTCAACCAATCCAGAGCTATGTGAGAAGTTCTCAAATCTCATGCAAGGAGAGTTTGAGATGAGTATGATGGGGAAGCTTAATTTCTTTCTAGGACTACAAGTTAAGTAGATGGAAAATGGAATTTTCATCAATCAAGCCAAATACACCAGAGATCTAATCAAGAGATTTGGAATGGAATCAGCCAAATCAGCAAAAATTCCCATGAGCACAAGCACACACCTAGATGCAGATGAAGAAGGCACATCAGTGGACTCAACCCACTAGAGAGAACTCATTGGATCACTTCTTTATCTGACTGCAAGCAGGCCAGACATCTCATATGCTGTAGGAGTACGTGCTCGATTTCAGTCCAAACCCAAGCAATCACACCTGGAAGCAGCTAAGAGGATCATCAAATATCTTAAGTCTACCATCAATGTCGGTTTATGGTATCCTAAAGATAACAACTTTGAGCTGTCAGGATACTCATATGTAGACTTCGCAGGATGTAAAATTGATAGGAAAAGCACCAGTGGAACGTGCCAATTCCTAAGAACCAGACTGATATCCTAGTTTAGCAAGAAGCAGATATCTAACTCTATCTCAACAACAGAGTCAGAATACCTAGCTGCAGGTAGCTGTTGTGCCCAGATCTTATGGATCAGACAACAGCTAAGGGACTACAACATAATTGCAAATAAAGTCCCAATTTGGTGTGACAACAATAGTGCAATTGCGATCTCCAACAACCATGTATTGCACTCAAGGACGAAGCACATTGATGTTAAGCATCATTTCATAAGAGACCACGTGCTTATTAAGAGAGTCAGAGTTGAAAGAGTTAGCACAGAATATCAAATTGCTGACATTTTCACCAAACCTTTACCCGAAGAAAGGTTTTTGGAGCTGAGCAGGGAACTTGAATTACTAGATTGAGAATCTAGTACAGACGAGAAAGCTACCTGAAGACCAGATCAGATGAGCAAAGGAAGTTACCTGACCAGACCATATGAAAAGACGAAGGACGGACTAAGCTGACCACAGGCATCGTAACCTACCAAGGCATAAGGAGAGTTACTCGATGCAAGCGAACCAACCTATGTTTTCTAATTTTGACCGACTCCTGAATATTTTATTATTATTTATCTACACATGGCAATCTCACGTTTACACGATTCCACAGTGACAAGTTAGCACGCTTACACGTTCACACGGCCCCACTAATTTAAACTTGAATCGACTCAAAAATTAATTTAATATTCCAAACATCGCTTTAATTTCCTTTTAAATACGAAAAGTCGTTTCACTTTACCTTCTTCACGCTTACGAACCCTAATTTTCACAGAGCAAAAATCCTTTCGAATTTTCATACACTTAGAGAATTCTTCTTGCGCAGAAATGGAAGCATACTTCAACGGAGTTAATCTGAAAGTGGTGAAGGACCAGATTATTTTCTCTCTGGTCGTCGATTTCAAAGGATTACTTGAGGCAAACTTGGACAACGACATGCGACATCTCATCAGATCGATGAAGACAAATGGGATCTACCCATTTCTGGATATCAGCCCCAAATACCTCTTCAAATAGGCTGTTATCGCTTTTTACAGAGAAGCCCGAGTTCTCGAATCAGGCATAAGGAGCTCAATTTGTGGAGTCCAATTCGATATCACTCCAGAATGGGTCGGGAAAATCTTTGGGATGAATTCTCATGGAATGGCTGTCGAAGTCCTAAAGCAGAATGCAACCGACATCTGAATCAAGGCTGACGCACATCCGTCGAAGTTGAAGTTAACTGTGAAGAGGAATGAGATTCGGAAAGAATATCGCTATGTGTTGGACATCACCAACAAGATAGTGATGGGTATGGCTGGGAGTTATGATCAAATGTCGTCAGCCAAATTCATGGTTCTGGGGGCTCTTATCCAAGATCAACCGATTGATTGGTCTGACTATATCTTCAGACAATTGGTACGAGAGGTGAACAAAGTCCAATGGCTGGACGATGAGAAAAGATTCAAAAACAAGCTGGCGTTTGGAACGCAGCTCAGTTGGATTTTGGAGCAGCTTGGTGTGGCAAAGGGAAACCTTGACCCCTTCCACATCAACAAGAGACTTGGTCACTTAGACAAAGAGACCCTGAGGAGGCTAGGCGGAGAGAGGAAAGCAGTTCAGTTGCTAAGGGAAATGTCTGTAGAGCGAACTCCCTACAGCTACTCTTCGAGCTCAAAGTAGTCACCAAGATCAAGCCGGCCAGGATCAACTCGGCCAGTGTCCGACTGCACTGCACGATACCCCAATCGCCATCCGTTTCAAGAGAAGAGTACGAGCCCCTGTAGAGCCATTAATAATCGAATCCTCTCCAGAACCATCCCCTAAGATGCCCAGACGTCTAGACTTTGCAGAGGAGGAGCAGCCAGAGTACTTGTCTTCACCTGCACCAGATCACATGGAGGATCAGCCTGCTCCTACCAGTCTGGAAACTCAGATGGTTCCTGTCCTAACCCCTCACTTCGTATCTGAAGAAAAAGAGGCAGGTTTGATTATCCTCATTCCAGAAGCTAATTATTCGTTCAACCTGCTTGAAAACAATTCTTTCAACCTATTTGTAGCGCAACTTTTACTTGTTAAACAACATGCTCTCAAACACTCGTTTATCGAGATTTTTGAAGAATGTAAAACCCTTAAATCTGCTACATTTTCTCAACTGCAAGCCTTTATTGAAGGGAGTAGCTGTGAGTATCCCCAAGCTACAGAGGATCTACTCATTCATTTTTGCAATGAGTCTGATCTAGTTTTGCTACTTTAGGAGGGCTGGTTCATGTCTCATTTCAAAACCAACATGGACCAGCTCCTCCATATAATAATGAGAAGTGTTTTTGATGGAACCTTCAATGAAGATGGAGAAGTAGTTGAAAAGGAGATTAGAATTTAAGAAATAGTAGAAGAAGAAAAAAAAAACATTAGTTGAAAAGATGAAGAAGAAGAGAAGTAAGAAGAGAAAAAGGAAGAGGAGGAGGAAGTACAAAAAACAGAGGAGCTGGCAGAAGAAGATGAAAAGGAAGGAGAAGAAGTTAAAAAAGAAAATGGTGATGATGATGGTGCTGCTGATGATGATAAAAAGGATGATGAGAAAGAGAAGAAAGATGATGATAAAAAGGATGATGAGGAAAAGAAGAAATATGATGAGAAAGAGGAAGAAGAGAGAAGAAAAAGAGGAAGAAGAAAAAGAAGAGAAAGACGAAGAAAAGGAAGTGAAAGAGGCTGAAGAAAAAGAAGAAAAAGAAGAGGCTGGGGATCCTGCCCGTTACACCAGCCTAGATAGAGATTTTGATGACAGGTTGGGGACCCCAGAGCAGACCCCACCTGATCAGCCGCCTGCATACAGGAGTCTGCAGACAGGTAGGTCCACTGCAAACCTACCTGCAGGCACAGAATGCGTCGGTGAGCACTCTCTTCAGCCATCACCCATCTCCCCTGTGATGACTAAACTGATCCGCAGCATTGTCAGAGAATCCTTTGATGAGCTACTTACCGCAAAAATCTCACCTGACCTACAGTCCATCAACGCAAAAATCGACACCCTACTGCAGAGGAGTGCTCCTCAACCTCCTCCTCCCAACAATTCTGGAATGCTACTTGACATGTCTGACTGGATGCACAGAGTAGAGCAGCAATTGACCATAGTGGTTGATGCTGGAAAAAAGGGGGAAAGAGAGCAGGGGGAAGTAAGAGAAGTTCAGGTTCAGGAACTGAGAATGAAGAAAAGTTAAGATGTTCCTTTAATCGAAACTGGAACATCAAGTCAGAAGAGAAAAGAAATCGCTGATCTTGAAGATCAGCCTGCAGAGAAGAATAGGAGGTTAAGGCAAGGAGCAGAGCCTATACTAGAATGGGCAGGCAAAGAGCTATAATTTGTTGAAGATTTCCTACCTGCCGAAGCCGGACAAATGTGGGGAACTGCAAAGAAACAATTCAATGAAAAATATTACATCTGGGAATTACTCCAGGAGAAAAACTGCTCCCCACAGCAGATATTTATCGAATTTATGGAATCTTCATGGCCAACTCTCTGGGCCATCCTAGTAAAACATGCCGATGCATGGAATGCCTACCCTATGATTCCTCCCTTCAGAGCTGAAGAACCTCCCACACTGCAAAACAATGAGTTGGATGAGCTAGCCTTACAGAGCGAGATAAGGAAGTTATGTGAAGAGCATAAATTCTCATCCAAAGAAGATCAAGATTTTGCCGCTCTAGTTATCAGGAGGAAGTACGGCCTAGCACCTATCAAGAAAAGACCAATCGGTGCAAAGTCTTATAGGCCTCCCAAGCAAACTGTCAGCAGAGGAAGGGGCAGATAGGATTTGTTTGTAATTTTTATTTTATTTGTAATCAATTTTCTCTGTATTTGTTTGTTCATTCAAAGCTGGTGCATCTGTAAAACAAACTCAGAAGAATTTAATATAAAACTATCATTTGAATGACAACCTCTAGTTGTCTCAAAACAAGACTGATTTTAGTTTGTGTCTTACATTTATGTGCAGACCTGTTCTTCATTTGAATAAGTTGCTTAAGTTTTGCCATCATCAAAATAGGGGGAATTTGTTAGGAATACTTATCATATATTGATGATGTCATCTTTATATATTCAAATGTAAGTTATATACTTGGCAAAGTGTAAGGAAGAACCAAATGAGTATCTTTCATAGGCCAAAATGTGTTAAGTTATATACTTGGCAAAATGTAAAGAAGAACCAAATGAGTATCTTCTATAGGCCATATAAGTTAGGTTTTATAAATCGGCCAAGAACAGATAAGTTTCTATCAGCCGAGACTTGGTCAACTCAACTGGTCAGACAAGGTTGACTACAGGCGAGCTGTATCCCTTATCAGAGAAGTTCTGGTCAAAACAAATCAGCAAAGTTGGACCAGACTGCAGTCAAAAAGATCAGTCAAGTCATCCGAAGTCTGACCATCAGATTAGTCAAGTTCAATCAGGTCAGAAGACTACAGACAAGTCGGATCATCAGAGAAGTCAACATCAGAGAAGGTTGACTGCACATCAGACTAGTTGACCACAGAGAGATCAATTAAGTGATCGGCCAAGTACTCCAGTCCACGTCAGCATGCGTTGAATAGTCAATATTTACGGAAAGTCACATGCAGGCGATTAGAGACAGACTGGAGAGATTCCCGGAAAGGATATGAATTAAGTAATTCATCCAGACCCACCACTGGAGAATTTAATCTAATTATATTCAAAAGATTCGGCGCCATCACATGAATGTCTTCACAACGGTCGGAAATTAGATTAAAATATGGGAATCCAGCCTTGCAACGTTCAAAAAGAAAAACAAAGAAGTCGATCTCTCCAACGGACGAATTTGTTACAGATTTGCAACGGCTATGAAGAAATGCTCAAGGATCGACACCTATATATATCCTAAGATTTGAAGTTGAGCAATACGATGCGAACAACACTTACAAGCAAATAAAGCGAACTATAGCATCGTGAAAGAGCAGTACTCTAAGTTCATACTTGAAGAAAGCTCTTAGTTGGAGAAGACAATCACTCATGTCTTTAAAACCTGAGTTCGGGGTACTTCACTGGTTGAAGTTCGAGAGACTGTAAAGGCATCCAAGGATTGTAGATCAAGAGGTTCAAGGCAGTCAAAGGGAGTTTCAACGGCAAGGAATTCTACTGGTTGGAAGCTGTAGTAATTGGTTGAATCACTGTAATATTTATCACTGGTTGAGAATTATAGTGAATTCATCTCCAACTGGTTTGGAGAAAAGTGGATTAGTAGAGGATTACCCCACCTCTGAGACCACTATAACTGCCTACGTGTTTTACTGCTTTCATCATCATACTTAACTGCTGCATTCATACTTAAGTGTTTCATTGATTATTTCTGTATTCGTCATCAACTGACTTCCGCACTTACATTAACTACAGACGACTCTAAGTCATCTGTACCATCAGCTGAGAAACTCATCCTTTGTGGAAAAGAGTTTGAATAAGTCTATTCACCCCTCCTTTAGACTTATTCCTGGACGACTTGTGACCTACATATGATTCATTTGATTTTTGCGATTCACAAGAAGTTCATCATGATGATGAGTTATTAAGTGCGTTTGGATCTTTGAACACGGAATATGACGAGATGGTTAAATTAAATATGTCTTTAAAGTGGAAAATAAAATGTTTAGAACTCTAAAATTCCTCTCTTCAAAACAAAGGCAACAATATTGAACTCGACCATACCTTATGCCTTGAAAAAGAAAACGTTTTGAAAATTGAGTTGACGAAAACTCAAAAGAAGTTAAACTATATTTTGAATAAATTTACTCTCGGAAATGAGAAATTTGAAAAGCTTTTATCCATACAAAAATCACCATTGCTAAAACACGGTCTTAGTTTCGACCCGTTTAAAAGGGAACAATCTCTTATCAATCTTGACAAAATAAAGAAAACCGAAACCGAGAATTCAAAAACTCATTTCAAACAATGAGTTCGTGATGTTAACGTTCGTTCAAAGTTGAGAACCATTAAAGTTAAACAAATATGGGTTCCAAAAGGGACAATTGTTCCAAATGCTATAATTATAGTTAACTTTGGAGGACCCAAAAGGGCTTGGGTACCGAAACAACCGAGAAACACTATTTTTGTAGGTACCGGCACCAAAGAAAAGCAAGTGGTACATTGATAGCGGATGCTCAAGGCACATGTGCGGCTCCGAGGATTTGTTTGAAGACCTCGAATATCAAGAACAAGGACATGTGACCTTTGGCGACAATCAAAAAGGAAAAATTAAGGGCATCGGTAAAGTCGGTAAGGAACCTTCTCCCTCTATCAACAAAGTATTATTTGTTGAAGGTTTACATTATAATTTACTTAGCGTTTTTCAACTATGCGATGAAGGTTTTAAAATTCTTTTTGAACAAACGCATTGCACGGCATTTAGAAATAATAAAATTGCATTCATCGGTTTGAGATGTGGAAACATTTATATTGTTGATCTTAATGATAAAAGCTCATTCAATGAAAAGTGGCTTATTACATTAGATCATAATGCATATTTATGGCATCGTAAATTGGGGCATACATCTCTACCCATCATTTCTATTTTATCGAGACACGATCTTGTCCGTGGTTTACCCAAACTCAAATTTGATCGGAAGCATTTATGTGAATCTTGCATAAAAGTGAAACATACTCGAGAATCTTTCAAACCAAAATTCGAAGTTTCCACTAGTCGCATTCTTGAACTTGTGCATATAGATTTGATTGGACCAACTAGATATGTTAGTCTAAATGGTAAACTTTACACTTTGGTTATTGTTGACGATTATTCGCGTTTTACTTGGGTTAGATTTATTACTCATAAAGATGATGCATTTTCCGAGTTTTCCAAATTGTGTCGTTTGGTGCAAAATGAGAAAAGTCTTTCTATAATTTCTATTCGTACCGATCACGGAGGTGAATTTGATTGCACTCCATTTGAACTCTTGTGTGACAAATATGGCATTAATCACAATTTTTCGGCTCCTAGAACACCTCAACAAAATGGGGTTGTTGAAAGGAAAAATAAATCTTTGGAAGAAATGTCAAGGACTATGCTTAACGAATATTCTCTTCCACAATATTTTTGGGCCGAAGCAATTTTTACGGCATGCTATGTGATTAACTGAGTTCATGTTCGTCGAACTCATCTTAAAACTCTGTATGAATTATGGAAAGGTAAAAGGCCAAATATATCCTACTTCCATCCTTTTGGTTGCAATGTGTTTAGTCTAAATAATGGTAAGGAAAACTTTGGTAAATTTGATGCTAAATCCGACGCCGGAATATTTCTTGGTTATGCTACGAATAGCAAAGCATATCGTGTTTATAACATTAGAACAAATAAAGTTGAAGAATCCATTCATGTTAAATTCAACAATATGATCTCACCCCGAGAAAGATAGAATATTTTGATGATGCAGGTATCTTCTCGGAGTCTCATCCTTTAAATGAAATGGAGAAAATTTTGGAGATACAAAAGAAGTCAATCGAGGAGTTACCTAAAGAATGGAAGCACATTAAAGACCACCCAAAAGATCTTGTGATTGGAATATTGAAGATGGTGTTCAAACTCGAAGAAGGACCACCGAGTATTTTGCTCATTGTGCCTTCGTATCCGAGATAGAACCCAAAAATATATCCGAGGCTCTTGATGATGAAAGTTGGATGATGGCAATGCAAGAGGAGCTTGTTCAATTCAAGCACAATAACGTATGGAATTTAGTTCCCGATCCTAAAGATAAAATAATTATCGGGACTAAATGGGTGCACAAAATTAAGCGTGACGAAGACGGTTACCCAATTCGAAATAAATCTCATTTGGTCGCGCAAGGGTATAATCAAGAAGACGATCTTGATTCCAAAAAAAGTTTTGCTCCCGTGGCTCGACTCGAAGCCATCCGATTGTTATGTGCATTTGCGGCTCACAAGAAGATCAAGATATTCCAAATGGATGTGAAAAATGCATTCTTGAATGGCCATATTTAAGAAGAAGTATATGTCAAGCAACCTCCCAGTTTTGAAGATCACCAACTCCCGATCACATCTACAAGCTCAAAAAAATGCTCTACGGTTTGAAACAAGTACCCCGAGCATGGTATGATCGTTTAAGTCAATTCTTAATTGCTAATGATTATAAAAGAGGTAAAGTCGATAATACCTTGTTTGTAAAAATATTAGATAATGATATACCTGTTTGCCAAATTTACGTTGATGACGTTGTTTTTGGGGCTACTAACGAATCATTGTGCCAATATTTTTCTAATCTTATGAAGGGAGAGTTCGAGATGAATATGATGGGAGAATTAACATTCTTCCTCGGGCTTCAAATTAAGCAATGCGAAGATGGAATTTTTATCCATCAAACGAAGTACTCACACAATCTCCTCAAGAAATTCAAAATGGAGAGTAGCAAAGTGATTTCAACGCCAATGTCTTCATCGTTGAAATTAGAAAAAGATGAAAATGGCAAACCCGTGGATAAAAAATTATATCGAGGTATGATCGGATCTTTGCTATATTTAACTGCTTCTAGGCCAGACATAATATTTGCTACGTTCTTATGTGCTCGATTCCAGTCTAGTCCTAAGGAATCCCATTCAATTGCTTGTAAACGTATCTTTTGTTACTTGAATGGGACCATCGGTTTAGGTCTATGATATCCTTCTTGCTTGGATTTTAATTTGATTGCATACAGTGACGCCGATTTCGACGGATGTAAAATTGATAAAAAGAGTACTAGTGGTATGTGTCACTTCATTGGTTCATGTTTAATATCTTGGGGAAGTAAAAAGCAAACCAGTGTAGTGTTGTCTACAGCTGAGGCCGAATATGTTGCTGCAGGGAGTGCCCATGCTCAGGTATTATGGATTAAAAATCAACTCCGCGACTACGGCATTTATTTTGAAAATACCCCTATTTTATGTGATAACACTAGTGCAATTAATTTGAGCAAAAATCTCGTGTTGCATAGTAGGACTAAGCATATAGATATTAGATATCACTTTTTACGCGATCATGTGCAAAAGAAAGACATTTGCTTAATTTTTGTCGGGACGAAAGATCAACTTGCTGATATATTTACAAAACCTTTTCCAGAGGAATCCGTTAATACTATTCGTTTGCAACTTGGTATGGGACATCTTGACAATTTTTGAAATGTGTTTATCTACTCAAGAAATTAATTTCTTAGAAATGTTTCATTCGCTAGCGCGCGCTAGCCTTATTCCTTTAACGCGTGCTAATCCCATATTCCTGACCGAATTTTTCTTCGATAGTGTACGCTAACCCACTATCCCTGCGTATGCTAACTAAAATCCCTCATATCCCGATATATGCTACTGGACAGCCTAGTAAGCAACCTATAAATGCATAGCGCACGCTAAACCCATACTCCTTGCGTACGCTAATTAAAATTTTTTATTTTCCTATATAAACTCTGAACAGTCCAGAAAGTCAACCATCCTTTCATAACGCACGCAACCTCAGATCCCCTTTCTGAGCAAGAACCCTAACAAACTCCGACTCTCTCAAATTCCAATTTCTTCCATCAAATCTCTCAAATTCCTACTCAAATCATGTCAAGCAAAAGAAAAGTTTCTATGGAAAAGCAATACAAAAGAGCTCGCGAACCGGCATTTGACAACTCTCGATTTGTCTCGTCCGCAGCATTCCGAGTGTATTCTGAGGTTCTCCCTCAAGAATTCCTCACCGATTGCTACTACTTTAATTTCGGAACCTTGGAAGGGCCAAGGTACCTATCCGCGAATTCTTTTTATCTTTGGGTATCGACTGATTCACCGAGTGCAAAGAAATTATCTATCCTGGTTTAGTCAGAGAATTTTATGCTAATTTTCAGAGCCGAGTGAACGGGATTGCAGTGTCCGTCTCCTCAGAAATTTTGTTTGAACTTTTTGGATTGTGTATGACCGTTTTTTCTTGTTCGGGAAAGGAAAGTGTTGAGGGGTCCGATATGACCGAGGTAGAATTGAACGAGTTTCTGAGTTCGAAAGCTGTCATCGATGTCATCGATAGAGTTTTCGAAAACAACAATTTCGGCATCAATCTCCGGCTGCTCCTAGTTGCTTTAACAAAGTGTATCATGCCAAAAGTTCATTCGCAGTATAAACTCGTGGGAGTCGACAAGAATGTGGTATATCATGTCTTGAGTGATGATAAGGTTAACTTTGCCTCTCTCGTCACGAGTTGGATGAAATCGAAAGGAGATGATTTTCGCTCCAAAAACTACTTGTCAAGGTCACGGAAAGCAGGGCTGCCATTTGGATCCGTTCTCACAGTAATTTTCCACCGTTTCAACGTTGCTCTCTCAGGCGAGGCATCAGTTCCGGTGTCTCGGGGACATGAGATTAGCGACCTATCCCTCAAGGTGATGCACTACGTCGAGACATATACTCGAGGATGGGTGATGTTCTCTTATCTCCGAGAAGATGACTGAGTTCTGAAAGGAACGAGAGTCCCGACTCCGGCTGAGCATGTTACTCGAAGAGGGCCAGAAACTCTTCAAGAAATTCAAACCGGGTCTTTCGTTAGTCATCCGAAGGTGAAGGGTAAGAGGAAGGTTGCCATCGACGAGGAAGAGGCGAGCGATCTCATTACCCAGATGCGTAGCCTTGAGACTTCGCAGCTGGAAATTCGTGAGGATGTTCGTTCACTCCTTTTGGAAGTTCAAGGTGTTTGTGGGCTGATTGAAGATTTTATCCGATTTACTCATCCGTCTTTCCCGTTTCCATAGTTTTTAGGATCTTGATTCTCGATGTAGCAAACTTTATTTCATGTGTTTTTGATGTCATATGCTTTGTTTATTTGTTTGTAATGTTTGGATTATTTTCGTTAATGAAATGTGCATTCCCTTCGATGTTTTTCATACTTATTGCTTCATATGTACTTTGGTTCATTCATGCCTTAGTTATGTTTTTTGTTTTGACCTATGTATTTAATTGTTGTATTATGTTATATCCGCAACATTTCAGGGGGAGTCCTTTTTGTTAATGTCAAAAAGGGGGAGAAACACTCCAAAACCGAACATACTAACATATCGAACAAATTACTTTTATTCGACATTTTTTAAATGGTTTTGCAGGTATATATTAAATATTTTGACATCATCAAAAAGGGGGAGATTATTGACTCAAAAGTATTTGATGATGATTAGATTCAAACCATTTAACAAAATCTATCTCAACGAGCTGTTTCATTGAAGGAGAAACTTGTTCCTAGCGCACGCTACAGGATGACGAGTAGCGCACGCTATCGAGGGTCCTAAGCAGACAGGCAAGTCACCTGCAGTCAAGTTGGAATCCTACCTGATGGATAGCGCACACAAAGTCTATATTATCAGCGCACACTAAATTGCCAAAATTAGTGCACGATATCTTCTCTCTCAAGCGCACGCTATCGCGTCCCACTTAAACAAGGCAGAGAGGACAGTAAGGTCTGGACAGAAAAAGGAAATCATTTGCGCATGCTACAGTCAAATATTTACGTATGCTATTCATAATACTAGGGCACGTTACATAACAATATTTGCGCACGCTACCAGAAACATATTGGAGGTCCAGTAGACTCTCGACTCAAATAAGGAAGCATTTACGTACGTTATACAAGCTAACGTACGTTATCTGAAAAATATATAGCGCACGCTACACAAACTTTTTAGCGCACGCTAAGCGTTCGAATTTCTACCATTGGACATTTTATCCGTTGGAACACAGAGGTCAAAAAGGAAATCCGGAAAATCTGGAAAGCTAATATTAAATAATACTAGCGCACGCTAAGTAAAATTACTAGCGCATGCTATGTACAATTTTATCCATTGGAAAAGAGAAGTTGGGGAGACAAACCGACACGATTCAAAGTCAAAAGTGAAGACCTGTTGACCAACGTTAACGCACGCTACCAATGGATGTCTAGCGCATGCTAGAAATGTATTTTTACCGTTAGAACAGTCTACAGACCGTTCATTTCAGCCAAGTCAAAGCACCGATAATGTAACACCCCAATCCGCTCAGGGATATTACATGCCGTAGAACCTTTCCTCAAGGATCTACTAGGGTGGTAACAACATAGAACATCTCAACAATGCTTTTAAGGATAAAATGACCCCGTAGACCGATTTGGCCTTTCAATAAATACATACAACTCAAATACATTACATGCCCACACAGGGGTCGAATATAACACACTCCCGTACAACGGGAAAGAATACTGCAGCGGAAATAAAATACAACTAAACCAATGACATCATACGGGTCCTCGTATGATTAGTATCGTTCACCTTTCATCATCCTTCGTGCCGACCCTATGTTATGCTCCCAAACCTGAATGCAAAAACAGACATCCACCCCTCGAATACTCAGGGGTTAGCACAACTCCACTGTTTTACTAGTGCAAGTACAAAGTGCAAATACGAGTCATACAATTCACATTCCACGAATAACAATAACCAGGAATCCTCAAAAATCCAAACGTAACAAAAAGATACTTCCCGAGGCAAGAGTTTGGGTAAAACATTCCAAAACCGAAAGATCACAAATCAAGGGAAACAATTTATAAAACGGTTTAAAATTCCATCGAGAGTTTTAATAGAAAACAATTTAGGATTTATTGAATCCTACTCTTTCCAAAACTCGAAATACGAAAGGGGTCACCACCCCAAAGGTTTATTTTCCGTAAAATGACCCTTACAAAACCGTTGGGATTTTAGCCCCAAATCTCGTCAACTCACAGTACACGAGAACGACAACAAGGTTCGTCTTCCAACATCAAAATCCACAACCCAAGGTTTAAACACAGACGACAAATACTCTAGTGCCATCCTAGCCAAGTAAGCCAAACGAACAACTTACCTCTTACACACTTAGTCGATGCATGCAATCATGAAAACCGTTCAAAAGCACTCATTTCCGGAAATGCCATAATCAAATCACATTTGTAAAATGCACCACAATTAACCACGGACCCACAGCTTCGTGGACCCCTATCGAGACCCCATCGGATCTAACCCGTAGTGGTTAAAAGCAAGCTCGCGGTTCCACAGCTTCGTGGAGCCCTATCGAGACCCCGTCGGATCTAACCCGTAATGAGCATATACACACACACGTTACTCATGCAATACTAATATGCTAAGAATGTAAGCTCATCAAGAATACTCACTAGGGATGGCCACTAATCCGACACCATTATCAAACTCTTCAAAACACAATAACAAGATTAAACACGGAATACACGATTCCATAACTTTAACAATAGGGGTATCATCAAAGCCTTCAATGTCCAAAATAATCAAATCATAATTAATTCCCAAAACACACCGTTCACAAAACACACACGCATTTTGAAAGAGAGCCTTTAACGAGGCCAAAACAAATCTTTTGAAAATTCATTTTAAAATAACCAAACAAACACGCCCAGACGACCACCGATCATTATATCCACAAAACGAGAAGCATATGAACGAGGTACTTGCCTCGAATAAGAACAACGCGGAGAATCGACCGAAGTAGGTTGGCACGAACCGACTACGAACCCGCCGACTCCACCGTTCGCCAACTCGCGATAATAAACTACGAAGGAAAATAATAACAATGAAATGAATTCCATAACACGACTTAAAGCCGTTGAATTCAAAGAACAAATGACGAAAGTTCAAGTGTTTCCCCCAAAACGGCCAAGAACACGATTCATCCCGTCAAAACACGAAAACGGAATTCCAAACCGAAATATGGATATACAATCCATAGGATATGTTTAACATCATCATTTAACAATAATCGATCCATCAAAAACGGATGTCAAACGAGATCGATGACAAATCCCCCAAAAAGTCGATTCGAAGGAAATCAAAAAATATACTTCGATTCGACGGAGAACAATAGATTAAATGATGTTAAACACAAGAATACTACCAAGATTAATCATATCCATTATGAATTAATCAACAATGCGGAACGAATCAGACAAAAACGCAAAAAACACCAAAATTCAAGAAACTGGGGTTCTAAGAAGAGATTACCTTGATTCGCTGGATCAAAGGATAATATATGATGATCAATCACTGATATGAACTCAAGAACTTCATGGATTTGTTGTTCAACAACATGGCTTCGCCTCCTCCGAAGATCCAGCCGCGGAACGAAAAGAAAGGAAATGAAAAACGAGTGAAAATGAGGCTGCTCTGCCACATTTATACTGGTGCAGCCTAGCGCGCGCTAGGCTGCCGGGCTAGCGTGCGCTATCGGCCCAGGCCGCAATCCAGAACCCCACTGCCCTACTGACTCGGCCAGCTAGCGTGCGCAGCCTCCCGGCCGTAGTGCGCGCTACCTGCCGGTCGTAGCGTGCGCAGTGCCCGACAGTAGCGTGCGCTACCTGCCGAGCCTACCCGATTCCAGAACCTCAGGACACCACTGCCCAGACCCGATAGTGTATGCTGGGCCGGTCGACAGTGTGCGCTACACCTGCCGAGCTAGCTAGCGCAGCCTTCCGGCCGTAGCATGCGCTACGCCGGTTCTTGCCGTGCTCGGCGGTGCCCAAAGACTTCGAAGGCCGCACCTGTCCGGCCAGCTGCTCAGCCGCCATGACCCGACGACTCGATTTCCGAAAACGTACAGAACGAACACGACGAAAAGTTCGCGGCCAACATCAACGACCCGAAATGAAAACATAATGCAATAATTAATCACACGCGACCAAGAAAAGGGTCGAGACAACAAATACAGATACGGATACCCATAACTTTTAGGAAATTATAAAATGGCCCAAAATGCCCGAAAATCACGATACGTGATCGAATAACCAAACCGAAGTTCACAACACGTCTAACAAAGTTAAACGGACTTACGGGAAACTCGAAACAACAGTTTCGAACGAGATTCGCAAGAATCGAACTTGAATGCGGAAAAGTCGCTAAGAAATGCGAAACTGAACAAAACGATGCCGAAACGAACTCGGATGTCAAAAAGTGTAGAATTAATCATTCTCAGAATGACGAAACGGTCATGAGCGAGTCGTCAAAACGGACTTTTGCCGAAAAAAAGAAATTACCGGAAATCGAAATTACGGGTATTACATTCTACCATCCTTAAAAGAAGTTTCGTCCCGAAACTTAAAACAAGTAGGGGGAAGAAATATTCCCGCCAGGAAAACTCGACGAGATACACAAAAACCGAAAACTCGCGCCCAACGGCGAAACGCTGCAACAAATGCAAAGAGACATACGGCGTGAAAACACGCTCCACGACGACCAACACAACGCCACCGATAGAGACATAATAAAACCAACAAGTGACAAGCGTCATCAAACAGATAATACAATCAAGTCGATTATCCGAACAATTACAAAACACAACGAACGAAAGTCAATACGATTGACCAACCCAACGGTTCATCAACCAAAACGCGAGCCAAATGCTGAACAAATACGGATCACCGCCCAAGGGTTGGAAGACCGAAAACGAGATTAATTTCCCGAACTTAAGGGAATTACGAAGGAGTCTGAACGTTCAACAATCATGAGACGAGATCAACATAAACCGAACAATCAAACGATCGAGCCACAACAATCGAGACAACAAAAATCGAACAATCATGTTCGAATCATGAAGAACAATAAAATTCAAACAACAACTCCAAGGCTCACAGGAATCGAACCGAACTCGAAAAAGTCACAGCGATAATCAGATCGACTCAAAACAAGATCACAACTCGTTCGAACGATGAACCCGAAATAGTGTCAACGAACACGAGCGAGTCGATAGAATTGAGAAAGAAATGCAAAAGTCTAAAAACAATACGGGTATTACATTCGACCTCTTATAAAAGAAATGTCGTCCCCGCAACTCACAACAACGGAAACAAGGTAACAACACAAAAAGCAACTGATAGAAAAAATCTCTCACGGGCCTCTAAGAGCCGATTCTGGTATCTGTGCTGAAGCGCGAACTCCAGAAGTCTCGGTAACCAATTCTCAAAACTGGATTCGGTGTCCCTCGAGTCCACACTTGAGACACGTTACCGACGAGAAGATAATTGGTACGTGCATGCCCCCGGCACACCGCGGTTGGAAACGCCTCGGCTCGGCATACCGAATATACAAATGCTAGATATCATGGACGTAACATCGCAAAACAACATACCGGAGATGCCAACTCAGCATAACATATCAACACATACAAAAATCACAACAACAACGGCAACGTTCGAAGATTACAACGGCCCGGACGATACCCAGCATATAATTACTAAACATCACGAAACAAGCACGTATGTACACAATCATACACACCTTCTCCGACCACAAGCAGGAAATGATGGGTTTTAAAAAAAATGAAAACCACCTTTTGAAAATAATTTAGAAAAACACCGGTTGATCTTGAGTATCACCTTTAAAAAAAAGTACAAAGGTGAGATATCGTTATCGAGACTTTGGAGAACCATTTCGCATTTGATAAAAATGAGGACACTTTCTCTTAGTGAAAAACTTTCAGAATGTTCGACCCTCGGGTCTAAGTAAAAGTGTTTCTAAATAATTGAAAATATCTCAAAGTATTTTTGGTCCTCAATTGGAAAATTTCTGAAATATATTGTGGCACTAGAAAGAACCTTGAAAACACCGCAAGAAAATAATTCGTTTTAAAAGTACATCTCGAAATTTAACTTTCTAAGATACTCAAGGTTTTCAAAAATCCAACAGGCCAGAATGCCCAAAACTCACGCATACCGACGTACACTAAAACACCTCCTAGTACACACATCAAAACGTTTAAAGTCAAGACAATACATGTCTTTTAACGGAAATAAACGGTAAAATACCACAGTCGAAGACCGCCTAGGATTCAGAACAAAACTACTGACCCCATTCAAGGCCTCTAAGGACCCTCCCGCACTGGCTAGTGAACAAGTCGAACGCGTATAAGCACAAAGCTTCCACAAGAGAACTTGTAAAATGAGCAAATCGATTCGAAAATCATAAGCAACGGATAAAAACAACATTAAAAAGACATTAGCAGCGACGACACTCCTCGTATAAACCAAATACGAGAGTCAACTAAATACATATCGTGAAATCAAAATCCACAGAAGGATTCCATCACCTAACAAATAATCATAAAATAGCTCGTGTCACACAAGGCACAACACAAAGAAGGGAGACTTACATCCACAGGTCGCACGAAGATGATGATCGCCCCACGATACTAATCACGATCAACAAACTCAGACGACGCGTCGCGACACGACTCAGTCAGATAAAATCCGACGAGACAAAACTCAATAGACCCTACTTGACCCGACAGCCTAGGTTTCCACAACCTAATCTCTGATACCATTTATGTGACACCCCCAATCTGCTCAGGGATATTACACGCCGTAGAACCTTTCCTCAAGGATCTACCAGGCTGGTAACAACATAGAACATCTCAACAATGCCTTTAAGGCTAAAATGACTCCGTAGACCGATTTGGTCTTTCAATAAATACATACAACTCAAATACATTACATGCCCACGCAGGGGTCGAATACAACACACTCCCGTACAACGGGAAAGAATACGCAGCGGAAATAAAATACAACTAAACCAATGACATCATACGGGTCCTCGTGTGATTAGTATCGTTCATCTTTCATCATCCTTCATGCCGACCCTGTGTTATGCTCCCAAACCTGAATGCAAAAACAGACATTCACCCGCCGAATACTCGGGGGTTAGCAAAACTCCACTGTTTTACTAGTGCAAGTACAAAGTGCAAATACGAGTCATACAATTCACATTCCACGAATAACAATAACTAGGAATCCTCAAAAATCCAAACGTAACAAAAAGATACTTCCCGAGGCAAGAGTTTGGGTAAAACATTCCAAAACCGAAAGATGACAAATCAAGGGAAACAATTTATAAAACGGTTTAAAATGCCATCGACAGTTTTAATAGAAAACAATTTAGGATTTATTGAATCCTACTCTTTCCAAAACTCGAAATATGAAAGGGGTCACCACCCCGAAGGTTTATTTTCCTTAAAATAACCTTTACAAAACCGTTGGAATTTTAGCCCCAAATCTCATCAACTCACAGTACACGAGAACGACAACAAGGTTCGTCTTCCAACATCAAAATCCACAACCCAAGGTTTAAACACAGACGACAAATACTCTAGTGCCATCCTAGCCAAGTAAGCCAAACGAACAACTTACCTCTTACACACTTAGTCGATGCATGCAATCATGAAAACCGTTCAAAAGCACTCATTTCCGGAAATGCCATAATCAAATCACATTTGTAAAATGCACCACAATTAACCACGGACCCACAGCTTCGTGGACCCCTACCGAGACCCCGTCTGATCTAACCAGTAGTGGTTAAAAGCAAGCTCGCGGTTCCACAGCTTCGTGGAGCCCTACCGAGACCCCGTCGGATCTAACCCGTAGTGAGCACACACACACACGTTACTCATGCAATACTAATATGCTAAGAATGTAAGCTCATCAAGAATACTAACTAGGGATGGCCACTAATCCGACACCATTATCAAACTCTTCAAAACACAATAACAAGATTAAACACGGAATACACGATTCCATAACTTTAACAACAGGGGTATCATCAAAGCCTTCAACGTTCAAAATAATCAAATCATAATTAATTCCCAAAACACACCGTTCACAAAACATACACGCATTTTGAAAGAGAGCCTTTATCGAGGCCAAAATAAATATTTTAAAAATTCATTTTAAAATAACCAAACAAACACACCCAGACGACCACCGATCATCATATCTACAAAACGAGAAGCGTATGAACAAGGTACTTGCCTCGAATAAGAACAACGCGGAGAATCGACCGAAGTAGGTTGACACGAACCGACTATGAACCCGCCGACTCCACTGATCGCCAACTCGCGATAATAAACTACGAAGGACAATAACAACAATGAAATAAATTCCATAACACGACTTAAAGCCGTTGAATTCAAAGAACAAATGATGAAAGTTCAAGTGTTTCCCCCAAAACGGCCAAGAACACGATTCGTCCCGTCAAAACACGAAAACGGAATTCCAAACCGAAATATGGATATACAATCCATAGGATATGTTTAACATCATCATTTAACAATAATCGATCCATCAAAAACGGATGTCAAACGAGATCGATGACAAATCCCCCAAAAAGTCGATTCGAAGGAAATCAAAAAATATACTTCGATTCGACGGAGAACAATAGATTAAATGATGTTAAACACAAGAATACTACCAAGATTAATCATATCCATTATGAATTAATCAACAATACGGAACGAATCAGACAAAAACGCAAAAAACACCAAAATTCAAGAAACTGGGGTTCTAAGAAGAGATTACCTTGATTCGCTGGATCAAAGGATAATATATGATGATCAATCACTGATATGAACTCAAGAACTTCATGGATTTGTTGTTCAACAACATGGCTTCGCCTCCTCCGAAGATCCAGCCGCGGAACGAAAAGAAAGGAAATGAAAAACGAGTGAAAATGAGGCTGCTCTGCCACATTTATCTTAGTGCGACCTAAGCGCGCTAAGTGCCGGGCTAGCGTCTTATCGGCCCGTGCCGCAATCCGTAACCCCATCGCCCTGCGGCTCGGCCGGCTAAGCGTGCGCGACCTCCCGGCCGTAGTGCGCTACTGCCGGTCGTGGCGTCTGCGATGCCGACGATGGCGTGCGCTACCTGCCGAGCCTACCCGATTCCAGAACCTCAGGACACCACTGCCCAGACCCAATAGCGTACGCTGGGCCGGTCGACAGCATGTGCTACACCTGCCGAGCTAGCGCGCGCAGCCTTCCGGTCGTAGCATGCGCTACGCCGGTTCCCGCCGTGCCTGCTCGGCCAGTGCCCAGCACTTCCGACAGTGCCGTACCTGTCCGGCCAGCTGCTCAGCCGCCATGACCCGACGACTCGATTTCTGAAAACATACGGAACGAACACGACGAAAAGTTCGTGGATAACATCAACGACCCGAAATGATAACATAATGCAATAATTAATCATACGCGACCAAGAAAAGGGTCGAGACAACAAATACAGATACGGATACCCATAACTTTTAGGAAATTACGAAATGACCTAAAATGACCGAAAATCACGATACGTGATCGAATAACCAAACCGAAGTTCACAACACGTCTAACAAAGTTAAACCCCACTTACGGGAAACTCGAAATAGCAGTTTCGAACGAGATTCGCAAGAATCGAACTTGAATGCGGAAAAGTCGCTAAGAAACACGAAACTGAACAAAACGATGCCGAAACGAACTCGGATGTCAAAAAGTGTAGAATTAATCATTCTCAGAATGACGAAGCGGTCATGAGCGAGTCGTCAAAATAGACTTTCGCCGAAAAAAAAGAAATTACCGGAAATCGAAATTACGGGTATTACAGATAACGCACGCTATGAAGGATTATTAGCGCACACTAATAATACAAATTTCAGAATTTGAAGAAGGACTTGACACTATAAATACCCATATCCTTTGGGTATCTCAATACACAACTTCAAGTATTCAAGCATTCAAGCATTTAAGCATTCAAAGCATTCTTGAGCTCAGATTACTACTGATTATTGCATTCTAAGTTTGTGAGAAGAAAAGATACAAGAATGATACATATTGTAATATTTCTTATACTTTGTATTCTTTTCATTGGTTGTGAGTGTTGCATCACTCATACACGAGTGTAAGAGAAACGAATCAAGAGTCACTAATCCGGTATTATTAGGATCTTTAATCCGGCATTGTTAGGATTACACTCCAACATTCGTAAGTGAGGATTGTCTAGTTCTGATAAAACACTAGATACAAAAAGTTTATTTTGAGAGTGGTTGTGCTTGGACCAATAGAAGACAAGCGGTTGTAACAGTTGTTGTGCTCGGACCGATAGAAGACGAGACAAGTGTGTGTGGTTGTTCTTTAGCCAATAGAAAAAGAAGTCGTAGAGAGGACGTAGGCAAGTTGCCGAACCTCTATATATCTTTGAGTCTTTTACTTTCCGCACATTTTACCTTTATTCGCGAGAAAGTTTGATATTCCGCATTACCACTATTCAACCCCCCTTCTAGTGGTAAATTTATCTCTTCAACTGCTTACTGTCTGCCTATTTGCTTGCTGCCCTAAGTGGCTAAGTCTAAATTTTGATACAATCGTTTGAATTAGTAATAAATTAATTAGTAATTAATCGTTGTTTGTGTAAGGTAAGTTTTTAGCTAATGTTAACTATGGCAAAATGATTGATCTTTTTGCTTAAAAAATACACGAAGGGATCGTTTTAGATGATATTTGGTATGTTTTGTTTTCCGGGGTTTTGGTTTATGTACCCCTTTGTATTGTTTTTGTTATATTTAATAAAAATCGGTGTGGAGTTGAGCCGCCTAGCTTGACTAGGTTCCAGAACCCGCCAACGCTCGTGAAAACCCGAGTCGGCCGGTCCTCCATTCATCCCGCCGGGGGTGTGGATAACGAGGCGACCAAACCCCTTTAAAAAAATTAGTTTGTTTATATATATATATATATGTATATACGAGTCATTCAGACCCGTGAAATGCACACGAGCTCGATCTAAATGTTCATAACGTAGTGTTCAACACTTATTTTCATCATTTTGATCATGGATGGATTTTATTGGTCAATAAGTTTCTAAGTTGTGTTTGTTAGCATGGCATGGAAATTGTTGGTGCAGTTATTTCGTTACTTTTAATTGAGGTCGAGCCAAACACTCAAAATACAATATATAACTCGGGCTCCCTCAGGACCCGTGCGATGCACACAGCTTTTTAATTTATTATTATAATTTATAAATGACTTCGAGCCAAAATTATGTAATTTTTCCTTTCTATTCATTATTCAAGGTGATATTTTTAATATGCCATATTTTGTTATTTTAGAAAACTCTTTTAATTTATCTGTTCAAATAGGATGTACTAAAACTCACTGGCACGGGTGTATTTACCATTAGAAATTCTAACTCTGAATATTGTCAAAAACTAATTTTTATAGGATGTATGTTTACGAATCGAAGGGATTAAGCCATTAACCATTTTGACAATTTCGAACCACTCGAGTATCCTTAGGTTTCATTAATTATAGTATGATTTCAGTGTTTCAATCCGTTACACTCAATTTATACATCTCAAGTAATGATCTCTTAATTCATTTTGCTTTGTCATTACTAATCCAAGATGTGCGATGCACAACTTTGAAATAAGTTGTTTAATTGTTAATAGACATAGCTTGTCGATGATTATTTTGTACGGCGGTTTATATTATTATTTGAGTTCCTTTAGTTGATTTCGTAAGTATATCTAATCCCAAGCACCCCAATATTAAAATTTTAACCCAACTACTAAGTTACTAAGTAACTCAAAAAAATTCGTATAAACACATTAACAACCCAATTTCTAGCTAACAGTTTAGCACCAAAATTTAATTAAAAAAAAGGTGTTTTTATAATAAGAAAACTCTAAGAATATTAGGTAATTATTACAGTATATATTTTATGTAAGTTACATAATGAAGCCTTATACTTGTATTATGTACATGTTGGTTTATTATATTGATTATTTTCAATGCTCAGATGTGAAAGGGAAATTGGTCATATTCGTGTAGTTTGGTAAATGTGAAATTTGATACTTTTCACTTATTTATTCGGAATAAAACAAATCATAGCTATTTGTCAAACTCTGTAGCTTTTAATTTTTTCGGCATATGATATCTAACATTCATTTACAACGATATTCTTTTTTTAGCAAAATTGCTATATCCAAAGCATAGTTCCATTTGTGTACCTATCATAGTATTTAATCCAAATCAATTCAGATCACATATATAGGCCAAATATTATACCAAAAATTAACAATGTATTAAAATACAATGGATATTAAAATTTCAGCGCAACACATTGAGAATTTTGGATCCCATTATATCAGCAGCCCAATCCATATGACATAGCAAATAAGCCCAAATAATCGGATAAAAAAAAACGAAAATCAAATGAAAATATTTCTAACACTAAAAATCCTCATATTAGTTAACCCTAAACACACATGTGTGCAGCCAAAAAACACACACATCAACAACCTATCTCTTTATTTCTCCAAACGAATCTGCTCCCATTCTTCTACTCGAAAAACATCACACGACAAAACAGACAAAATTATCAAACCAAAGCACAAAACCTTTTCATTTACAAATCGAATACCAACACATAAGACCTTTTGCTCACTTTCTTTTAAAAAACAGAAACATGAACACCCTTTTTCAATCTCTTTGTCTCGGCTTCAAGGTCTTATAGAAGATCTCGGGTAGGTATCGATATTATGTCTTTGTTTTGTGTTTGTCTTTGAACCGAATGAAAAAAACGGGCATAACACTCTTGTTATAACTCGTTCTTTAATATTCGGATATTGAAGAAGTTGTATATTTCACAAAGATCTATGATGTAATCTTCATACGGATGAGATCTATGAGGATTGGTAATAAGTGAACAAAGAACTGAGATCTTATAATAGTATTTCTTTTTCGTTTCTTGTTGGAGTCGACCGAGACCGACCGATTGGTCACACGGCACATCACTGTGTGTATGAATGAGTTTTTATAGATGTGGTTAGTATATAGAGATTTAAATATCAGTTATGAAATGAGATGGAACTTGGAGGGTTGCGGGAATTCTTTAAATATAAATTAATTGTGAATATTAGTGTCAATTAAAAGTGAATTAATAAACGTGATGAAGTTGAAAGGGGTGCACTGGTCCGGATTCTTTTTGCACTTCGTATTCCCATGGCATTACATTCCACCGATAATTTGCTTCATGCACTCCCATATTTGCTTTATGCCATACATCATTAAGACTCCACATTTATAAGGGGACTGAATCTTTTAATATAATAGATATTAGGGGCATATTTTTTGTTCATCGCCACGGGCATTAGAAATATCAGGACCGACCCTGCTTGGATTCATAAGTATTTTGCGTATTGTAACGTTTAGAAGCGGCCACACTTCTTACGTATATAGCTGATCTCCTATAAAGAGTATTCTGTCATACTCTACCTTAAAGTATCGTTATTTGTGTTGATGTTAATGCTGCTGGTCAACAAAACTACGTAAGTAATATGAAAGACCAATGTGTCTGTTCATGAAGAGGTGTGGTCCTCCATCCCACCATTAATCATGAACCATTGTAATTATTCATGAAAATATGTAATCCTTTATCCATAAATAACCACCACTTATGAACCATTGCGACTATTCGCGAATGAGTGCAACCTAGTAACCATAAAATATTATCTCTATTTCAAATAGAAATCTTTGTAATTAATTGATCATTCATCCAAATCTGGGTATGAACAAATAAATACATAAAATTCATCTATTATAAAAATGCATATTTAAAATCTACAATCAGGGCCGACCCGATGGGCGGGCGAGCCGGGCGATGGCCCAGGGCATCAATTTTGTAACACCCCCAGGATATCCGAGGTATATTACAGCGCCGTGAATCCCTACATGGGACCCACCAGGCTGAACAAGCATCATACTCATCGACTCACAGAAACAACAGAAAAATACCTCGTCATAAAGACGCCCAACAAAATAATTCACCAGGTTTAACCGGTCAGACATGACACCATAATCCATCACAACATAATAAACAACAATACAATCCCGACAAGTAAAAGTTCTTAAGTACTCGAGTACTTCTATTATTTTAGAGACCACAAAAGGTAAAAGATAGAAAGCAACAAGACACCACTCGTGCACAATCATCACGCACGGCCATCATCCGCATACTGGTCCAGCACCCGCTCGTCTCGATGAACCTGACCTGAAATTCATAAAATGAATTTCCCCAAAACGGGTCCCCAGAGGGGTTAGCAATTACGCTAGTACAAGTAACCAAATGAACGACTTACATCTTACACAAATAGTAATGCATACAATTCAAGAGAACATAGTTCCAAAACATTCATTTCCGGAAATGCCAATAACAAATCACATTTGTAAAATGCACCACAATTAACCGTCGATCCACGTCTCTATGGACCCCTATCGAGACCCCGTCGGATCTAACCCATAGTGGTTAAAAGCAAGCTCGTCGATCCACGTCTCTGTGGACCCCTACCGAGACCCCGTCGGATCTAACCCGTAGTGAGCATACACACACACACACCATTTCTCACACATTATTATTATGTCAAGAATGTAAGTTCATAAGGGTACTTGCCTCGGTTAATACACGGTGATACGAACGGAAAGGAAGAGTCGAACACGACCGCGAGGAACCGGCGGAAATGAACCTAACGATCCGAATAACACAATCACAACCAACTCTAGACGAATATGGAAATTGAATACACCCGAAAACCCGCCTACGATTCATGTATATTCGTACCAAAAATAACAACGAGGGCGGACCACAACCAAACCCTCTCGATTCCGTAAAAATCCAAAAAATATCCATGAATCCGTAGGAAAACTAAAGATACTAACAATATTAATCGTATACATCATGAATCCACCAACAAAACGGAACGAATCGGAAGAAAATCCCAAAAACCCCCAAATTAATCGAAAATAGGGTTCTAGAAATATTACCTTTGGAGATTCAAGTACTAAGATCCGTAGAACACGCGTTAGATTGATTGTCCGGGCCTCACAACCGAAGGAAAATGATGAAAATCGACCCCCGAATGAAGAATGCTTGAGAAGTTCTCCCCCCTTAGACCTCTCTCTCTCTCTCTCGCAGGTGAATAATGGAGGAAAATGGCCGATCTCGTCTAATAAGGACGAGATTGCACAGTTGACCGCTTTGTGTCAGCGGCAGCCCAAGTGTGCCGCGGCACGTGCCAAAAATTCGTTCAGGGGTTCGGCGGTGTGCGCACACGGCTGCGTGTGCCGCGGCACCCGGTACAGTCGGGTTTTGGTCGCAGATGTCACACGGGTGTGCCGCGGCACCGGACGGGTGTGCCGCGGCACTGACTCGGCACTGTGCCGCGGCACCGGATGGGTGTGCCGCGGCACACAATACAGTTTACTCAACCAACAATTGGAGAAATTTGTGTGCCGCGGCGCACACACCTTGTGCCGCGGCCCACACCTCTTTTGGGTCCCAAAATGATAAAAATGATCCGGAAAGAGAATAAAAACGATAGGAATCAATATTTGGGAACCAATAACACGAAATGGATCCACGGAAACCCCGAAACGGCGGTTCCGCACAACAATAACGAGTATACAGTTCAACAGTTGACAGGAAGGACACACTGAAAGGTACACGAGGGTCACTACGATCGAGGAATACACCAAAAATAAAAATACAAGGGAAAGAAAAATGCGGATATTACATTCTACCCCTCTAAAAATAAGTTTCGTCCCGAAACTTAAGAAACAAACAACTCAGGGTACCTAGCACGCATGCTATCCTCGGTTTCCCAAGTTGCCTCCTCGACACCGTGTCTCGACCACTGCACTTTGACCAAAGGGATGGTCTTATGCCTCAGTCGCTTCTCACGATGCTCCAAAATCCTCAAAGGACGCTCCTCAAAAGTAATATCTTCGGCGATATCAATCTCGCCATAATCGATGACGTGACTAGGATCCGGGACATATTTCCTCAGCTGGGAAACATGAAAAACGCTATGAACATGACTCAAGGCCGGAGGTAACGCCAAGCGGTATGCCAACCCACCTACTCGCTCGAGGATCTCAAAGGGGCCGATAAATCTCGGACTCAACTTCCCTTTCTTCCCGAAATGAAAAACTCCCTTCGTCGGCGACACCTTTAGCAAAACGTGGTCTCCCACATCGAATTCCAAAGGTCGACGACGGACGTCGGCATACGACTTCTGTCGACTCTGGGCAGTCAACATCCGTTCCCGAATTAATTCTATCTTCCACCTCGTCTCTAGAACGACATCCGGCTCGGTCCCGACCAAATCGGACGCCTCATTCCAACAAATCGGTGATCGACATCGCCGCCCATAAAGTGCCTCATACGGTGCCATCCGAATCGACGCGTGCCAACTGTTGTTGTACGTGAATTCGATCAGTGGCAAATGTTCCTCCCAGTCACTACTCCAATCGAGAGCACAGGCACGCAACAAGTCCTCAAACGTCTGGATAGTGCGTTCCGACTGTCCATCTGACTGGGGATGAAAAGAGGTACTCAAACGCAACCGGGTACCCAAAGCCTTATGCACCGCCTGCCAGAAGTGCGATACAAAACGGCCATCACGATCCGAAACAATAGACTTCGGGGTACCGTGAAGCAGTGTTCTAAAAATCCCCGCCTAGGCCGATTAATCCTCCGATTAATCCCTAGAAGGTCCTCTGCCGTTCCGATTATAGCCTAGGCGCTTGTACTGGGCGTTTGGGTGATTAATCGGTCGTCAATTTGCCGTGGCGGGTGCCTATGAAGGCAAGTTAAGATACTATGGATACTATAGACTACTTTATACCTATATCAATGTTTCAAATTTCATAACTACATGGGCGACTAGGTGGATGCCTAGACGGTTATACTTTTTGGTTTTTTTTATTTTGTTCCAATAGTACTATAAATTCCTAAATTGAGATATTATGGATATTATGGACTCCTTGATATCTATATAAATATTTCAAATTTAATATATAATTGATTATATATCTGTTTAAATGATTAAATTTTAATTATTTTTAATTATTTTACATATATATAATTTTACATATATAAAATAATTAAAATAATAATAAAAAATAAATCCGCCTAGTCCGATTAATCCCCGATTAATCTCCGAATAATCCCCTGGGCGCTAGGCGTTAGTAATCCGAACGCCTAGCGCCTAGCGTTTTTTAGAACCATGCCGTGAAGTCTCACGATCTGCGCGATAAACACACGAGCTAACTTCTCCGGGCCCCAAGTGTCCTTGATGCCCAGAAAATGTGCCGACTTGGTCAGACGATCGACAATCACCCATACTATATTCATGCCCGACCTCGATCTCGGCAGACTCGTAATGAAATCCATCGATATATCTTCCCATTTTCATTCCGGAACGGGAAGTGATTGCAAAAGCCCAGCCGGTCGCTGATGCTCGATTTTGACTTGCTGGCAAGTCAAACACCTTGCTACAAACTGCGCGACCTCCTCCTTCATGTCATTCCACCAGAAGTTCCTTCTCAGGTCCTTGTACATCTTACTCGAATCAGGATGAACGGAATAAGGTGTAGCATGGGCCTCACACAAAATACTCTGTCTCAATTCTGAGTCGTTCGGCACACAAAGCCGACTCTGGAATCTCAAAGCACCATCCTCGTGAATCACAAACCCAGGAGACTTTCCTTTAAGAACGTTCTCTCTGATTTGAGTAATCATCGGATCCTCTAACTGCTTCAGCTTAATTTCGTCGATCAAGGGCGACGAAATTTCCAAAGCACAAAGTTGCCCGACAGTTCCTGGCAACAGAACCTCAGCATCTAACTCGATCAAAGCCCTCCGAAGCTCAGGCTGAGACGTAAGAATCTCAAGCGATCGCAATGCAATCGGTTTCCGACTCAAGGCGTCGGCCACGACGTTCGCCTTGCCCGGATGATAAAGGATTTCGAGGTCATAATCCTTAATCAGCTCTAACCACCTCCTCTGCCTCATATTCAACTCCCGCTGAGTAAATATGTATTTCAGACTTTTATGATCGGTAAAAATCTGACATGCAGAGCCGAAAAGATAGTGACGCCAAATCTTGGCGCAAACGACCGCCGCTAACTCCAAATCATGAGTAGGGTAGTTCGGCTCATACGGCCTCAAGCTGTCTCGAGGCAAAGGCAATGGTCTTGCCGTCTTTGCATTAATACGCACCCAAGACCACGACCCGAAGCATCGCTATAAACGGCGAATCCCTCGTTGCCACATGGCAACGCCAAAACCGGAGCTGAAGTCAAACGCTTCTTGACTCCTCAAAATCGATCGCCTCTCGTCATTCCGCACGAACTTCTCGGATTTACGGAGTAATGTGTAAGTGGTCGAGCCAGTTTCGAGAAACCCTCGACGAACCTACGGTAGTAGCCAGCCAAACCCAAGAAACTACGGAGCTCTCTCACGTTCTTGGGCGGTGCCCAATCCAACACTGCCTCGATCTTCTGCGGATCCACTCTAACTCCCTCGGCTGAAATCACGTGACCTAGAAACATCACTTCCTTCATCCAGAACTCACATTTCGAGAACTTCGCATAGAGTTGCTCGGCCCTCAAAATGTCTAACACTATCCGCAAGTGATGGGCATGCTCTTCCTCGTTCCTCGAATAAATAAGGATATCGTCAATGAAGACGACGACACACTTATCCAAATACTCGATAAAGACTTTGTTCATCAACTGCATGAACACCTCCGGCGCATTCGTTAACCCGAAAGGCATAACTACAAACTCATAATGTTCGTATCTCGTCCGAAAAGTTGTCTTTGGCACATCGGACTCTCTCACCCGGAGCTGATAGTACCCCGATTTTAAATCAATATTTGAGAATACCGCAGCTCCCTGCAACTGGTCGAACAAGTCGTCAATTCTCGGCAAGGGATACTTGTTTTTGATGGTCACCTTGTTTAGTTCGCGATAGTCGATACACAAACGTAGTAAACCATCCTTCTTTCGCACAAACAGGACCGGTGCGCCCCAAGGCGAGGCGCTCGGTCGAACATACCCCGACTCAAGAAGCTCACTCAACTGCTTCTTCAACTCGGACATCTCTGAAGGTGCCATGCGATAGGGCGCCTTTGAAATAGGAGCCGCACCCGGCTCTAACTCTATAGCGAACTCGACCTCACGATCCGGTGGCAATCCCGGTAACTCGTCAGGAAAAACATCAGAAAAATCATTAACGATTGGAATCGACGAAAGCTCGACTCCACCACTCTCCGCCTTCAAGGCGTAGCACCAATAGCCGGTACACCCCTTTCGCAGGAGTCTCATCGCCTTCAAGGCGTTAATAACGAATTTCTGGTTCCCCCTCTTTCGCCCGGCGAAAGAGTGCTCGGTGCCATCATCGGCTAACATGGTGATGATTCTCGTGCGGTAGTTCATGATTGCACCATGCCGTTCGAGCCAATCATCCCCGAGAATTAAGTCCTCCCCCTAAATACCCACAACAATAAGATTAGAGGGCCAAGCCCTCTCACAAATAAACACAGAACAGTCTCGAACCTCCTGATCACCAACGATCCTATCACCGCTAGGAAGCTTAACGATGAAGGGCTCACAAGGCGTCAAACGGTCGAGACTCAAGCGGCGCACACAATCCAGAGATATGAACGAATGCGTAGCACCAGAATCGAAAAGCACACTGACAGGATGAGAAAGAATATGAACGGTACCTGTCGCTACGGTAGCCGCTGGATCATCGGCTCTCCGCATCTCATAGACACGCGGGTGGGCTGAGCCGACGCTGGAAGCTCCCCCCTTAGAGGGCTGACCCCGACCTCTTCCCCGACCAGCACTCGGCGGAGATTGAGGAGCAAACGATCCCTGATTCACACTTGGTTCCCTAGGCGCTGGAATGGAAGCCCGGGCACCAAAGATTTTCTCCCTCTCAGCACAGAAAGCAGCCTTGTGACCCGGTGGCCACACTGATTACACGTCGGCAAAGGGCTCAAACAAGTACGATCACGTGGCCTATACGGCCACAATTGAAACACTTCTCTTCACGGAAAAGGAGCACCGGTAGTTCCACGAGGACCCCAGTGAACGAGTGGACCACCCCGTGGGAAGTTAGCAGATTGGGATTTCTGCGACCCCTCCCTTGTGGCCGAAAAATTCCGTGGACTTCTGTTTCTTGCTCTGGCGGGCCGCCTCACTCGCCGTCACGGACATATCGTAAGCAAGGGCCCTACTCTGGTAATCCTTCAAGGTAGTACAGACGAGCCCCGACATATAGTCCCGAATAGAAAATTTCATCCGCCTGGAAAAATGAAAGATTTTGTCGCTCTCCTCGACAACTTGGGTCTTCACATAACCCAACTCCTTGTTAAAGTCGGCAATAGCCTGAGATACGGGGATATCCCGTGGTTGAGCATCATAGAAGGCATGTACTCGAGCCTGTCTGACCGGCCACGGGCAATATTCAGTCTCCATCAGTTCTTGGAATTCGGTCCACGAAGCAACATGGTCCTTGGGCCCAACGGCCTCCCACCAATCCGTAGTGTCCCCAACGAGGAAGTACTAGGCAATGGGGACCTTACGGTCCTCGGGACAGTTGGTGGCAGTGAAGACTTTAGATATCTCCTTGATCCACCCCTCCCAGCCGATCGGGTCTGAAGCTCCCGAAAACTGAGGAGGATGCATCTTGATGACATCCTGAAGCCAACGGTCCGCTCCGCCCCGATTAGCATGGGCCGGATCCGGGTTCTGAACCGCCTGAGCTATCGCCGCCATTTGATTCACCATTTGCTGCATAACAGCCGCGATACCAAGGTCGGCGCGCTCCTGAGAGGAAGCATGACTGTGACGGTCGCCGGTACTGCCGGCTCCCAAAGACTGTGACGTGGCCGCCCCACGTCCCCGGCCGCGTCCACGACCACGACCGCGACCACGTCCACGACCTCTTCCAGCATCCATACTGGAGTTAAATAAGTAGCAAAAGCCATACGATGGTGAGTACAAGAAAAGAACGATCGCAAATCGAGAACTAGAGGTACGATACAAGAGTATAAGGAACAGAGGGAAAGAAAACTTACGGGCACTGGTAGTACCGGAATCATGGCAGCGTGATGATGATGTGTAAAACAAAATACAACAAGACCCAATAAACCGACAAGCCTAGGTATCCATAAACCTAGTGCTCCGATACCATTTTCTGTAGCACCCCCAGGATATCCGAGGTATATTACAGCGCCGTGAATCCCTACATGGGACCCACCAGGCTGAACAAGCATCATACTCATCGACTCACAGAAACAACAGAAAAATACCTCGTCATAAAGACGCCCAACAAAATAATTCACCCGGTTTAACCGGTCAGACATGACACCATAATCCATCACAACATAATAAACAACAATACAATCCCGACAAGTAAAAGTTCTTAAGTACTCGAGTACTTCTATTATTTTAGAGACCACAAAAGGTAAAAGATAGAAAGCAACAAGACACCACTCGTGCACAATCATCATGCACGGCCATCATCCGCATACTGGTCCAGCACCCGCTCGTCTCGATGAACCTGACCTGAAATTCATAAAACGAATTTCCCCAAAACGGGTCCCCAGAGGGGTTAGCAATTACGCTAGTACAAGTAACCAAATGAACGACTTACATCTTACACAAATAGTAATGCATACAATCCAAGAGAACATAGTTCCAAAACATTCATTTCCGGAAATGCCAATAACAAATCACATTTGTAAAATGCACCACAATTAACCGTCGATCCACGTCTCTGTGGACCCCTACCGAGACCCCGTCGGATCTAACCCGTAGTGGTTAAAAGCAAGCTCGTCGATCCACGTCTCTGTGGACCCCTACCGAGACCCCGTCGGATCTAACCTGTAGTGAGCATACACACACACACACACCATTTCTCACACATTATTATTATGTCAAGAATGTAAGTTCATACGGGTACTTGCCTCGGTTAATACACGGTGATACGAACGGAAAGGAAGAGTCGAACACGACCGCGAGGAACCGGCGGAAATGAACCTAACGATCCGAATAACACAATCACAACCAACTCTAGACAAATATGGAAATTGAATACACCCGAAAACCCGCCTACGATTCATGTATATTCGTACCAAAAATAACAACGAGGGCGGACCACAACCAAACCCTCTCGATTCCGTAAAAATCCACAAAATATCCATGAATCCGTAGGAAAACTAAAGATACCAACAATATTAATCGTATACATCATGAATCCACCAACAAAACGGAACGAATCGGAAGAAAATCCCAAAAACCCCCAAATTAATCGAAAATAGGGTTCTAGAAATATTACCTTTGGAGATTCAAGTACTAAGATCCGTAGAACACGCGTTAGATTGATTATCCGGGCCTCACAACCGAAGGAAAATGATGAAAATCGACCCCCGAATGAAGAATGCTTGAGAAGTTCTCCCCCCTTAGACCTCTCTCTCTCTCTCGCAGGTGAATAATGGAGGAAAATGGCCGATCTCGTCTAATAAGGACGAGATTGCACAGTTGACCGCTTTGTGTGCCGCGGCACAGGCCAAAAATTCGCTCCCAGGGTTCGGCAGTGTGCCGCGGCACAGCCTGCGTGTGCCGCGGCACCGATGCGATCGGGTTTTGGTCGCAGATGTCACACGGGTGTGCCGCGGCACTGGACGGGTGTGCCGCGGCACTGACTCGACACTGTGCCGCGGCACCGGATGGGTGTGCCGCGGCACACAGTACAGTTTACTCGACCAACAATTGGAGAAATTTGTGTGCCGCGGCGCACACACCTTGTGCCGCGGCCCACACCCCTTTTGGGTCCCAAAATGATAAAAATGATCCGGAAAGAGAATAAAAACGATAGGAATCAATATTTGGGAACCAATAACACGAAATGGATCCACGGCAACCCCGAAACGGCGGTTCCGCACAACAATAACGAGTATACAGTTCAACAGTTGACAGGAAGGACACACTGAAAGGTACACGAGAGTCACTACGATCGAGGAATACACCAAAAATAAAAATACAAGGGAAAGAAAAATGCGGATATTACAAATTTAGGCCTAGTGATGTTATTAATAAAAAACTAATCAAAGTGTTGTCAACAAGACTTGAAACTTGAACCTTTAAAATAAATAATCACTTCTTTACCACCAGGCTAATGATGCCCTTGATGTTTGTCTTGTCTAGTTAATTGTATACTATTTTTGTCGATTTATTTACTTTTCTATAATTCTTTTTTTAAATATTTGTCTTGTTTTCATGACAGCACTTATTTATCTGAAATAATATAATATTAGTCATATTCAATAATTAATACTTCTTATTTATTTTTGCTTTGAAAAACCTTGTGATAATATTTAAACTCTACATGGAACAATTTAGATTACTAGCTAATTTTAACTCGAAAACACAAATATCTTTTGTTATATTTTCTAAAACCAAATCATGTATGAAATAATTTTAAATTACTACATATTTTCAACTAATTTTGGTGATTTCTACAGTCATAAATATGATTATTGAAGGTTATTTTTTATTTTATTTTGTATATTTTTAGATGTAGAATCTTGTGAATACAGTTTTGTTGTCGCCCATAGTGTGGTTTGTTGCCTAAAGCTATATAAAACTGTTTAGACTACATAACACTCGCTATTTAAGTATGTTTAGATTATTAAAAATATGATACAAATATAGTATTAAGTTTTTCTATATTTTAAAATGACTTAAACATCACATATAGTTGTATACTTTTAGTCTAAGTGCAACTATCATTATATGCAAGTCTCTAAAGTTCATTTAACTTAATATTACGTTAGGATACTATATAATTATAACATATGTATCACGAAGAACACATTATCATTTAATAACAGGAACAAAAATTGGTCCTTAAAAATAATATGCTTTTTTATTTTGTAATTTTTATATAATAGAGGCATTTTATCGCCTTTTTGCCCAGGCCATGAGAAATCATAGGACCGGCCCTGTCTACAATCTAACCTCATTATCACCAAATGGAACACCATATCGAATTATGATTTTACTAGGATTTTTCATATCAAAATTTCGGACACGATCACCATCAGTGGCCTCTGAGCTCTAGACTAACGACGTGGTCAACTTCTAACGTCTTCGTTAAGTTCGAGTTGATATGGTATGGTGCGAAAAGATGTATGATATTCTTCATTGAATGGCATTAAATTCGGCGATCGTCCCAACCTTTCAGATATTGCGAGTATAATAAATGAGAAATGATAGGGCAACACCCTGAACCACACCCCAAACACACCCGTGTTTTATGGGTTTTATACCGCGTGCTTTACTATTAATTTTATTATAATATTATGAATATTTTATCTGTAAACTATGCAGTATAGAGGTGTGGTTCAGGATATTGCCCTATCACCCCTCTAAATAAATAGGTCATTAATTCCCCTTTTCATTCATCACTTTGCATCTCTAAGAAGAGCAGAAAATTTCTTCTCAAATTTCAAAAATTTTCTTCCCAATATTATTATCCTATGATCCATATTTTCAATTTTTATTAACTCCTGCTTCTTTAAGTTTTTGCTACAATTTTATTTTTATTTTTTGTTATTTTTATTACATGTAACTATATTATGATTAAAAAATTACACTAAATAATGGATGTGTGGTTTGGTTAAGTACTAATGGATCATTCAAAATAGATGTACATGGATTAGGAATAATATTAAATATATAGGTAAATGAGTAATTAATTAAATATTAGAGTAGATGAATTGTTGAGTACTCCCTCCGTTCCAGCTAAAAATTGAAAAAAAAGTTTATAATTTGTGTATTTTATGTAATAACTGATATAAATATTGATAATAAATGTGTGGTTGAGATTAAAAAGTAAAAAACAACTATTAAAGTTGATTGTATAAAAGTGATTGTCGTTATATATATATATATATATATATATATATATATATATATATATATGGACGCGTTCTATGCAGTACCAATATTAGATGCGATCTTTCTGATCTTAATTTATGCATGAGTTTTGTACTAATTATGCATGAAATATATGCATTTCGTGCCTTAAAATTTCAATGCATTAATTCTCACAAAGAATTGATGGATATAATCTAATATTTTAATGCATCAATATTTTGATGCATATATTGCATATTTTAATGCATTGAAATTTTGATGCACGAAATGCATATATTTCATGCATAATTAGTACAAAACTCATGCATAAATTAGTACTGTAAAGTAATGCATTGAAATTTTGATGCACGAAATACATATATTTCATGCATAATTAGTACAAAACTCATGCATAAATTAGTACTGTAAAGTACTACATGTAATATTGATACTGCATAGAACGCGCCACTATATATATATATATATGGATTGACTATGGTGGAAACACCCTTAATGGTGAAATCTAGAAACCAATTGCATTATTAAGTAATTTCATTGCATATTTGTTATTATTTGTTGCATCAAGCTGGTCGCTAGTATATGCAACAAATAATGCAATAAAAAAAATACATAAATGCATATAATTCTACTCATCTACAGCCGTTAGATCACTAATATTAATGGCCTACAAAAATTTCTAAATTTCACAAGGTAATTAATTTTCATATGATCTATTTCATATATATATATATATAACTAAAGAGATAATTCTTTGGAGAGAAATATAAATTTTTGAATGGGAGGAATCGAATAGGGGTTGGCTAAATATACCAACCCTTCTACTAAGTATACCAACTTAGTCAATTTTTTTTTTTGTTTTTTTTTTGTTTTTTGCTTTTACCCTTCCCTCCCCTCCACCCCCTACTGCCCCCCTTGCTGCCAGCATTTCGCTGGCAGCTTTTTTTTTGTTATTTTTTTTTTTGTGGTTAGTTTTTTATTTTTTTTGTTATTTTTAAAAATAGATAAATAGAATTATAATAATACCAAAAAAATTGTGTAAAAATATATTATTTAAATAGATAAATATTATACATCATGTTTATTAAATACATTACGTAAGATAATACAAAAAAATAGAGAAGTACAATTATGATAATACAAGAAAAAAATTAATTCTTTCACGACATGGAGTGCAAAAGTTCATTATACAAATTTTGCCGATTTATATACGGGAAGGCCCATGCCGGGTCATAATTGTAACGAAACCATTGCGGATGGTTAAGAGGTAATGGAGAATTTTCTTGTAATTCTACTTGGACGTAGTGGTTACCGACCAATGCCATCGCACCTATATTATGTTGTGATCGTGGCGGACTAGACCAAAGTGGTAAGCACAGCGTACTGGATGACTCGCTTAAAAAAATAACAGCAATGTCAAACCGTGAAGCAATTAGTAAACCAGTCATTGGCATAATCATCCATTTATCAGGCGGCACAGAACCGGGTTCTTGGAGACTCAATGTGTACTGCAGTCGTGCTATATCAACAGCTCCGAATATGTCTTTGTATACGTTATAGTGCATAACTAACTCGTTTAATAATTCCATCCGAATTTGAAAATACTGATGTTGACTTAATCCCAAGAACGTAGCCACCGCTCTAAACCCACAATTTCCATCTCCCTCTACATCATTTACCTGCGTGATGTAAGGACGAAAATTTTTTGGAATTTTTTCTAGAATATAAGAGTTATCCGAACTCTCGAACTCATCTGGGATCTCGTTCAAGTCTATCACGTATGAACTCTCGAACTCATCTGGGACCTCATTCAAGTCTATCACTGGTTTCTTGTTCAAGTCCATCACGTATGAACTATATCTCGCTGGTTCCTTAATCGAATCTGACCCAACAAAATTTGGTATGCTTGAACAAGATCTACGAGAATCTTGATGAACGGGATCAATATCCCTTTTTTGTTGTGGTTTCTTTAAGCTTGGTCGTCCACGAGTATTTTTTTGAACTCGAGGTACTTGAATGTCGGTTGAAGTTCGGCCCATGATATCCTTTAGCTTTCTTAACAAACTTTTTTTCTCAACTTTGGACTGCTTGTAAAAGTGTTCTTTAAAATGTTCTAGTTCACCGTCACAACTAATATCATCATTTTGCACAGATGTTGACGGTGAAATATCTAGCTTCCTCCAAAAGATATCAATCGAATCCAAGGGAATATACTTACCCGTACTTATATACATTGAAAGTTCGCAAGCACATGGTAACCCACAACTGTTGCGAAGTCGACAATCACAGTTTCAGGAGTCTAACTGAAGATCCTTCCATCGTTTACGTTCTCCAAGAATTATATCGAGAGCTTCATTTGAAACAAAACCACGCAATAGTTTGAAGCACTGAATGTTGTGTTGATAAATGCGGACAATTCTGCTTTTTTCTAAGCTTTCTTTAATTGATGTAAGTTGCGCTGCACTATTCGATCAATACAACCCAGAAATCTATCCAAACTAGACTTTGCAGAATTCAAATATTTTTTTAGCTTCGCATGTTGGCTCTCAACTCTATTGGTTGTGTTATTTCCAAAGTTGAGATGCTGGTCAATCCAGAATGACACAAATATTTCCTTGTATTTGTTCAACCAACTCTCATTTACGTAATTTAAAACACCTGGAAAGTAACGTAAATTTGGATGAAAAAATATATAAGAAAAAATAACTTTGGGACATAGAAAAATAAATATGAAATGTGAAATATATAAAACATACGTGGATATTTTATCAACAGTGATTGAAGTCGCATGTAGTTTTCTGTATAAGCTGCACGTGTTGCGGAATCCTCTAGTAACTTCCACAATGAAAGAAATGATTCCCAATCATTTGGTGACCTAATAGATGGCCTGCAATTCTTCAAAATATTTGTACTAATGTGCCATCTACAAAGTAATTGAGCAGCATTCGGGAAGACTTTTTTTGCATGCATTCATTAGAGCCAACTCCCGGTCTGTAACTATAACACGTGGGTGCATGCACTTGTCTAGTGTCGACTTTAGACAATTTAATGCCCAAGTATAGTTAACCTCCCTTTCATTAAGCATAAAGACGAAAGCTATGCAAAATGTCTTCTTTGTTGAAGTTACGCCAACAATTTCAACAAAAGGCATATTATACTTGTTCGTTTTGTACGTGGCATCTATCATCAATACGTGTGGAAATGCGTGCCAAATATCAAATGATGTTGGATGAACGAAGAATAAATTTTCCATCTCGTTTGAAATACTTGTAGAAAACTCATAAACATAACCATTAGAATGCAAAAGGGACAGGAGAACCTGCATTGGAGATTTGCCTACTTGCTCGACCATGCGGATTTTATTGCGTGCATTGTAAATAGTTTTGAGTGTGGACACATTATTTACATTCCGCTGCTTTAGTATTGATAAAATATCGCGGGGCGCCACATTCATCGTTGTCAATTCTGCAACCAAACTATATTCATCCTCAGATAATCGCTTTGCATATGGATGCCCCTTCATATACTGTGCAGGTTGATGGTTATGTTTATCACATATCACCCTTAACCTCCACGAATCATATTCATCTAAATATTTTCCTTCTAATTCAAATAGACAATTACTTTTTTGGTACCAGAAACTTTACTTGAATTCTTAACTTTATAGTCGCCGCCACGATCACACATGAGTACAACTTTATACACGAAACCACAAGGTTTCTTATTTGATCTTTTTTTGACGATGACAACACCTAGAGAGTGCGCCATGTTTTGTACCCAATCCATCAATTCTTCACGGGACCCGAACACCTAAAAATAAATTGCAAGTGTATAAAAAATCGACATTTATAAAAGATTAAAACCATATAATTGTACCTGATTAGTGGCAAATTCTGGCGTCATCGTGAAAAATCCAGCATCTTCAGTTAAATTATTTTCGTTAAAAATCGACATTTGTGGACGTAGATGTATATGTGTGTTTAGTTGTGTGTATCCATGATGTGTGTGCAATATCCCCTATATATAGAGTTGTGTGTGTGTTGGGGAAGAAAATAAATGAGAGTCCAGCCGCCCCCTGTCTTTGTCACTCACGGAGTAATTAGCTGTCAATGCACTCACGGGGTCATTAGCTGTCAATGCACTCACGGGGTCATTAGCTATAATTGGGTCATTAACTATCACGCTTTTGGTATAAAAAAAGCGTTCACTGACAGACTATCACTTTATGTGAACAGAAAGTCAATTCCTGTCCCCATGTGCGGATCTCTTGTCCAAGAAACCGACAGACTATCAATTTTTTAAGTTAAAAATATTTTATTTTTAAGTCAATTCATGTCCCCATATACGGATCACTTTATTTTTTTTTAAGTTCATTGACTTTTTCTTGGTAGTTATACCCATCGAATATTTAAGGAGCTAGAGTGCGGACAAAGTCTGGGCCTCTGGGGTAACAAGAATTCTTCTTGTCTTATTGAGAAGAAGAATTTATAGCTGGGAGGAAGCATAAGGACAACTCCAAACGTAATATTTTGGCGGCCCGATTAAGAGGCTATTAAAAGCTATTACACCCATTTATGATAGTTTAGGTTTAGCCCACTTTGAAGAGAGAGTAACCGCTGTTAAATTTCGATAAATGAATGTTCAATAAATGAATAAATTCATCAAATAAATGATTTTATCCGGTCCCAATTCTTGATAACATGTTCCAAAAAATTTTCGATAAATGAATAATTTCGCTAAATAAATATTTTTCTCCGGTCCCGATCATATTCATTTATCGAGGTTTTACTGTACTATGACTTTTCATTATTAGTATTATTATTGTTAATATTATTTTATTATTATTAATAATATTAATGGTGTTTTTTCTGTGGTTAACCACCAGTAGAACGACCGTTTCATGTGAAAAATTATATCGTGGACGAGTTCCCATCTTGCAAGGTGGTTTCTACTGTTAAGTAATACGTTCATATTTCCACACTATTTTTTTTTTCTTGTTTTTAATTTTTGATTATTAGATTTTATTTTCAATTTTAGGTGATTTTCGACTTCAAGTATCAAATAAAAGTTTCCGATTCCGACAATATATACAAGCAAATCTATTTCTAAGTTGTAAATATTATATATTTCCAGCTAATATGTAGATATCCTTCATGATGGGAAAGTGAAGTACGTACAAATTGATAATCCTTCCTAAATTATGAAGTATGTATTAGATCATTATTTACTTAATCCCTAAGATCTTTGGACAACATTAAGATAACGAAATAGCATTAAACTTAAGGTGATTGAAAGTTCATATCATCCTCAATAGAGTGATTTCCAATCTCGAACTTGAGTTCCTGATTGCTGCTTGCTGCTAATCCTGAGTTCCTGATTGATGTTTGTTGCTAGACGATCTTGATAAGGATTAAAGAATGGAACTTTAAGGAATAGTATTTCGATTTCTCTCTCCTTGCCAAAATTCATGAGGGGTTCTTTTGATTAAGGCCAAGGTGCCTGATGAAAAAAGTCTAATATATAGATGGAGATGACTGAAATTCTAACTAGGGTTTCATTCGAATTAATCTCAACCCACAATTGAGTTATTTGAAAAGACTTCTAATTAATTCTAATTGAGTGTAAATAGCATATGCCATGAAAACGTGTTTACTATACGACCATCTCCAGGAGAAGACAAATTACCGTAATTATTTTTCTTACAATCTCCCACTTAATCGATAGCAAAATCTACTAATGTTTTCATTTAGGAATCATAAGGCGCGCTTATATGATAAATACTTCTTTAGCCGACATCATAAGTGTTTGACTAATTTAGTTGTGAATGAGAGTCCGTGTGCACATATCATTTTGCAACATGATTACTTCCATGTACCATTATATTAACAACAGCCGTAATTAGACAATAATAGGAGTCTTACGTAATGATCTCATAATGTCTATATTGATAGACTGTTTTGTTATCATTCATCCAATCGTAAATTGTACACAATAAAAAAACATAATTAAATGTATAGTTGCTTAAAAGAGCTCAAAAAATATCAAAACAAGTGCAGAAAGTGCATAAAATAATAATTAAGAACTGTCTTCAAGACATATACTATTAGTATGTCCTTGAAAAGTTTTTAGAGGTAGTCCTTTTGTAAAGATATATGCAACCATGGGATCTGTCCCTATATACTCAATTATAAATTTCTTCAATCTAACATCTTGTTTCAGTGATAGATATTTAAGATCCATGTGTTTTGATGCCTTAGATATCATGTCGTGCTTGGAAAAAAAGGTAACATCTTCATTTTCACAAGAAGAGTTATGGGCTTAGAGATGAAACTTAAAGGTCCAAACTCAGAGACGAAATTACACAACCATGCTCCTTGAATTGAAGCCTCATAACATGCCAGATGTAATACTCGTAATTTCGATTTCCGGTAATTTCTTTTTTTTCGGCGGAAGTCCGTTTTGACGACTCTCTCATGACCGTTTCGTCATTCTGAGAATGATTAATTCTACACTTTTTGACATTCGAGTTCGTTTCGGTGTCGTTTTGTTGAGTTCCGTTCTTTTTAGCGACTTTTCCGCACTTGAGTTCGATTCTTGCGAATCTCGGTCGAAACTACTGTTTCAAATTTCCCGGACGTGTTGTGAACTTCGGTTTGGTTATTCGATCACGTATCGTGATTTTCGGGCGTTTTGGGCCATTTTTGTAATTTACCCAAAGTTACGGGTATCCGTATCTATAATTGTTGTCTCGACCCTTTTCTTGGTTGCGTATGATTAATTATTGCATTATGTTTTCATTTCGGGTCGATGATGTTGTCCGCGAGCTTTTCGTCGTGTTCGTTCCATACGTTTTCGGAAATCGAGTCGTCGGGTCATGACGCCTTTGAGCACCGGGCCGACAGTGCGGCCGCACGGTCGGAAGTCTTTGAGCCGGCCGCAACACGGGTAGAATCGGCGTAAGCGCATGCTACGGCCGGAAGGCTGCGCGCGCTAACCGGCAGTGTAGCGCACGCTATCTACCGCCCAGCCAGACGCTATCGGGCTGGGCAGAGGGGTTACTGAGTACTGGACTCGGGGACGATCGGCAGGTAGCGCACGCTACTGTCGGGCATTGCGCACGCTACGACCGGCAGGTAGCGCGCGCTACGGCCGGATGGCTGCGCACGCTACCTGGGCGAGTCAGTAGGGCAGTGGGGGCTCTGGACTGCGGCCTAGGCCGATAGCGCACGCTAGCTCGGCAGCCTAGCGCACGCTAGTCCGGCCCAGTATAAATGTGACAGAGCAGTCATATTTCCTCTCGTTTTTCATTTCCTTCCTTTTCCGTCCGCGTCTGGCGATTCAGAGGTGGCGAAGCCATGTTGTTTAACAACAAATCCATGAAGTTCTTGAGGTTATATCATTGATCAATCATCCGTTATCATCCTTTGATCCAGCGAATCAAGGTAATCTCACCTTAGAACCCTAATTTCGTGAATTTGGGGGTTTTTGCATTTTTGTCCGATTCGTTCCGTGTTGTTGATTAATTCATGATGGGTATGATTAATCTTGGTAGTATTCTTGTGTTTAACATCATTTAACTCATTATTCTTCGTCGAATCGAAGTATATTTCTTGATTTCCTTCGAATCGACTTTTTTGGGGGATTTGTTCTCGATCTCATTTTCCATCCGTTTTTGTTGGATAGATTGTGGTTAAATGATGTTGTTAAACATATTCTATGGATTGTATATCCATATTTCGACTTGGAATTCCGTTTTCGTGTTTTGTCGGGACGAATCGTGTTCTTGGCCATTTTGGGGGAAACACTTGAACTTTCGTCATTCGTTCTTTGAATTCAACGGCTTTAAGTCGTGCTATGGAATTCATTTTCATTGTCGTTATTGTCCTTCGTAGTTTATTATCGCGAGTTGGCGTTCGGTGGAGTCGGCGAGTTCGTAGTCGGTTCGTGCCAACCTACTTCGGTCGATTATCCGCGTTGTGGTTATTCAAGGCAAGTACCTTGTCTATACTTTTCTTGTTTTGTGGATATGATAATTGGTGATCTTCTTGGTATGTTTTTTGTTTGTTTGAAATGAGTTTGATTCGGCTAGCCTCGTTAAAGGCTCACTTTCAAACGCGTGTGTTTTATAAATTGTGTGGGTTGTAAGTGACTATGTGAGTCCTATGGATATGTTTGGTGTTGATGATGCATTTGGTATTTGCGTATGGACGTATATTGTTTCATTTCGGTGCATTGTGGTTTGACGTGGTGTTTTGCTAAGTGTTTGTGCCTCTGGGTGAATTGTTCGGATATCCTTGTTGTGATATATTATTTGTGCTTGATTGTTTCGCTAGCCAGCTCGGGAGGGTCCTTCGAGGCCTCGGGTGGGATTCATGGTAGCGTCCTGGTCCTAGGCGATGCCTGTGCGTGTATGTTTAGTGAATGTGTTTTGCTCACCCTGGGAGGGTCCGACGGGGCCTCGGGGGAATCTATGACATCACTCTGGCTTCACAAGTAAAAACTTCACAGGTTGGTGTGTATGTTTTGTGAATGTGTTTGCTCACCCTGGGAGGGTCCGACGGGGCCTCGGGAGAATCTATGACATCACTCTGGGTTCACGAGTAAAAACTTCACAGGTTGGTGTGTATGTTTTGTGAATGTGTTTGCTCACCCTGGGAGGGTCCGACGGGGCCTCGGGGGAATCTATGATATCACTGGGTTCACGAGTAAAACTTCACGGATGCGTGTATACTTTATGTCCGTCGAGGACGCATGACGTGGGTTTTAACCTTGTGTATTGTTGTTGGTTTCATTTGTGAAAAACAAAACCTTTGGGATGTGACCCTGTTGATTTTTGGAAAGAGAAGGATTCAGTAATCCTAAATTGTTTTCTATTAAAACTCTCGATGGCATTTTAAACTGTTTTATAACTTGTTTCCCTTTATTTGTGATCTTTCGGTTTTGGAAATTTTACCCAAACTCTTGCCTCGGGAAGTACTTTTCTTTACGTTTGGATTTTTAAGGACTCCTGGTTATTGTTATTCGTGGAATGTGAATTGTATGGCTCGTATTTGCACTTTGTTCTTGTACTAGCAAAACAGTGGATTTTTGCTAACCCCCGAGTATTCGGGGGTGGATGTCTATTTTTGCATTCAGGTTTTGGAGCATAACACAGGGTCGGCACGAAGGATGATGAAAGATGATCGATACTAATCACAAGAGGAACCGTACATTGTTTATTGGTTCAGTTGTACTTTATTTTCCGCTGCTATATTTTTCCCGTTGTACGGGTGTGGTTGTGTGTTGACCTGCGTGGGCATGAGTTGTATTTGAGTTGTATGTATTTATTGAAAGACCAAATCGGTCTACTGAGTCATTTTAGCCTTAAAGGCATGGTTGAGTTGTTATATGTTGTTACCAGCCTGGTAGATCCTTGAGGAAAGGTTCTACGGCGTGTAATATCCCTGAGCGGATTGGGGGTGTTACATAAATGGTATCAGAGATTAGGTTGTGGAAACCTAGGCTGTCGGGTCAGTCGTGTTGTTTGAGTCTTGTTTCGTCGGATTTTATCTGACTGAGTCGTGTCGCAACGCGTCGTCTGAGTTTGTTGGTCGTGATTAGTATCGTGGGGCGATCATCATCTTCGTGCGACCTGTGGATGTAAGTCTCCCTTCTTTGTATTGTGCCTCGAGTGACACGAGCTATTTGTTTGATTTTGTATTAAGTGATGGAATCTTTATGTAGATTCTCGGTTTCGTGATGCGTTGTGACTCATGTATCATTTATTTTAAGAGTGTTGTCATTATTTACGTCCTTTTGACTGTGATATTCGACTGTTGTTTCCGGTAAAAGACAGGTGTTGTCTTGATTTTGAGCGAGTTGATGCGTGTATTATGATTGTATGCAAGTGAATATTGTTACATGTGAGTTTTTAGGCATTCTAGCCTAATAGATTTTCGAAAACCTTGAGTATCTTATAAAATAAAATTCGAGACGTACTTTTAAATGGATTGTATTTTCAAGGCGCCTACTAGCGCCACTATCTGTTTCGAAAATTCTTCTACCTCGAGGACCAAAATATTTTGAGATATTTTCGATGTTTAGAAACACTTTTACTTAGACCCGAGGGTCGAATATTCTGAAAGTTTTTAACTAAGAGAAGGTGTCCTCATTTTTGTTCAAACGCAAGATGAATTTCAAAGTCTCGAAAATGATGTTTGTTCAACTTTTTGTAAAATGATACTCAAGATCAACTGGTGTTTCCAAACTGTTTTCAAAAGGTGGTTTTTGTTTTTTTTAAAACCCATCATTTCCTGCTTGTGGTCGGAGAAGGTGTGTATGATGTTGGTATTGTTGTTAGGGTGTTAGCCTTCCGAATTGTGATTGAATTGGTGGTGTGAACGTTGAGTCATTCGCCATGCATATGTTTTGTTAGCCTTTGTGGGAGGTGTGATGACGATCTTTAATGTTGTCACTTCGTGGTGGCTTGCGTGTTATCGCACCGGTGTGAGCTGTTAAAGCTTGAGTTTGTATGTTTGTGTATATGTGTGGTTGTTTCATGATATTTGTAATTATGTGCCGGTTATTGTTCGGGCCGTTAAGGTCGCCGAACGATACCGTCGTTGTTGTATTGTGTGTGTGTGTATTACTTTACGATGATAATCGTTGTATATGACATGTGTTATGATTCTTTGTTGTGCTGAGTTGGCATCTCCGCTATGTTGTTTTGCGACGTTATGCCCCATTGTATCTAGCATTTGTATTTTCGGTATGCCGAGCCGAGACGTTTCAACCGTGATGTGCCGGGACATGCACGTGTAAATTGTCCTTCTCGTCGGTAACACATTTCAAGTGTGGACTCGAGGGACACCGAATTCAGTTTTGCGAATTGGTTACCGAGACTTTCGGAGTTCGCGCTTCAGCACAGTTATCAGAATCAGCTTTGAGAGGCCTTTGTAGGATGTTTCTGTCGGTTGCTTGTTGTGTCGTCACCTTGATTTCGTTGTTGTGAGTTTCGGGGACGACACTTCTTTTAGAAGAGATCGAATATAATACCCGTATTATTTTTGGCTTCTGCATTTTCTCTTTCTCAATTCTATCGATTCGCTCGTGTTCGTTGATACTTTCTGAACTTGTTCTGTATTTTGGTTTCATCGTTCGGACGAGCTGTGATCTTGTTTTGAGTTGATCTGGTTATCGCTGTGACTTTCCGAGTTCGGTTCGATTCTTGTGAACCTTGGAGTTGTTGTTTGAATTTTATTGTTCTTCGTGATTCGAACATGATTGTTCGCTTTTTGTTGTCTCGACCGTTGTGGTTCGATCGTTTGATTGTTTGGTTTTTGTTGATCTCGTCTCGTGATTGTTGAGCATTCAGAATCCTTCGGGAAAATTAGTCTCGTTTCGATCTTCCAACCCTGGGCGGTGGAATTCCGTATTTGTTCAGCATTTGGCTCGCGTTTTGATTGATGAACCGTTGGGTTGGTCAATCGTATTGATTTTCGTTCGTTGTGTTTTGTGATTGTTCGGATAATCGACTGAATTGTATTGTCTGTTTGATGACGCTTGTCACTTGTTGATTTTATTATGTCTCTATCGGTGGCGTTGTGTTAGTCGCCGCGGAGCGTATTTTCACGTCGTATGTCTCCTTGCGTTTCTAGCAGCCTTTCGCCGTCGGGCGCGAGTTTTCGGTTTTTGTGTATCTCGTCGAGTTTTCCTGGCAGGGGATATTGCTTATCCCTACTTATTTTAAGTTTCGGGACGAAACTTCTTTTAAGGAGGGTAGAATGTAATACCCGTAATTTCGATTTCTGGTAATTTCTTTTTTCAGCGGAATTCCATTTTGATGACTCACTCATGATCGTTTCGTCATTCTGAGAATGATTAATTCTACACTTTTTGACATCCGAGTTCGTTTCGGTGTTGTTTTGTCGAGTTCCGTGTTTTTTAGCGACTTTTTTGCACTTGAGTTCGATTCTTGCGAATCTCGATCGAAACTGCTGTTTCGAATTTCCCGTAAGTCCGTTTAACTTTGTTAGACGTGTTGTGAACTTCAGTTTGGTTATTCGATCACGTATCGTGATTTTCGGGCGTTTTGGGCCATTTTTGTAATTTACCCAAAGTTACGGGTATCCGTATCTGTAATTATTGTCTCGACCCTTTTCTTGGTTGCGTATGATTAATTATTTCATTATGTTTTCATTTCGGGTCGGTGATGTTGTCCGCGAGATTTTCGTCGTGTTCGTTCTGTACATTTTCGGAAATCGAGTCGTCGGGTCATGACGCCTGAGCACTGGCCGGGCAAGCATGGCAGGAACCGGCGTAGCGCACGCTACGGCCGGAAGGCTGCACACGCTAACCGGCAAGTGTAGCGCACGCTATCGGCTGGCCCAGCGTACGCTATCGGGTTGGGCGGAGGAGTTACTGGAGTACTGGACTCGGGGACGATCGGCAGGTAGCGCTTGCTACTGTCGGGCATTGCGCACGCTACGACCGGCAGGTAGCGCACGCTACGGCCGGACGGCTGCGCACGCTACCTGGCCGAGTCAGTAGGGCAGTGGGGGATTCGATCGCGCTGGGCCGAGAAGACGCTTAGCTCGGGCACTAGCGCACGCTAGTCCGGCCCAGTATAAATGTGACAGAGCAGTCACATTTCCTCTCGTTTTTCATTTCCTTCCTTTTCCGTCCGCGGCTGGCGATTCAGAGGTGGCGAATCCATGTTGTTTAACAACAAATCCATGAAGTTCTTGAGGTTATATCATTGATCAATCATCCGTTATCATCCTTTGATCCAGCGAATCAAGGTAATCTCACCTTAGAACCCTAATTTCGTGAATTTGGGGGGTTTTGCATTTTTTTCCGATTCGTTCCGTGTTGCTGATTAATTCATGATGGGTATGATTAATCTTGGTAGTATTCTTGTGTTTAACATCATTTAGTTCATTATTCCTCGTCGAATCGAAGTATATTTCTTGATTTCCTTCGAATCGACTTTTTGGGGAATTTGTTCTCAATCTCATTTTCCATCCGTTTTTGTTGGATAGATTGTGGTTAAATGATGTTGTTAAACATATTCTATGGATTGTATATCCATATTTCGACTTGGAATTTCATTTTCGTGTTTTGTCGGGACGAATCGTGTTCTTGGCCGTTTTGGGGGAAATACTTGAACTTTCGTCATTCGTTCTTTAAATTCAACGGCTTTAAGTCGTGCTATGGAATTCATTTTCATTGTCGTTATTGTACTTCATAGTTTATTATCGCGAGTTGGCGTTCGGTGGAGTCGGCGAGTTCGTTGTCGGTTCGTGCTAACCTACTTCGGTCGATTCTCCGCGTTGTGGTTATTCGAGCCAAGTACCTTGTCCATACTTTTCTTGTTTTGTGGATATGATAATTGGTGATCGTCTTGGTATGTTTGTTGTTTGTTTGAAATGAGTTTCAAAAGATTCGGCTAGCCTCGTTAAAGGCTCACTTTCAAATGCGTGTGTTTTATAAATTATGTGGGTTGTAAGTGACTATGTGAGTCCTATGGATATGTTTGGTGTTGATGATGCATTTGGTATTTGCGTATGGACGTATATTGTTTCATTTCGGTGCATTGTGGTTTGACGTGGTGTTTTGCTAAGTGTTTGTGCCTCTGGGTGAATTGTTCGGATATCCTTGTTGTGATATGTTATTTGTGCTTGATTGTTTCGCTAGCCAGCTCGGGAGGGTCCTTCGAGGCCTCGGGTGGGATTCATGGTAGCGTCCTGGTCCTAGGCGATGCCTGTGCGTGTATGTTTAGTGAATGTGTTTTGCTCACCCTGGGAGGGTCCGACGGGGCCTCGGGGGAATCTATGACATCACTCTGGCTTCACGAGTAAAAACTTCACAGGTTGGTGTGTATGTTTTGTGAATGTGTTTGCTCACCCTGGGAGGGTCCGACGGGGCCTCGGGAAAATCTATGACATCACTCTGGATTCACGAGTAAAAACTTCACACGTTGGTGTGTATGTTTTGTGAATGTGTTTGCTCACCCTGGGAGGGTCCGATGGGGCCTCGGGGGAATCTATGACATCACTCTGGGTTCACGAGTAAAACTTCACGGATGCGTGTATACTTTATGTCCGTCGAGGACGCGTGACGTGGGTTTTAACCTTGTGTATTGTTGTTGGTTTCATTTGTGAAAAACAAAACCTTTGGGCTATGACCCTGTTGATTTTTGGAAAGAGAAGGATTCAGTAATCCTAAATTGTTTTCTATTAAAACTCTCGATGGCATTTTAAACTGTTTTATAAATTGTTTCCCTTTATTTGTGATCTTTTGGTTTTGGAAATTTTACCCAAACTCTTGCCTCGGGAAGTACTTTTCTTTACGTTTGGATTTTTAAGGACTCCTGGTTATTGTTATTCATGGAATGTGAATTGTATGGCTCGTATTTGCACTTTGTTCTTGTACTAGCAAAACAGTGGAGTTTTGCTAACCCCCGAGTATTCGGGGGTGGATGTCTATTTTTGCATTCAGGTTTTGGAGCATAACACAGGGTCGGCACGAAGGATGATGAAAGATGATCGATACTAATCACAAGAGGAACCGTACATTGTTTATTGGTTCAGTTGTACTTTATTTTCCGCTGCTATATTTTTCCCGTTGTACGGGTGTGGTTGTGTTTTGACCCCTGCGTGGGCATGAGTTGTATTTGAGTTGTATGTATTTATTGAAAGACCAAATCGGTCTACTGAGTCATTTTAGCCTTAAAGGCATGGTTGAGTTGTTATATGTTGTTACCAGCCTGGTAGATCCTTGAGGAAAGGTTCTACGGCGTGTAATATCCCTGAGCGGAATTGGGTTGTTACATAAATGGTATCAGAGATTAGGTTGTTGAAAACTAGGTCAGCCGGGTCACCGTGTTGTTTGAGTCTTGTTTCGTCGGATTTTATCTGACTGAGTCGTGTCGCGACGCGTCGTCTGAGTTTGTTGGTCGTGATTAGTATCGTGGGGCGATCATCATCTTCGTGCGACCTGTGGATGTAAGTCTCCATTCTTTGTATTGTGCCTCGAATGACACGAGCTATTTGTTTGATTTTGTATTAAGTGATGGAATCTTTATGTAGATTCTCGGTTTCGTGATGCGTTGTGACTCATGTTTCATTTATTTGAAGAGTGTTGTCATTATTTACGTCCTTTTGACTGTGATATTCGACTGTTGTTTCCGGTAAAAGACAGGCGTTGTCTTGATTTTGAGCGAGTTGATGCGTGTATTATGATTGTATGTAAGTGAATATTGTTACATGTGAGTTTTTAGGCATTCTAGCCTAATAGATTTTCGAAAACCTTGAGTATCTTAGGGCCAACGGAGTGGGAGCGGGTAAGGGGGGCGGGTTCATGAAACCGACCGGCTACACCGTGCCGTGTAGGTCGGGTAAGGGGGGCGGCTTCATTTTGCGAGTTCAGAGCCCGAGTGAACCTTGCAAAAAAAAATGGCCGTTGGGTAATTTGAGCCGTTATCCAACGGCTATGGCCCAAATAAAAAAAAAAAAATTCTCACTCCTATTTAAACTAATCTTTCACCTCTATTTTCAAAATAAAAACCCACAACACACAATAATCTTTCAAAAACACACACTAATCTCTCCAAAAAAAATAATTACCCTCACCTTTAAAAAAAAAACACACTAATCTCTCCAAAAAAAAATGTCTTCCGATTCTTCCGATTACGTTATTCCTTCTTCGTCCGACGAGCTATCCACGGGTAGCTCGTTGCAAAATATGCTTCAACTAGCGGCTCAGTATTATGAAGACACGGCAAGCTCTAGCCGAACTAGCGTAGATCGTCATCGGGAAATAGGTCTTGCAACTTTAGAGAATGATTGGTTCGTTGAAACACCAAAGTAAAACGACAATTACTTTAAAAAAAAAAATTCGAATGGAGAAAAGCATGTTTTTGCAAATAGTGGGTGACATTGAAGCGAGATACCCATATTTTCAAGAAGGCTATGACGCGAGATTGAAAAAAAGTTTCACGGCGAAACAAAAAATCACATCGGCCGTTAGGCAACTCGCAACCGGCAATCCGCCCGATGAGTATGATGAATATTTATGCATGTCTCAAAGAACGTCACGTGAAAGTCTTGATTATTTTTGTGAGGCCATCATTGAGTTGTACGGTCGAGAGTACCTACGTAGGCCGACAGCACACGACCTTGCTCGCATTTTCCAGGCCCATGAAGCGAAGCATCACCTCCCTGGGATGCTTGGTAGCCTCGACTGTACACACGTCAGATGGAAAAATTGTCCTCGACTGTACACACGTCAGTTACTAGATGAATTTCTCCATGACCGTCTTCGATATGATCTCACGGACCACGTAGCACGTGAAGACTTGCCGCATCTCGATGATTAATGGATTTTTTTATTTTAATCTAGTTATTTTTAAGTATTATGTTATGTTTTTTTTTAAGTATTATGTAATGTTTTTTATTTTTAATGAAATGGTATGTTTTTATTATAAATATTGAATGTGATTTTATGTATTTAAAAAAAAAATGAATTCGGGTACTAGGGTACCACTCCCACTTGTTAGGGTAGTGTTAGGGTAGTATTGGGGTAGTTTTGAGTTGGAAGGTTTTTATTGGATAGAGGTGACGTGGCACCCTTAGGGTATTAGGGTAAGAAACTTCCACTCCCTCCCCCCTTATAAAATAAAATTCGAGACGTACTTTTAAATGGATTGTATTTTCAAGGCGCCTACTAGCGCCACTATCTGTTTCAAAAATTCTTCTACCTCGAGGACCAAAATATTTTGAGATATTTTCGATGTTTAGAAACACTTTTACTTAGACCCGAGGGTCGAATATTCTGAAAGTTTTTCACTAAGAGAAGATGTCCTCATTTTTGTTCAAACGCAAGATGAATTTCAAAGTCTCGAAAATGATGTTTGTTCAACTTTTTGTAAAATGATATTCAAGATCAATTGGTGTTTCCAAATTGTTTTCAAAAGGTGGTTTTCGTTTTTTTTTTAAAAACCCATCATTTCCTGTAGGGGTGAGCATGGGTCGGTTTGGGTCGGTTTTAGGCTAAAACCGAACCCAAACCGACAAGCTTCGGTTTTCAAAAAATCAAACCGAAACCGAAACCAACCCAATGGGTTCGGTTTCTCGGTTTTTCGGTTTTTACGGGTCAGTTTCGGGTTTAAACCCAACCAACCCGATTTTTGGATTTAACAAGCAAAAAAAACTTAAAATGTGCATTGGATAGAAATCGAACCCGAGACCAATGCGCGGACTACCAACATCCTAACCACCAGACCAGGATACTGTTTTGTCTATTCTTCATAATGCATATAAACATATAAAATTTACGAAATATATATATTAAATGATATCGGTTCGGTTTCTGTTTTAATGGTTCGGTTTCTAGTGTATAAACCGAAACCGAAACCGAGTTTTCGGTTTTTAAAAATTCTAAACCCAAACCGATGGTTTTAATTTGGTTTCGGTTTTTCGGTTTCGGTTTCGTCAGTTTTTTCCGATTTCTCGGTTTCCCGGTTCGGTTTTGCTCACCCCTAATTTCCTGCTTGTGGTCGGAGAAGGTGTGTATGATGTTGGTATTGTTGTTAGGGTGTTAGCCTTCCGAATTGTGATTGAATTGGTGGTGTGAACGTTGAGTCATTCGCCATGCATATGTTTTGTTAGCCTTTGTGGGAGGTGTGATGACGATCTTTAATGTTGTCACTTCGTGGTGGCTTGCGTGTTATCGCACCGGTGTGAGCTGTTAAAGCTTGAGTTTGTACGTTTGTGTACATGTGTGGTTGTTTCATGATATTTGTAATTATGTGCCGGTTATTGTTCGGGCCGTTAAGGTCGCCGAACGATACCGTCGTTGTTGTATTGTTTGTGTGTGTATTACTTTACGATGATAATCGTTGTATATGACATGTGTTATGATTATTTGTTGTGCTGAGTTGGCATCTCCGCTATGTTGTTTTGCGACGTTATGCCCCATTGTATCTAGCATTTGTATTTTCGGTATGCCGAGCCGAGACGTTTAAACCGTGATGTGCCGGGACATGCACGTGTAAATTGTCCTTCTCGTCGGTAACACATTTCAAGTTTGGACTCGAGGGACACCGAATTCAGTTTTGCGAATTGGTTACCGAGACTTTCGGAGTTCGCGCTTCAGCACAGTTATCAGAATCGGCTTTGAGAGGCCTTTGTAGGATGTTTCTGTCGGTTGCTTGTTGTGTCGTCACCTTGATTTCGTTGTTGTGAGTTTCGGGGACGACACTTCTTTTAGAAGAGATCGAATATAATACCCGTATTATTTTTGGCTTCTGCATTTTCTCTTTCTCAATTCTATCGACTCGCTCGTGTTCGTTGATACTTTCTGAACTTGTTCTGTATTTCGGTTTCATCGTTCGGGCGAGCTGTGATCTTGTTTTGAGTCGATCTGGTTATCGCTGTGACTTTCCGAGTTCGGTTCGATTCTTGTGAACCTTGGAGTTGTTGTTTGAATTTTATTGTTCTTCGTGATTCGAACATGATTGTTCGCTTTTTGTTGTCTCGGCCGTTGTGGTTCGATCGTTTGATTGTTCGGTTTTTGTTGATCTCGTCTCGTGATTGTTGAGCGTTCAGACTCCTTCGGGAAAATTAGTCTCGTTTTTATCTTCCAACCCTTGGGGGGTGGAATTCCGTATTTGTTCAGCATTTGGCTCGCGTTTTGATTGATGAACCGTTTGGTTGGTCAATCGTATTGATTTTCATTCGTTGTGTTTTGTGATTGTTCGGATAATCGACTGGATTGTATTGTCTGTTTGATGACGCTTGTCACTTGTTGATTTTATTATGTCTCTATCGGTGGCGTTGTGTTAGTCGCCGCGGAGCGTATTTTCACGCCGTATTTCTCCTTGCGTTTCTAGCAGCGTTTCGCCGTCGGGCGTGAGTTTTTGGTTTTTGTGTATCTCGTCGAGTTTTCCTGGCAGGGGATATTGCTTATCCCTACTTATTTTAAGTTTCGGGACGAAACTTCTTTTAAGGAGGGTAGAATGTAATACCCGTAATTTCGATTTCCGGTAATTTCTTTTTTCAGCGGAAGTCCATTTTGATGACTCACTCATGATTGTTTCGTCATTCTGAGAATGATTAATTCTACACTTTTTGACATCCGAGTTCGTTTCGGTGTCGTTTTATCGAGTTCCGTGCTTTTTAGCGACTTTTCTGCACTTGAGTTCGATTCTTGCGAATCTCAGTCGAAACTGCTGTTTCGAATTTCCCGTAAGTCCGTTTAACTTTGTTAGACGTGTTGTGAACTTCGGTTTGGTTATTCGATCACGTATCGTGATTTTCGGGCATTTTGGGCCATTTTTGTAATTTACCCAAAGTTACGGGTATCCGTATCTGTAATTATTGTCTCGACCCTTTCTTGGTTGCGTATGATTAAATATTTCATTATGTTTTCATTTCGGGTCGATGATGTTGTCCGCGAGCTTTTCGTCGTGTTCGTTCCGTGACGCTTTGGAAATCGAAGTCGCCGTCATGACGCTCGAGCACCGCCGGACAGCGGCCGGCACGGTCGAAGTGCCGGGCATCGCCGGCAAGTACGGCAGAACCGGCGAGCGCACGCCACGGCCGGAAGGTCGCGCTAACCGGGCAGATGTAGCGACGCCGTTTACCGCCCGGGCCAGACGCTATCGCGGGCAGAGGAGTTACCGAGTATCGACTGGGACGATCGGCAGGTAGCGCATGCTACTGTCGGGCATTGCGCACGCTACGACCGGAAGGTAGCGCGCACTACGGCCGGACGGCTGCGCACGCTACCCGGCCGAGTCAGTAGGGCAGTGGGGGATCTGGACTGCGGCCTGGGTCGATAGCGCACGCTAGCTCGGCAGCCTAGCGCACGCTAGTCCGGCCCAGTATAAATGTGACAGAGCAGTCACATTTCCTCTCGTTTTTCATTTCCTTCCTTTTCCGTCCGCGGCTGGCGATTCAGAGGTGGCGAAGCCATGTTGTTTAACAACAAATCCATGAAGTTCTTGAGGTTATATCATTGATCAATCATCCGTTATCATCCTTTGATCCAGCGAATCAAGATAATCTCACCTTAGAACCCTAATTTCGTGAATTTGGGGGTTTTTGCATTTTTTTTCCGATTCGTTCCGTGTTGTTGATTAATTCATGATGGGTATGATTAATCTTGGTAGTATTCTTGTGTTTAACATCATTTAATTCATTATTATTCGTCGAATCGAAGTATATTTCTTAATTTCCTTCGAATCGACTTTTTGGGGAATTTGTTCTCGATCTCATTTTCCATCTGTTTTTGTTGGATATATTATGGTTAAATGATGTTGTTAAACATATTCTATGGATTGTATATCCATATTTCGACTTGGAATTCCGTTTTCGTGTTTTGTCGGGACGAATCGTGTTCTTGGCCGTTTTGGGGGAAATACTTGAACTTTCGTCATTCGTTCTTTGAATTCAACGGCTTTAAGTCGTGCTATGGAATTCATTTTCATTGTTGTTATTGTCCTTCGTAGTTTATTATCGCGAGTTGGCGTTCGGTGGAGTCGGCGAGTTCTTAGTCGGTTCGTGCCAACCTACTTCGGTCGATTCTCCGCGTTGTGGTTATTCGAGGCAAGTACCTTGTCCATACTTTTCTTGTTTTGTGGATATGATAATTGGTGATCGTCTTGGTATGTTTGTTGTTTGTTTGAAATGAGTTTCAAAAGATTCGGCTAGCCTCGTTAAAGGCTCACTTTCAAACGCGTGTGTTTTATAAATTGTGTGGGTTGTAAGTGACTATGTGAGTCCTATGGATATGTTTGGTGTTGATGATGCATTTGGTATTTGCGTATGGACGTATATTGTTTCATTTCGGTGCATTGTGGTTTGACGTGGTGTTTTGCTAAGTGTTTGTGCCTCTGGGTGAATTGTTCGGATATCCTTGTTGTGATATGTTATTTGTGCTTGATTGTTTCGCTAGCCAGCTCGGGAGGGTCCTTCGAGGCCTCGGGTGGGATTCATGGTAGCGTCCTGGTCCTAGGCGATGCCTGTGCGTGTATGTTTAGTGAATGTGTTTTGCTCACCCTGGGAGGGTCCGACGGGGCCTCGGGGGACTATGACATCACTCTGGGTTCACGAGTAAAAACTTCACAGGTTGGTGTGTATGTTTGTGAATGTGTTTGCTCACCCTGGGAGGGTCCGACGGGGCCTCGGGGAAATCTATGACATCACTCTGGGTTCACGAGTAAAAACTTCACAGGTTGGTGTGTATGTTTTGTGAATGTGTTTGCTCACCCTGGGAGGGTCCGACGGGGCCTCGGGGGAATCTATTGTTGGAATATAAAACGCAGCGGAAGCGAGTTGGTGATTTTAATTTAATAAAAGGTTTTATAAACTAACCAACGTAAAAACCGAATCTATTTAGGCTTGTCAACTAATTAACTAAACAGATTAATAAACAATTAAATATACATATTTACGCACGGGAGTCGGTAATTTTACCTTGGAGGCGAAGTGGTAGAATAATCCCTTTTGGTCGATTTGTCCTTCTTCGTGTTCCTCTCCGATCTTCTTGTATTTCTACCTTGAGATCTTCTAGAGTATATCCCGCCTACGTCTGGATGTCGTGTGGGCAACAATCTACCGGACTACTTGGAGTGCAAAAGGGAATCGGCCGAAACTTCTCAAGAAACTTACGATTTTTGTTCTCTCTATTTTTCTTGAATATTTTGAGTATTTTAGAAAAATATTGTGTTTAACCAAATTGTGGAAACCAAGACACAAGTCAAGATCCACAATTAAAACACACACAGAAAAATCGATTTCTTGGGCAAAAATTAATGTAAAAATCGGCCATCCCAAGTCTCCTATTTATAGGTGTTTTGGGCTACTCTAGGGACCTTAAGGAGGATATGGTAAGGACTCTTAATAGATATCTTCTTCCCATATTAGGACTCTTCCTAATATTAAGACTCTATTAATATCAACTTAGTCCACTAATAAGTTAATATTGCACTTCCTACCAAAATCACAAATTACGAAATTGGGCTCCTTTTAAATTAATTATTTCACGTGTTTAAGATATTCCATGTCCATTAATTAATTTAAGCTACTGACAGCTTTTAATTAATTAATGTATTATACATGAGTATACCACTCGACCTTTATTATTATATCGGAAAATTAATTCCACCTGCAGGGTTTGATATAATAATCCTTTCAAGTGCCTCAAGGGACATGATCAACCCGACTGGCCGGGACACGATTTCTAGCTATAATATTAATTATCATATAAATAATAATATTGCCCAAAATATCGAGCATATTGAGTCAATCATTGTGGCTCTCACCCATGATAAATCAAAGCAATAAATATTAAATATATATAATTAAATATTAATCACTAGAATTAAGAAATAATAATTATCCGAGATTTACGTTCTTCTTATAGTCAGTACAGAAGAATCTATCTCACCTCGATCCTGTTCAACGTATAACGAATACGCTAATATATGCTAATGGTCAAGACAAACCAATCTCAAGCATATACTACAACCTCTCATATAACGGTCTAATGTTACATAGGTTGTGAACTAAATATTACTATATAAGGAACCGATAATGTGATCTTCCGTGTGACACTACACACCACATTATCTACAATATAAAGTAATTTAGACTGCTTTTGCATAATCATAGCGTGAATAAATATGCAAAATATGTGATAAATGAATTAAATATTCTCATAGATAAAGACCGGGAAATTAGGTAATACAAGCATAAAGTATGCTTTGACGTATACAACCCTAACAATCTCCCACTTATACTCAAAGCATGCTTTCGAAGTATACTATCTAGACTATGTCTATCTATCTCCCACTTATACTCAAAGCAATGCTGCCATACATCTCAACCCCATTCCTTCCACATGCCCTTCAAATGATTTTGAGGGCATCCCTTTCGTGAAAGGATCAGCTAGGTTGTCTTCAGATGCTATCTTGGAGACAATGATCTTCCTTCTCTTCACAAAATCTCGAATGATATGATATTTGCGCTTGATATGTTTGCTTGCTTTGTGGGCTCGTGGTTCCTTCGAATTTGCAACAGCACCGGTATTATCACAATACAGTGTAATACTCCTGGGCAAATTAGGAATCACCCCCAAATCCTTTAGGAAGTACTTGAGCCATACCGCCTCTTTAACTGCCTCTGAGGCTGCTACATATTCGGCTTCCATGGTAGAATCCGCTATGCATTTCTGCTTCACACTCCTCCAACTGATGGCTCCACCTCCCAAAGTGAAAACATATCCGGAAGTTGATTTCGACTTTTCTTTGTCCGCACTGAAATCCGAGTCAGTGTAACCCAAAGGACAAAGCGTATCTGATTGATATACAAGCATATGCTCCCTAGTCCTTCTCAGGTACTTGAGTATATGCTTGACAACAATCCAATGTCCCGGTCCTGGGTTCGACTGATATCTCGCCACCATGCCTACAGCTTGACAGATATCAGGCCTAGTGCAAAGCATAGCATACATGAGGCTTCCCACTGCCGAAGCATAAGGGACCAGCTTCATGTCATCTATCTCCTTCTGTGTCTTAGGACACACAGCCTTAGATAGTTGAATTCCATGTCTGTAAGGTAAGAAACCTTTCTTGTAATTCTCCATGCTAAACCGCTTTAGCACCATATCGATATAGGATGCCTGAGATAAGCACAACATCCTTTTCTTGCGATCTCGAAAGATCTTAATACCAAGGATATGTCCAGCCTCTCCCAAATCCTTCATATCGAACTGCTCAGATAGCCATACCCTTACGTCTGATAATACCTTCACATTGTTTCCAATTAAAAGTATATCATCTACGTATAGTATAAGAAACACCAGCACATTTCCATCACACTTTTTGTATACACAAACCTCACTAGGACACTGTTCAAAACCATACGATTGAATGACCTCATCAAATCGCATGTTCCAAGACCTTGATGCTTGCTTCAGACCATAAATGGCTCTCTTAAGCTTGCACACTAAGTGCTCCTCTCCTTCAGCAATGAATCCTTCAAGTTGGCGCATATATATTTCCTTATCAAGACTACCATTCAAGAACGCAGTCTTGACATCCATCTGCTAAATCTCCATATCCAAATGCGCAGCTATAGCTAAGAGAATCCGGATCGATTTAAGCATGGCTACTGGCGAAAAGGTTTCATCGTAGTCGATGCCCTCTTTCTGAGTGTAACCTTTCGCAACAAGCCTTGCTTTGTAGGTTTCAACCTTCCCTTTCGATCCTCTCTTACGCTTGTAGACCCACTTACTTCTAATGGGTTTTACCCCATTGGGTAGTTCTACTAGCTCCCACACTTGGTTAGAATCCATAGATCCCATTTCGGATTCCATTGCTGTTTTCCAGGATTCAACATCCTTGTCTTGAATTGCCTGTTTGTACGTACATGGATCCGTTTCATCCTGGTCCGGGGAGTGGTCCGAAGATGCTCCCACGCCGATGAAACCTTCGGGTTGACGAACAACCCTCCCACTACGACGAGGCGTGTCCTTAGTTTGTGTATCCACAATAGTGTCGATACGTGGTACACTAGGTGTTTGCACAATTGGTATTGTCGAAATCTCGCCCCTAAGTTCTTCTAGAATGACCTCACTCCTAGGCTTGTGGCTTATCACATAGTCCTCCTCTAAGAACCGGGCATTGGTGCTAACAATGACCTTCTGGTCTTTAGGACTCTAGAATAAGTCACCCTTCGTTCCCTTAGGATATCCTACAAACACTCGTACTTCTGTACGAGATGCCAACTTATCAGCTTCCTTATTCAGCACATGTGCTGGAGAACCCCAAATCCGAACATGTCCTAGACTGGGCTTGCGCCCATTCCACAGCTTCGTGGGTGTTTTTGAACTGATTTCAAGGCACCAAGTTTAGAATGTACGCCTGCTTCTGTGGCATATCCCCAAAACGAAATAGGCAAATCAGAATAACTCATCATTGACCTAACCATCTCTAATAAAGTACGATTCCTTCGTTCAGCAACACCATTTTGTTGTGGTGTACCAGGCGTTGTGAGCTGGGAAGTAATTGTAACACCCCGAGATATTCGGAATAATTACAGCGCCGTAAACCCTTTAAGTAAGGATTTACAAGGCTAATTTAAAAGAAATGTAAATATAATCCAATTGTACAACTGAAGTTCAAATCCAGATTTGATTCAACCGATCAAATGAGTTAACTTATACAACCATATCGAAATGACATTATTAAAACAGACGTACTCGAGTACTAAATGAACCAAGAAGACAAACAACAATAAACATCAACCACATCACTGAGCCATTTCATCGTCCTGTCGGTACTGTGGTTGCTTCCCCGCTCCTCGGCTACCTGAACATCAAAACAATGCCCACCCCCGAAGGGGTTAGCAAAACAATGCTAGTACAAGTATCATAATACATAAATCATCAGTGCATCATAAAACATGCAAAACGGACTTCCGTCATCGAAATCCAGCGATGCGAATACTCACGATTCCATCAACACAGTACAGGGTAATCCAGCGATCCAGCGCCCTTGGTATAGATCCCCATGATGATCCCGTCGGACCAACGCATGGTGAAAAACCCGTTCAGCGATCCAGCGCCCTCAGCATAGATCCCCATGATGATCCCGTCGGACCAACGCATGGTGGACATTCGATCCAGCGCCCTCAGCATAGATCCTCATGATCCCCTCAGATCATTTATACCATAAAACAATCAATTATGCATACATATATGCATTTCAATATGTTCATCAATACGAATAATTAACAACGAATACCACGAGAAATTACGGAAATACATTTCATATTCGACAACATGAAGAAAACCATAAGTATGATCAAAGTTTCAATATAAATCGAACTCGACATATGATACTTGCCTCGAAAATGGCAAGAATGGAAATAATCCAACAAATGACACGCGTCCGTATGCCACCGCCCCTCGATCGTCCCCTATGCAAGGCTCGGACCTAAGAAATAATAAAGAATTCCTCTCAAGTCGTACAAACGTCTAATAATCCGGTTTACGACCGCAAGCTCAAAAAAATGAATTCTGCCTGAACTACTTAGCGCGCGCTACGTACTATACGTAACGTTCGCTAAACCTGCCCGTTAACGTACGCAAATGACCAGGTTTAGCGTGCGCTAGCTGTGTACCGACAAATTCTTCTTCAACAAATGATCGCCTCGCTCGATGATATAACGTACGTTACGTATCCAACGTAGCGCACGTTACTCGTTCCCGATAGCGCACGTTAATATATACATCTTAGCGTGTGCTAATCGTGCATGGCAGTCACTACTGGGTAAAACTTGAGCTAAAAGTGATGAAAACTCATGAAATCCTCAGTGTTAATACAAGCCATCTCAGTGTATATCATGCTCATACGGTTTGTGAAAGATCTCTACGGATTAAACGACTACAAGATACAAGGGTACGTATAATCATCACAACACCATAATTCATCTTTGATCTTCAAGAAACATCCCAAGTCTAATCCATTTCATGTCCCAAACGTATGATTCTATCATGTAAAAACATAAGAACTTGATGCTCTCCCCATACTGGTCATAAACAGTTTTGAAGATACATGAATACGTTTAGGAGTCCAACACTAAAAAGGTTCAAAGGGTTATACGATGAATAAGTGCCGAAACGTCAAAATATCTTCCTAACACATGATGTTCGACTACTAACGAATTTAACTGACTAGATAATCATGATCAAAATGTCCTTCATACTAGTACTTAATATTGGTGAAGAATCACCTACCTCAAAGTAGTGAAGAACAAGGAGGAATTCGAAGCAATCCAACACTGAAGGCTTGAACACCAATCTCCAATGATCTACAATCTTCAACACGAACTAGGATGCTGATATGAAGTGTTTAGGATGTAGAGAATAATACTCTAAGTATAAGGATTCGGATGGTGGAAGAGAAAGGACTGAAAATACGAAAAGGATATTGTCCTATTTATAGGAAATGGTTATTAGCGTGCGCTAGTCCATACTCTTAGCGTGCGCTAACGGCTCACTGAATTCACTGTACTTAGCACTTAGCGTGCGCTATTCTCATGTCGGTAGCGTGCGCTAAGGCGTTGACTTGGCTTTTCCCAAAAGCCGTCCAGGTTCATCCCGACACAATCCGACCAAGATCCCCGACCTGATCTCACCTACCACACGTCTCAATCATATTGACCACGTATAGCGTGCGCTAATGTTCCTTTGTAGCGTGCGCTATGGATCCATGTTAGCGTACGCTACACATAGACGATAGCGTGCGCAGAATCACAATCTTAAATCACATTCATGAAATCATACGCTCAACAACACCGGACTATGAGATACGGAGAATATTACTCAGATTAAAGTGCAACAATTACAATATCACAAGTTCCAAATACATATCAGAAATCTCGGGTATTACATCCTTCCTCCCTAAAAAGAAGTTTCGTCCCGAAACTTAAGATGAAAACAACTCTGGATATCTAGTCTTCATACTGTCCTCTGTTTCCCAAGTGGCCTCTTCAGCTCCATGTCGTGACCATTGAACTTTAACCAAGTGTATTGGTTTATTCCTCAATTGTTTGATCCGACTCTCAAGTATCTTGATTGGTCTCTCTTCGAAGGTGCCATCATTAGCTATCTCGATCTCGTCGAAATCAATGACGTGACTGTGGTCCGGTACATACTTCCGCAATTGGGATACGTGAAACACATTATGAACGTGACTCAGCGATGGTGGTAGAGCCAACCTGTATGCTAAATCCCCAACTCTCTCTAGGACCTCAAATGGCCCGATGTATCTCGGACTTAGCTTACCTCTCCTCCCAAAACGGAAAATCCCTCGTGTAAGAGACACCTTCAATAGTACATGGTCCCCAACGTCGAACTCTAGAGGGCGACGACGTACGTCTGCATAAGACTTCGCCGACTGGGCGCAACAGTCTTCCCCGAATCAAAGCTATCTTCTCTTGAGTCTGAACTATCAATTCTAGTTCTGTCCCGATCAAGTCCGAAAAATCATCCTATCACAGGGGTGATCGACATCTTCTTCCGTACAAAGCTTCAAATGGTGCCATCTTAATAGAAGCATGCCAACTATTATTGTAGGTGAATTCAATCAATGGCAAATGAACTTCCCAATCAGTTGACCAATCCAAAGCACAGGCTCTAAGCATGTCTTCTACTGTTTGTATAATCCTTTCGGACTGACCGTCCGTTTGGGGATGATAAGCCGTGCTAAAGTTGAGCTCAGTCCCCAAAGCCCTGTGAACTGCCTTCCAGAAGTGCGACACGAAGCGACCATCTCGATCCGAAATAATGGTCTTCGGCGTCCCATGCAATCTGACTATCTCCGCAATAAATACTCGCGCCAATCTCTCGGGTCCCCATGTATCTTTAATTCCTAGGAAATGAGACGACTTGGTTAGTCGATCAACTATAACCCAAATCATGTTCATTCCCGTTCTAGTCCTTGGCATACTGGTGATGAAATCCATCGAGATATCCTCCCACTTCCACTCGTGGATCGGAAGCGGCTTTAACATTCGGCAGTGTCGCCGATGTTCAATCTTAACTCACGACAAGTCAAACACTTCAAACGTACTGCCACGCCCTTCTTCATATTCCCCACCGGAAGTTTTGTTTAAGATCTTTATACATTTTATCACGCCCGGTGAATAGAATAGGCGCACCGTGAGCTTCCTTCGTAATTGTCCGTCTCAAACCATCATCATCGAACGCAAAATCGACTCAAATCTCGTAACTCCATCATCTTGTATCACGAATCCTGGGGCCTTTCCTTTCTTTACTTCGTCACATAACCGAAGGATCAGAGAATCGTTCAACTGCTTAGATTTAATCTCCTCGACTAGTGATGAAGTCAGTTCCATCACATATAGTTGCCCTTGGATTCCTGGTGCCCAGACTTCAATCCCTTCACGGATCAGTTCCCGTTGAATGCTGATTTGAGATGTAAGTGCTTCCAACACTCGAAGAGAAACAGGTTTACGGTTCAAAGCATCGGCTACTATGTTTGCTTTCCCCGGATGATAGAGAATCTCCAAGTCGTAATCCTTGATCAATTCCAGCCACCTTCTCTGCCTCATGTTTAATTCTTTCGATCAAAATGTACTTGAGGCTCTTATGGTCTCAGAAGATCTGCAACGAGTGCCGTAAATAATGTCGCCAAATTTTCAAGGCAAAGACCACAAATGCTAGCTCCGGATCATGAGTCGGGTAATTAACCTCATACGGTTTCAATTGCCGAGAAGCATAGGCAATCACCTTATCCTTTTGCATCAACACACATCCTGCACTCGATTTGAAGCGTCAGATACCATGAATCCACTGGCCCATCCGTAATGCTAATATAGGTGTTGTTGTCGGTCTCTTCTTAAGTTCATCAAAACCACCGCATTTCTCATCCCACGTAAACTTTTGAGTTTTACGCAATTGGTGAGTGAGCGGACGAGCAATTTCGGAAAATCCTCTACAAAGCGGCGATAATATCCAGCAAGTCCTAGGAAACTCCTGACTTCTTTCACGTTACTAGGAACTTCCCATTCCAAGATTGCTTCGACTTTCTTCTGTCCACCGAACTCACACCGATATCACATGCCCAAGGAAAGTTATTCCCTAAGCCAGAACTCGCATTTGGAAAGCTTTGCATACAGCTGTTCCTTCCTCAAGGTGCTCAAAACCACACGCAAATGTTCGGAATGCTCCTCTGCGTCCTTCGAATATATCAAGATGTCGTCAATGAAGACGACCACAAATTTATCCAAGTATTCTAAGAATACCCGATTCATCAATTGCATGAATACCGCAGGAGCATTGGTAAGTCCAAATGGCATCACTACAAATTCATAATGCCTGTACCGGGATCTGAAAGCAGACATTAGTACATCCGATTCCTTAATTCTCAACTGATGGTATCCTGATCGCAAGTCAATCTTCGAGAATACCCTTGCCCTTTGCAGTTGATCAAACAAGTCGTCGATCCGAGGTATAGGATACTTATTCTTGATCGTCATCTTGTTGAGCTCCCTGTAATCAATACACAGTCGGAGGGATCCGTCTTTCTTCCGGACAAAGAGAACGGGCGCTCCCCAAGGAGAAACGCTAGGTTGAATATATCCCTTCTGTAATAATTCCTCCAGTTGCTTCTTGAGTTCATACATCTCGGTTGGCGCCATGCGGTATGGTGATCTGGAAATAGGAGCGGCTCCAGGCTCTAATTCGATAGTGAATTCCACCTCTCTCTGTGGAGGTAACCCAGGTAGTTCGTCAGGAAATACGTCGGAGAATTCATTCACAACTGGAATCGATGAGAGCTCTATTCCTTCCTCCTTTCTCATGGCATAACACCAAAGTCCATGACATCCCTGCTTCAGTAATTTCACGGCTTTCATGGCTTTGATCAATTTTCCCGAGCTTCCCGGTCTCCATCCTCGGAATAAGTGTTCAGATCCGTCATCAGCAATGATAAAAATAACTCTCTTTCGGTCATTCAGAATAGCTCCATAACGGTTGAGCCAATCGTCTCCGAGAATTAAATCGTCACCGTAGATGTCAACTACAATAAGATTCGATAGCCAATCTCTCCCTTCTATAGACACTAGAAAATCCCTAGCTTCTAGGGTTCCCACAATTTTCTCTCCGCCCGGTAATCCCACAACATAAGGTTCACAATTATACAAGCACAAGATTTTCAAACGATTAACACAGTTCAAAGATATAAAAGAATGCGTAGCTCCTGAATCGAATAAGACACTAACTGGTTGCAAAAGGATCTGAATCGTACCTGATGCAACAGCTGTGTTTTGATCATCCTTCTTCATCTCGTAAATATGCGGAGGAACGGACCCAGCGCTGGATGCCTCTCTTTTTCCAACATTCTCATTGTGGGAAACCGCTTCACAAGGCTCTGGTTTACACTAGTGTCCTTCTAACCAGACAGAGTGCGAGTGCCAAAATATCTAGTCACATTCCCACAAAATGTTGCGCGATGTCCTTCCTGTCCACACTCAAACAGTCACAAGCAGCGCAAACAAGCCACGTCGAATATGCCCCGCTTTGCCACAGTTATAACATTTCTTCCCTGCGTCTGAAACGGTTGGTGCTGCCCGGAACTTCTTTCCTCCTCGAGAAGGATGCGGAGGCCTTCTGGATGAATGAAAAGAGGACTGGCCCCTGCGAGGCCCACTACTCTTATTCTCCGTGAAGTTGCCAACCACTCTCTGCTTCTTTGCTTCCGTCGATTTCTCTACTGCTGCCTCCTTCATATCATAGGCCAACGCCTTGTCCTGATACTGTCGCAAAGTGGTACATTCAAACCCGAACATATACTGTTGAATTTCCGGCTTCATTCGCATGTCGAAATGAAAAATCCTCTCCGCCTCGGTCCTGACCAAGTGGCACACATAAGTCAGCTGGTGATTAAAAGTCTTAATCACGTCCGTCACAGATGCTTCTGAATTTTGTGGTGAGAAAAACTCCCGAACTCGGGCCTCTCTAACTGGGCGAGGACAATACTGCGCTTCCATCATTAATTTGAATTCCGTCCAGTCAACATTATGCTCCTCCGGTCGAATGGCCTCCCACCCAGTGTTCTAAAAATCCCCGCCTAGGCCGATTAATCCTCCGATTAATCCCTAGAAGGTTCTCTGCCGTTCCGATTATGGCCTAGGCGCTTGTACTAGGCGTTTGGGTAATGAATCGATCGTCTAGCCGGGTCATGGGACCTATGAAGGCAATCTAAGATACTTTGGACTACTTTATACCTATATCAACGTTTCAAATTTCCTAGCTACGTGGGCGACTAAGCGGATGCCTAGGCGGTTATACTTTTTTGTTTTTTATTTTGTTCTAATAGTACTATAAATTTCTAAATTGAGATATTATGGATAATATGGACTCATTAATATCTATATCAGTATTTCAAATTCAATATATAATTGATTATATATATGTTAAAATGGTTAAATTTTAATTATTTTTAATTATTTTACATATATATAATTTTTTATATATAAAAATGATTAAAATAATAATAAAAAATAAATCCGCCTAGTCCGATTAATTCCCGATTAATCCCCGAGTAATCCTCTGGGCGCTAGGCATTAGCAATCCGAACGCCTAACGCCTAGCGTTTTTTAGAACCATGCTCCCACCAAATAAAGCCTCCCTGTCCGAAGATATTGGGCGACGAACTTTTCTCGCTGCTGGGACAGTTAATCCCCGCAAAAATCTTTTCTAATTCCTTCAGCCAGAGATCCCAAGAAAGTGTCTCAGCAGAACCGTCAAATTTCGGAGGATGCAATTTGATCACCTCAGTAAGCCATTTTTCTCCTCGATTATCCACGTTATGCTGCTGTCCCATCGTTGTCTGCATGCGATCCACAACTTGAGCAAACTGGTTTATCTGGGCAACCACCTGCTGAAGCACTCCCGGCACGTTAGGATCTGCATTATTATTTGCTGATCCCTGTTGTCCCCCGGAATGGGAATCCGTTCGGCTAGCGGTTATTTCTGGGGTAGACACCGAATCTTTGTAACACCCCCAGATCAAACCGGGAATATTACACGCCGCAGACCCTCTCCGTGAGGATCCACCAGGCTAGACATCAAAACAACACATTTCATTACATACCGACGAATCAAAACAACGGACCAACAGACCGATTTGGTCTTTCGTCACTGACTTAAAAATCAAAATACATAAACTCATCCAGACTCATACCCACGCAAGGGTAAAATACTTGCAACAACGAACAATAAGACAGCGGAAAAGACAATACAATGGACTCCGACTAACTGAACCCAAAAATGGCCTTCGTGTGATTAGTAGCATTCGTCTTTCATCATCCCTCGTACCGATCCTGTGTCTTGCTCCCGAAAACCTGCATGTACCTGGACACAATACAGATATCCACCCCCCGATTACTCGGGGGTTAGCAAAACTCCACTGTTTCGCTAGTGCAAATATAAAGTGCAAATACGAGCCATACACAACACATTCCGAGAATACAACGAAAGACTTCCCGAGGTATATTTAGTTAAAAATAGTTCAAGTCTTGAAAGTAGAAACAAAGTAAGTAAGCACTTTGAAAATATTTCCAAATCTCGGGAGTTTTTGAAAACATCAAAAATTGAAAATGTTCTTAATTCCTCGAAAGCCATTTAGGGTCACAGCCCCAAAGTTCATTTTTTCAAAATACAAATCCGTTTAACAAAACACGGGGTCCACGACCCAACCATTCCGGTCACAAAACACAGGGTCCACGACCCGATCATCCACTTCAATTCACTTACAAGGACACATTACACATAACATATTAATCTTATGCCATTCTAGCCAAGCACCAAGACTCGATATATAATGTCTCTCGACCCCAAGCACAAAGAATTGTGATACTCCGGACAATATCACAATTAACGAAAACATCAACGTCATCCTCAAGATGAAAACCACAACTGGTAACCCGCGGCCGTACCCCTTAGTATCGACCCCAGACATCCCGTCGGACACTCCGGGTGGGAAACCACTTCCGCGGCCGTACCCCTTAGTATCGACCCCCAGACATCCCGTCGGACACTCCGGGTGGAAGTTCATCCACACACGCACCCAAGTCCACTTCCGTGGCCGTACCCCTTAGTATCGACCCCCAGGCATCCCGTCGGACACTCCGGGTGGAAGGAACAACACACACACACGTTCCAAAATCACAGTTGCAAACCACAAGCCTCGAAGGTCAATCACAGTATATATAGTCGAGGTACCTTACTAGAATGGCCAGTTCATCCAACATATACTCACGACCAAGTAATGATACGATTCACAAGGAAGCACAAGATTTCAACAGCACCGAACGACACAACTAATATCACACAAACTCACATATTCATCCATAAACACGTGACTCCAAGCACATAATTTGACAAAAGAATTACACTTTACATTTACCAACGACATAATCATACGCAATGACATCACAAGAAAGTAAGGTGATTCTATACTCGACACTAGCTCACATATTCAACTAAGCACATTAATTCCCGACACACACGGGTCACCTTTACAAAAAGCATGATGGTAAATATTCTGATTCTTTTGAGAAATGGTTATTAATATTTATTTAGCACATATCGACGATTAACAACCATAATATCCACAAAACACGTAATGTATGGGCAAGATACTTGCCTCGATAATCGATACCGGACACTCCCACAATCACGGATCAGTCGGGACACCTCGAACACCTACGATTCTTCGACGAAGACAATGAATACACCCACGATCGAAAAGCTTGAAGAAAACAACGAACGGAAGGGTTCCGACTCGAATTCTTTGCGAGAAATCTGACCCTAACATCATACCATCAATAAATTAACGAACGAACGAGGAAGAATAATCGTAGAACGCTCGAATCCTCTTTGTGACATTTTATCGGACACCTTCAAGGCGTCGATAAGAAACTCAATAAAACGACAAATCCTCGGCGATTCAACCGAGGAACAGCAAGGAATTCGTCATAATAATGTTTAACAATCATAAATACATCACTATTCTGAGTTAAAACGAATTAAACGGACAAATCGAGCAAAATCCCCAAAACTAGATTTTAAGAAAACTTGCCTTGATTCGCTGGATTGAAGGATGATACGTGATGATCAATTGATGTTATGAACCTCAAAACTTCATGGATTCATTGTATAACAACATGCCTCCATGATTGAGCAAGTTCCAACGGAAGGGAAGAAAACGAGTGATAAAATGGGTGAAAACCCGTCTGCTCGCCATATTTATAGCTGCCGGACACGGCAAGCAGAAACGGCCTGCATAGCCGTGTGTCTCGGCCGTGTCTCGGCAGGCTGCCGCCCTGGCCGACCGGCGCAGACACGGCGCATGCAGGCTGCTGTGGCCGTGTTGCACAGCCTGGCGAGCCCTCCCGACACCAAAATTACGTCCGAACGACCCGAAACCCGAATCAATACGAATCGGGTTACTTACGAAGTACTCGCAAATACGAATCTAAGAGCTAATAGAACACACGATTCGACCACCCAAGGCTCGGAATTCGACAACGGAAGAAATTACCCAAAACTTTGGGAAATTACGAAAATGGCCCAAAACGTCCGAAAATCACGATACGCAATCGAAACACCAAACCAAAGCTCGCAACATGAATAATAACATTAAATAAACTTGCGAGAAACTTGAAACAATAGTTTCGGACGAGATTTGCAAGAATCGAACTCAAGTGCGGAAAAGTCGCTAAAAAGCTCGGAACTCAACAAAATGATACCAAAACGAACTCGGATGACAAAAAGTGCAGAATTAATCATTCTCGAAATGACGAAACGATCATGAGAGAGTCACAAACGGACTCCGTCCAAAATGAAATTCACCGAAAATCGAAAATTGCGGATATTACATTCTACCCTCCTAAAAGAAGTTTCGTCCCAAACTTAAAACAAGTAGGAGAAGCAATATCGCGCCAGAAAACTCAACGAGATACGCAAGGAAACGCGTAACTTACGCCCATCGGCGAAACGTTACAAGCAACGCAAAGGAATATACGGCGTGAAAACACGCCTCCACGACGACCAACACAACGCCGTTAGGGATATAACAAAACCAACAAGTGACAAGCGTCATCAAATGGATAATACAATCAAGTCAATTATCCGAACAATCACAAAACACAACGGACGAGAATCAATACTATTGACCGACCCAACGGTACATCAATCAAAACGCGAGCCAATCGGCGAATAAATACGAATTCCACCGCCAAGGGTTAGAAGATCGAAAACGAGACTAATATTCCGAACTTGAAAAGGTCACAACGATATATAGCTCAATTTGGGACAATATCGTAACTCGCTCGAATGACAAAGGTGAGAAACAACACTGTGTCAAGCATCAACGAACACAATGAGTCGATACGATTGGACGAAACGTAAGAGAAAGAAAGAAAAATGCGGGTATTACATCATATCACTTTAAAAGAGGTTTCGTCCGAAACCTAAACAACGAGAACGGCGCCGAACAAGAACCTTCCCGACCATATCCTCTTGGTCCACATCCGATCTTCATGGCCATTAGTATCGTGGTCACGATCGGCCCTCCGCCCATCGGCATACTAAGCGGATTCCCACTCAATACGATTGCACAACTTCGCAAAATATTATATTAAGGTACCAACTCAACGACATATCACATGAGGCAACCAATAACAACTTGAAAAGAAAATCCACGAGGTATCCTTTTAAAGAAAATCTTTTGAAAATCCTTGGATTTGTATATCTATTTAAAATAAACTTTAAAAGTACTTTTGGTACCTCGGGTTGTTTCATCAAAACTTGCAAACAACATACTTTAACCGTCTCATTTGAAATCATTTGAAGTCATCATGCCTTTACGTATCATCATCGCCGTCAACAACTAACAAGTTAACCATGCAAGATCATCAAATCATTCTTACATACTCTAACATTTCCGAATCCGAGTTTGAACTTTACATCGAGTGAGATTTCTCATCTTTCACTATATATTTTTGAAAATAAAAATCGCATTGGTTTTTGAAATAAAATATTGTTATGGTGTGAAAGATTTTGAAAATCATTCACTCGAATTATTTGAAAATGCAACAATACGTTAAAATCATTTTCGAAAATTCTCCCAACACTTCACAAACATCAACGACGGTAAAAATTTTACAAAATGTTCAAGGTACTTTAAAACAACTCTTTCAAATACCGTCGAGGTTTTATTTGAGAATCCTAGGCCGGCTCGCAAATTTCAAACAATTTCCAAAGTTCATACGAAGCCGCCGGCTAACCGCACTTGCACAAACTTATGAAAGTTTTAGAAAAGCTTGTTCGAACACACTCGCAGCAGACATAATTTATCAATTCATCAAACACAATCAAATATCACCTAGCAATACGAAAAGTCTTAACACACATTCACGCACAACAGTTGTTATCACTAGGCACCACGTAGAGAATACAACTACAGGTGATTGGCCGCAAAAGTTAGACCTAACGGCTATAATGCGGTTCCATAGCCTCTGCCTGCATCGACTAACGCCGCTACAACACATATTTAGCGTGCGCTACCCATGCCGCATTAGCGCGCTAGCCTTACACTTAGCGTGCGCTAACGGTTCTATTTTAGTAACATGATTACGAACATATATACGACATTACCGAATCGAAGGTCACAATTAAACAACAACAATATTCGAATCCCAAAGCCATCGATTCACATAATTACAACACATCATGAGCAACCATCAAAAGGCAATTGTCATTCAAAACCGAAAAGTTAAAAGCAAGGATCACGTCTTGAGTATATTTTGTAGAACTCATTTGAGTTCAAAACTCGTGTTTTGAAAACTTATAGTACACAAAGTGGAAAAGAATTATCAAGAATTCGAGTTTTCTAACTTTCACCTTGTGGTCAACATACGAAAATCAACTTTTTCCTCCCTTGGAGGGCATTTTAAAAATTTTACGTGACTCCCCGAAAGGATTCGAAAACTTAAAATTCCAAGGTTTATACTCTTGCAAGAAAAATGATTTATACAAGGATACATTCAGCAATATCATTCTACATTTTAGCGCAAGACGGGAATCAACAAATATATGGCACTTGCTCACGATGCACTTTCAAATATTAACTACATAACACAAAATCACACAGGCTCGTATAGCTCGTGGTACAACCTGTAGTAGGGAGACTTACATCCACAGATCGCACGAAGATGATGGCTGCACCCTGATACTAATCACGACCGACATTCCAAACGACGCGTCGCGACACGACTCAGTCAGACAAAATCTGACAATACAAGACTCAACAACACATAACTCGACCCAACAGCCTAGGTTTCCTCAACCTAATCTCTGATACCATAAATGTAACACCCCCAGATCAAACCGGGAATATTACACGCCGCAGACCCTCTCCGTGAGGATCCACCAGGCTAGACATCAAAACAACACATTTCATTACATACCGACGAATCAAAACAACGGACCAACAGACCGATTTGGTCTTTCGTCACTGACTTAAAAATCAAAATACATAAACTCATCCAGACTCATACCCACGCAAGGGTAAAATACTTGCAACAACGAACAATAAGACAGCGGAAAAGACAATACAATGGACTCCGACTAACTGAACCCAAAACTGGCCTTCGTGTGATTAGTATCATTCGTCTTTCATCATCCCTCGTACCGATTCTGTGTCTTGCTCCCGAAAACCTGCATGTACCTGGACACAATACAGATATCCACCCCCCGATTACTCGGGGGTTAGCAAAACTCCACTGTTTCGCTAGTGCAAGTATAAAGTGCAAATATGAGCCATACACAACACATTCCGAGAATACAACGAAAGACTTCCCGAGGTATATTTAGTTAAAAATAGTTCAAGTCTTGAAAGTAGAAACGAAGTAAGTAAGCACTTTGAAAATATTTCCAAATCTCGGGAGTTTTTGAAAACATCAAAAATTGAAAATGTTCTTAATTCCTCGAAAGCCATTTAGGGTCACAGCCCCAAAGTTCATTTTTTCAAAATACAAATCCGTTTAACAAAACACGGGGTCCACGACCCAACCATTCCTATCACAAAACACAGGTCCACGACCCGATCATCCACTTCAATTCACTTACAAGGACACATTACACATAACACATTAATCTTATGCCATTCTAGCCAAGCACCAAGACTCGATATATAATGTCTCTCGACCCCAAGCACAAAGCATTGTGATACTCCGGACAATATCACAATTAACGAAAACATCAACGTCATCCTCAAGATGAAAACCACAATCGGTAACCCGCGGTCGCACTCTTAGTATCGACCCCGGACATCCCGTCGGACACTCCGGTGGGAAACCACTTCCGCGGCCGTACCCTTAGTATCGACCCCGGACATCCCGCGGACACTCCGGGTGGAAGTTCATCCACACACGCACCCAAGTCCACTTCCGTGGCCGTACCCCTTAGTATCGACCCCCAGACATCCCGTCGGACACTCCGGGTGGAAGGAACAACACACACACACACGTTCCAAAATCACAGTTGCAAACCACAAGCCTCGAAGGTCAATCACAGTATATATAATCGAGGTACCTTACTAGAATGGCCAGTTCATCCAACATATACTCACGACCAAGTAATGATACGATTCACAAGGAAGCACAAGATTTCAACAACACCGAACGACACAACTAATATCACACAAACTCACATATTCATCCATAAACACGTGACTCCAAGCACATAATTTGACAAAAGAATTACACTTTACATTTACCAACGACATAATCATACGCAATGACATCACAAGAAAGTAAGGTGATTCTATACTCGACACTAGCTCACATATTCAACTAAGCACATTAATTCCCGACACACACGGGTCACCTTTACAAAAAGCATGATGGTAAATATTCTGATTCTTTTGAGAAATGGTTATTAATATTTATTTAGCACATATCGACGATTAACAACCATAATATCCACAAAACACGTAATGTATGGGCAAGATACTTGTCTCGATAATCGATACCGGACACTCCCACAATCACGGATCAGTCGGGACACCTCGAACACCTACGATTCTCCGGCGAAGACAATGAATACACCCACGATCGAAAAGCTTGAAGAAAACAACGAACGGAAGGGTTCCGCCTCGAATTCTTTGCGAGAAATCTGACCCTAACATCATACCATCAATAAATTAACGAACGAACGAGGAAGAATAATCGTAGAACGCTCGAATCCTCTTTGTGACATTTTATCGGACACCTTCAAGGCGTCGATAAGAAACTCAATAAAACGACAAATCCTCGGCGATTCAACCGAGGAACAGCAAGGAATTCGTCATAATAATGTTTAACAATCATAAATACATCACTATTCTGAGTTAAAACGAATTAAACGGACAAATCGAGCAAAATCCCCAAAAATAGATTTTAAGAAAACTTGCCTTGATTCGCTGGATTGAAGGATGATACGTGATGATCAATTGAAGTTATGAACCTCAAAACTTCATGGATTCATTGTATAACAACATGCCTCCATGATTGAGCAAGTTCCAGCCGCGGAAGGGAAGAAAACGAGTGATAAAATGGGTAAAAAACCCGTCTGTTCTGCCATATTTATAGCTCACGGACACGGGCGCAAAGAAACGCCTGCATAGCCGCTGTGTCTCGCCGTGTCTCGGCAGCCGCTATCCGCCGACCGGCGCAGACACGGCGCATGCCAGGCCGTTTTGGCCGTGTTGCACAGCCTGGCAGCCCCTCCCGACACCAAAATTACGTCCGAACGACCCCGAAACCCGAACTCAATACGAATCGGTTACGGTTACGAAGTACTCGCAAATACGAATCTAAGAGCTAATAGAACACACGATTCCGACCACCAAGGCTCGAATTCGACAACGGAAGAAATTACCCAAAAATTTGGGAAATTACGAAAATGGCCCAAAACGTCCGAAAATCACGATACGCAATCGAAACACCAAACCAAAGCTCGCAACATGAATAATAACATTAAATGAACTTGCGAGAAACTCGAAACAACAGTTTCGGACGAGATTCGCAAGAATCGAACTCAAGTGCGGAAAAGTCGCTAAAAAGCTCGGAACTCAACAAAATGATACCAAAACGAACTCGGATGACAAAAAGTGCAGAATTAATCATTCTCGAAATGACGAAACGGTCATGAGCGAGTCGTCAAAACGGACTCCGTCCGAAAATGAAATTCACCGAAAATCGAAAATTGCGGATATTACATTCTTCTTGTCTCGCGTTTCCCCGTCCGCGTCCACGACCGTGTCCGCGTCCACGACCTCCCCTCAACATACTGTAAACACAAATACTCAATATCCAGGGCAAACTTTCTAAAAGTACATCTATCAATGTTCACAAAACATGAATTAAATAAAACGGTAGTATTTGAGATTTAGGAAACTTACAACCACGGTCCACACGACGATGCTGGCTCAGCAGTGATGTTACGAACGATCAAATAACGTAAACAGACCCAACTAACCCGACTGCCAAGATATCCATGAATCTTAGCTCCGATACCATATTCTGTAACACCCCGAGATATTCGGAATAATTACAGCGCCGTAAACCCTTTAAGTAAGGATTTACAAGGCTAATTTAAAAGAAATGTAAATATAATCCAATCGTACAACTGAAGTTCAAATACAGATTTGATTCAACCGATCAAATGAGTTAACTTATACAACCATATCGAAATGACATTATTAAAACAGACGTACTCGAGTACTAAATGAACCAAGAAGACAAATAACAATAAACATCAACCACATCACTGAGCCATTTCATCGTCCTGTCGGTACTGTGGTTGCTTCCCCGCTCCTCGGCTACCTGAACATCAAAACAATGCCCACCCCCGAAGGGGATAGCAAAACAATGCTAGTACAAGTATCATAATACATAAATCATCAGTGCATCATAAAACATGCAAAACGGACTTCCGTCATCGAAATCCAACGATGCGAATCCTCACGATTCCATCAACACAGTACAGGTAATTCAGCGATCCAGCGCCCTTGGTATAGATCCCCATGATGATCCCGTCGGACCAACGCATGGTGGAAAACCCGTCCAGCGATCCAGCGCCCTCAGCATAGATCCCCATGATGATCCCGTCGGACCAACGCATGGTGGACATTCGATCCAGCGCCCTTAGCATAGATCCTCATGATCCCCTCAGATCATTTATACCATAAAACAATCAATTATGCATACATATATGCATTTCAATATGTTCATCAATACGAATAATTAACAACGAATACCACGAGAAATTACGGAAATACATTTCATATTCGACAACATGAACAAAACCATAAGCATGATCAAAGTTTCAATATAAATCGAACTCGACATATGATACTTGCCTCGAAAATGGCAAGAATGGAAATACTCCAACAAATGACACGCGTCTGTATGCCACCGCCCCTCGATCGTCCCCTATGCAAGGCTCGGACCTAAGAAATAATAAAGAATTCCTCTCAAGTCGTACGAACGTCTAATAATCCGGTTTACGACCGCAAGCTCAAAAAAATGAATTCTGCCTGAACTACTTAGCGCGCGCTACGTACTATACGTAACGTGCGCTAAGCCTACCCGTTAACGTACGCAAATGACCAGGTTTAGCGTGCGCTAGCTGTGTACCGACAGCCTTCTCTGAACAACCGACTGCCCTGCCTGATGATATAACGTACGTTACGTATCCAACGTAGCGCACGTTACTCATTCCCGATAGCGCACGTTAATATATACATCTTAGCGTGCGCTAATCGTGCATGGCAGTCACTACTGGGTAAAACTTGAGCTAAAAGTGATGAAAACTCATGAAATCCTCAGTGTTAATACAAGCCATCTCAGTGTATATCATGCTCATACGGTTTGTGAAAGATCTCTACGGATAAAACGACTACAAGATACAAGGGTACGTATAATCATCACAACACCATAATTCATCTTTGATCTTCAAGAAACATCCTAAGTCCAATCCATTTCATGTCCTAAACGTATGATTCTATCATGTCAAAACATAAGAACTTGATGCTCTCCCCATACTGGTCATAAACAGTTTTGAAGATACATGAATACGTTTAGGAGTCCAACACTAAAAAGGTTCAAAGGATTATACGATGAATAAGTGCCGAAACGTCAAAATATCTTCCTAACACATGATGTTCGACTACTAACGAATTTAACTGACTAGATAATCAAGATCAAAACGTCCTTCATACTAGTACTTAATATTGGTGAAGAATCACCTACCTCAAAGTAGTGAAGAACAAGGAGGAATTCGAAGCAATCCAACACCGAAGGCTTGAACACCAATCTCCAATGATCTACAATCTTCAACACAAACTAGGATGCTGATATGAAGTGTTTAGGATGTAGAGAATAATACTCTAAGTATAAGGATTCGGATGGGGGAAGAGAAAGGACTGAAAATACGAAAAGGATGATGTCCTATTTATAGGAAATGGTTATTAGCGCGCGCTAGTCCATACTCTTAGCGTGCGCTAACGGCTCACTGACTTCACTGTACTTAGCACTTAGCGTGCGCTATTCTCATGTCGGTAGCGTGCGCTAAGGCATTGACTTGGCTTTTCCCGAAAGCCGTCCAGGTTCATCCCGACACAATCCGACTGAGATCCCCGGCCTAATCTCACCTACCACATGTCTCAATCATATTGACCACGTATAGCGTGCGCTAATGTTCCTTTGTAGCGTGCGCTATGGATCCATGTTAGCGTACGCTACACATAGACGATAGCGTGCGCTACATGCGCAGAATCACAATCTTAAATCACATTCATGAAATCATACGCTCAACAACACCGGACTATGAGATACGGAGAATATTACTCAGATTAAAGTGCAACAATTACAATATCACAAGTTCCAAATACATATCAGAAATCTCGGGTATTACAGTAATCCCCTCATGTGCCAAGAAATCCAAAAACTCTCCATTAAGGTATTCACCACCACGATCAGATCGTAGTGACTTGATACTCTGCCCATGACACTTCTCCGTTTCAGCCTTAAATTCTTTGAACTTATCAAAAGATTGAGACTTACGTCGCATCAAATAGATGTATCCATATCTCGAATAATCATCTATAAACGTGATGAAGTATTCGAAACTACCCTTAGCCTGGATGTTCATTGGACCACATACATCGGTATGAACCAATTCGAACACCTTTTGTGCACGATTTCCTTTGCTTTGAAAAGCCCTTTTAGTCATTTTACCTTCCAGGCAGGATTCGCAGGTTGGAAATGACTCAACTTGGAGCGAATCCAATAGGCCATCACTCACCAATCTTTGAATCCTTCTAAGGTTAATATGACCCAATCGTAAATGCCACAAATATGTTGGATTTATGCTCGAAAGTTCCTTTCTTTTATTAGGATTAGTCAAAGAATTAAGCGATTTATAATTATGCAAGGGAGGTGGTGCAGCATTGATGATATAAAGTTCTTCATTATAAGTACTCCCGCAAATATATTCACCATTTCTTTTAATAATTGCATTATCTTCAAAAGAAACTGAACATCCATCACGACGCAACTTAGAAACTGAAATCAAATTCATTCTAAAATCGGGTACTAATAATACATTATTAAGAACTAAAATCTTATCATCAACTTTTAGCTGCACGACTCCCGCAATGTGACCTTCACTGGAATAGTCGCCTACTTATTGTAATCTCATCCGCACTAAGTACCTTGGTTACTTGGAACCCCTGCGAGTCATAACAAACATGATCAGTGGAGCCCGAATCCACTATCCACGAAGTGATGGAATAGGCAGCCAAACATGTTTTGACTACTAGTGCATGAGACGTACCTTTCTTAGGGCAGTCACTCTTGAAATGTCCTTTCGGATCATGATTGAAGCACATGCCCTTCGGCTTTTTGTTCGCTTCCGGCTGAGGAGCCTTTGACTGAGGAGCCTTGCCCTTAGATTTGAAGGTCGCCACTTGCTTCTGGCCAACCTGCTTTTTATTCTTTCCCCATTTGGGTTTTGAAGAAGCAGCACCGGTTGCCGCAAGAATTTGATGATAACCTTGTTTGAAGAGACCTTGGCCAGTTGAAGCTCTGTCGGAAGTTCCGCCAATGTGTAAGTCCTACGATTCATATTGTAGTTGAGGCGAATCGCTCAAAGCTTCTTGGTAAAGCGCCCAAGATAATATCGACTGCGATTCCGCATCGATAGTGGCCCCAGATGCTCGCTTCTTTCAAATGAGACATCATTTTAAGAACATGATCCTCTTGGGGTCCCTTGATTATCCGAGTTGTCATCAAAACCCTCATCGCATTTTGCCTAGCCGCCTGATTCGATGACCAAACATCTCAGTGAGATTTTTCATCATTTCCGCGGCCGAGCCCATCGTCTGATGCTGATGCTACAATACATTTGTCAATGAAGCCAAAATGTAACAGCGAGCCATCTCATCAGACTTTTTCCATTTCCGGAATTCAGCCAACTCTTCAGGAGTGGCATCCGGTTCTGGTTCCAAAGGACTCGCCTCAGTTAAAACAAACTTATGCCCCTCGGCAGTCAAGACAATATCAAGATTTCTTTTCCAGTCGGCAAAGTTAGTGCCATCAAGTTTGTTTTCTTTGAGAATAACAGCTAGTGGATTGAAAGACATCTAAGAATAAAATTAAAACACCATTCATCACATAATTCGACGCAAAATATATTGAAAAAACCTTAAAACAATATATATGCAATCAACCAACACCTTGAAAAACCGCACATGCAAGCCACGATAGTGTGGACGTTTACATATACTTTTCAAGTAGATTTTGACGTCTTTAATTTTACTATCTAGCCAAGACACATTTAGACAAGTAAAATTAATAGTTGGTTCCTCTTGGCCATGTATTTAATTAACATAGACTCCGATGGGGAGCTTATTAATTAATACATCTAAGTGAACACCATAATTTAACAAACCTTAGAATATTATTTAATGATAATAGTCCTACAGATGGAGAGGTCCTATCATAAAAAATAATATTCACCTTTTTGTTATCAAATTTGAAGTTTAAAAACCGGTGAGCCAATAATTTAGCACATCCGATGTGGAGGAAGACTCTAATGTCAACGCGCATGCTAATTATTTCACAATTTAAACCAATTATGGAGGCCAATTTGATTTTGAAAAATCAATTTTAAAATCACTTAGTTATTTTGAAAAATTAAGGTTTTTAATTTTCTCGTCCTAACATGCAAGGAAACATATCACGCATACATCCATACATGCCATACATCAAAACAATAAAAACCAACAAATATTAAAATTGGACAATTAAATCCAATTATCATGGCTTATTATTCCTCGTTTTGAATAACGAGAAAATCTTGACTCGTTTGCTCCCACCGCTTCAAGCATCTCGCGGAAAAGCGAATTGAACGACCCGACCGGACGACTTGACCTGCGCCCATTGCCCGACCTGCTTTGCCCAGGCCACGCCCGGCTCCCAGGCCATTGCCCGGTGGCCGGCCTGCGGTGGCCGACTCACGACGGCCAAGCTGCTGGCGGTGGACGAGTCACGGCCGAGCTGCTTCTTTGGTGGCCGAGTCCCGATCGGCATCTTTGCCGGTCTCGGTCGGTTAAATCGATCGGACTCCTCTTCGTGTTGGACTTCTTTTTCTTTCGTACTTTGAGTGTTCCAACTCGATTACAATTTTATTCAAAATAAAATACCTCGAATTTACATCAAATTACAAGAAAAATAAATCCTATTCTACCCGTGGATTTTCTCACGGGAAAAACTTATACATGCCACAAAACGGGCCAAATTACCAAAACGCGTAAATAATTAAAAAACATCACATAGCCATGATAATTGGATCATATTTTCCTGCAAGACAAATTCTAGCAAAATATTCCAAAAAATCATACTATACGAATATTTAATTGCTAGCATATTAATCACCAAATTAATTAAATTGAACAGAACCTAAAGACCGGCTCCGATACCAATTGTTGAAATATAAAACGCAGCGGAAGCGAGTTGGTGATTTTAATTTAATAAAAGGTTTTATAAACTAACCAACGTAAAAACCGGATCTATTTAGGCTTGTCAACTAATTAACTAAACAGATTAATAAACAATTAAATAAACATATTTACGCACGGGAGTCGGTAATTTTACCTTTGACGCGAAGTGGTAGAATAATCCCTTTTGGTCGATTTGTCCTTCTTCGTGTTCCTCTCCGATCTTCTTGTATTTCTACTTTGAGATCTTCTAGAGTATATCCCGCCTACGTTCGGATGTCGTGTGGGCGACAATCAACCGGACTACTTGGAGTGCAAAAGGGAATCGGCCGAAACTTCTCAAGAAACTTACGATTTTTGTTCTCTCTATTTTTCTTGAATATTTTGAGTATTTTAGAAAAATATTGTGTTTAACCAAATTGTGGAAACCAAGACACAAGTCAAGATCCACAATTAAAACACACACAGAAAAATCGATTTCTTGGGCAAAAATTAATGTGAAAATCGGCCATCCCAAGTCTCCTATTTATAGGTGTTTTGGGCTACTCTAGGGACCTTAAGAAGGATATGGTAAGGACTCTTAATAGATATCTTCTTCCCATATTAGGACTCTTCCTAATATTAAGACTCTATTAATATCAACTTAGTCCACTAATAAGTTAATATTGCACTTCCTACCAAAATTCCAAGTTACGAAATTGGGCTCCTTTTAAATTAATTATTTCCCGTGTTTAAGATATTCCATGTCCATTAATCAATTTAAACTACTGACAGCTTTTAATTAATTAATATATTATACATGAGTATACCACTCGACCTTTATTATTATATCGGAAAATTAATTCCACCTGCAGGGTTTGATATAATAATCCTTTCGAGTGCCTCAAGGGACATGATCAACCCGACTGGTCGGGACACGATTTCTAGCTATAATATTAATTATCATATAAATAATAATATTGCCCAAAATATCGAGCATATTGAGTCAATCATTGTGGCTCTCACCCATGATAAATCAAAGCAATAAATATTAAATATATATAATTAAATATTAATCACTAGAATTAAGAAATAATAATTATCCGAGATTTACGTTCTTCTTATAGTCAGTACAGAAGAATCTATCTCACCTCGATCCTGTTCAACGTATAACGAATACGCTAATATATGCTAATGGTCAAGACAAACCAATCTCAAGCATATACTACAACCTCTCATATAACGGTCTAATGTTACATAGGTTGTGAACTAAATATTACTATATAAGGAACCGATAATGTGATCTTCCGTGTGACACTACACACCACATATCTACAATATAAAGTAATTTAGACTGCTTTTGCATAATCATAGCGTGAATAAATATGCAAAACATGTGATAAATGAATTAAATATTCTCATAGATAAAGACCGGGAAATTAGGTAATACAAGCATAAAGTATGCTTTGACGTATACAATCCTAACATCTATGACATCACTCTGGGTTCACGAGTAAAACTTCACGGATGCGTGTATACTTTATGTCCGTCGAGGACGCGTGACGTGGGTTTTAACCTTGTGTATTGTTGTTGGTTTCATTTGTGAAAAACAAAACCTTTGGGCTGTGACCCTGTTGATTTTTGGAAAGAGAAGGATCCAGTAATCCTAAATTGTTTTCTATTAAAACTCTCGATGGCATTTTAAACTGTTTTATAAATTGTTTCCCTTTATTTGTGATCTTTCGGTTTTGGAAATTTTACCCAAACTCTTGCCTCGGGAAGTACTTTTCTTTACGTTTGGATTTTTAAGGACTCCTGGTTATTGTTATTCGTGGAATGTGAATTGTATGGCTCGTATTTGCACTTTGTTCTTGTACTAGCAAAACAGTAGAGTTTTGCTAACCCCCGTGTATTTGGGGGGTGGATGTCTATTTTTGCATTCAGGTTTTGGAGCATAACACAGGGTCGGCACGAAGGATGATGAAAGATGATCGATACTAATCACAAGAGGAACCGTATATTGTTTATTGGTTCAGTTGTACTTTATTTTCCGCTGCTATATTTTTCCCGTTGTACGGGTGTGGTTGTGTTTTGACCCCTGCGTGGGCATGAGTTGTATTTGAGTTGTATGTATTTATTGAAAGACCAAATCGGTCTACTGAGTCATTTTAGCCTTAAAGGCATGGTTGAGTTGTTATATGTTGTTACCAGCCTGGTAGATCCTTGAGGAAAGGTTCTACGGCGTGTAATATCCCTGAGCGGATTGGGGGTGTTACATAAATGGTATCAGAGATTAGGTTGTGGAAACCTAGGCTGTCGGGTCAGTCGTGTTGTTTGAGTCTTGTTTCGTCGGATTTTATCTGACTGAGTCGTGTCGCGACGCGTCGTCTGAGTTTGTTGGTCGTGATTAGTATCGTGGGGCGATCATCATCTTCGTGCGACCTGTGGATGTAAGTCTCCCTTCTTTGTATTGTACCTCGAGTGACACGAGCTATTTGTTTGATTTTGTATTAAGTGATGGAATCTTTATGTCGATTCTCGTTTTCGTGATGCGTTGTGACTCATGTTTCATTTATTTGAAGAGTGTTGTCATTATTTACGTCCTTTTGACTGTGATATTCGACTGTTGTTTCCGGTAAAAGACAGGTGTTGTCTTGATTTTGAGCGAGTTGATGTGTGTATTATGATTGTATGTAAGTGAATATTGTTACATGTGAGTTTTTAGGCATTCTAGCCTAATAGATTTTCGAAAACCTTGAGTATCTTATAAAATAAAATTCGAGACGTACTTTTAAATGGATTGTATTTTCAAGGCGCCTACTAGCGCCACTATCTGTTTCAAAAATTCTTCTACCTCGAGGACCAAAATATTTTGAGATATTTTCGATGTTTAGAAACACTTTTACTTAGACCCGAGGGTCGAATATTCTGAAAGTTTTTCACTAAGAGAAGGTGTCCTCATTTTTGTTCAAACGCAAGATGAATTTCAAAGTCTCGAAAATGATGTTTGTTCAACTTTTTGTAAAATGATACTCAAGATCAACTGGTGTTTCCAAACTGTTTTCAAAAGGTGGTTTTCGTTTTTTTTAAAAACCCATCATTTCCTGCTTGTGGTCGGAGAAGGTGTGTATGATGTTGGTATTGTTGTTAGGGTGTTAGCCTTCCGAATTGTGATTGAATTGGTGGTGTGAACGTTGAGTCATTCGCCATGCATATGTTTTGTTAGCCTTTGTGGGAGGTGTGATGACGATCTTTAATGTTGTCACTTCGTGGTGGCTTGCGTGTTATCGCACCGGTGTGAGCTGTTAAAGCTTGAGTTTGTACGTTTGTGTACATGTGTGGTTGTTTCATGATATTTGTAATTATGTGCCGGTTATTGTTCGGGCTGTTAAGGTCACCGAACGATACCGTCGTTGTTGTATTGTTTGTGTGTGTATTACTTTACGATGATAATCGTTGTATATGACATGTGTTATGATTATTTGTTGTGCTGAGTTGGCATCTCCGCTATGTTGTTTTGCGACGTTATGCCCCATTGTATCTAGCATTTGTATTTTCGGTATGCCGAGCCGAGACGTTTCAACCGTGATGTGCCGGGGCATGCACGTGTAAATTGTCCTTCTCGTCGGTAACACATTTCAAGTGTGGACTCGAGGGACACCGAATTCAATTTTGCGAATTGGTTACCGAGACTTTCGGAGTTTGCGCTTCAGCATAGTTATCAGAATCGGCTTTGAGAGGCCTTTGTAGGATGTTTCTGTCGGTTGCTTGTTGTGTCGTCACCTTGATTTCGTTGTTGTGAGTTTCGGGGACGACACTTCTTTTAGAAAAGATCGAATATAATACCCGTATTATTTTTGGCTTCTGCATTTTCTCTTTCTCAATTCTATCGATTCGCTCGTGTTCGTTGATACTTTCTGAACTTGTTCTGTATTTCGGTTTCATCGTTCGGACGAGCTGTTATCTTGTTTTGAGTCGATCTGGTTATCGCTGTGACTTTCCGAGTTCGGTTCGATTCTTGTGAACCTTCGAGTTGTTGTTTGAATTTTATTGTTCTTCGTGATTCGAACATGATTGTTCGCTTTTTGTTGTCTCGACCGTTGTGGTTCGATCGTTTGATTGTTTGGTTTTTGTTGATCTCGTCTCGTGATTGTTGAGCGTTCAGACTCCTTCGGGAAAATTAGTTTCGTTTCGATCTTCCAACCCTTGGGCGGTGGAATTCCGTATTTGTTCAGCATTTGGCTCGCGTTTTGATTGATGAACCGTTGGGTTGGTCAATCGTATTGATTTTCGTTCGTTGTGTTTTGTGATTGTTCGGATAATCGACTGGATTGTATTGTCTGTTTGATGACGCTTGTCACTTGTTGATTTTATTATGTCTCTATCGGTGGCGTTGTGTTAGTCGCCGCGGAGCGTATTTTCACGCCGTATGTCTCCTTGCGTTTCTAGCAGCGTTTCGCCGTCGGGCGCGAGTTTTCGATTTTTGTGTATCTCGTCGAGTTTTCCTGGCAGGGGATATTGCTTCTCCCTACTTATTTTAAGTTTCGGGACGAAACTTCTCTTAAGGAGGGTAGAATGTAATACCCGTAATTTCGATTTCCAGTAATTTCTTTTTTTCGGTGGAAGTCCATTTTGACGACTCACTCATGACCGTTTCGTCATTCTGAGAATGATTAATTCTACACTTTTTGACATCCGAGTTCGTTTCGGTGCCGTTTTGTTGAGTTCCATGTTTTTTAGCGACTTTTCCGCACTTGAGTTCGATTCTTGGGAATCTCGGTCGAAACTGCTGTTTTGAATTTCCCGTAAGTCCGTTTAACTTTGTTAGATGTGTTGTGAACTTCGGTTTGGTTATTCGATCAAGTATCGTGATTTTCGGGCGTTTTGGGCCATTTTTGTAATTTACCCAAAGTTACGGGTATCCGTATCTGTAATTGTTGTCTCGACCCTTTTCTTGGTTGCGTATGATTAATTATTGCATTATGTTTTCATTTCGGGTCGATGATGTTGTCCGCGAGCTTTTCGTCGTGTTCGTTCCGTACGTTTTCGGAAATCGAGTCGTCGGGTCATGACGCCTGAGCACTGGCCGGACAGGTGCGGCCGGCACGGTCGGAAGTGCTGGGCACTGGCCGGGCAAGCACGGCAGGAACCGGCGTAGCGCACGCTACGGCCGGAAGGCTGCGCGCGCTAACCGGCAGGTGTAGCGCACGCTATCGGCTGGCCCAGCGTACGCTATCGGGCTGGGCAGAGGGGTTACTGGAGTACTGGACTCGGGGACGATCGGCAGGTAGCGCACGCTACTGTCGGGCATTGCGCACGCTACGACCGGCAGGTAGCGCGCGCTACGGCCGGACGGCTGCGCACGCTACCTGGCCGAGTCAGTAGGGCAGTGGGGGCTCTGGACTGCGGCCTGGGCCGATAGCGCACGCTAGCTCGGCAGCCTAGCGCACGCTAGTCCGGCCCAGTATAAATGTGACAGAGCAGTCACATTTCCTCTCGTTTTTCATTTCCTTCCTTTTCCGTCCGCGGCTGGCGATTCAGAGGTGGCGAATCCATGTTGTTTAACAACAAATCCATGAAGTTCTTGAGGTTATATCATTGATCAATCATCCGTTATCATCCTTTGACCCAGCGAATCAAGGTAATCTCACCTTAGAACCCTAATTTCGTGAATTTGGGGGGGTTTTGCATTTTTGTCCGATTCGTTCCGTGTTGTTGATTAATTCATGATGGGTATGATTAATCTTGGTAGTATTCTTGTGTTTAACATCATTTAATCCATTATTCTTCGCCGAATCGAAGTATATTTCTTGATTTCCTTCGAATCGACTTTTTGGGGGATTTGTTCTCGATCTCGTTTTCCATCCGTTTTTGTTGGATAGATTGTGGTTAAATGATGTTTTTAAACATATTTTATGGATTGTATATCCATATTTCGACATGGAATTCCGTTTTCATGTTTTGTCGGGACGAATCGTGTTCTTAGCCGTTTTGGGGGAAACACTTGAACTTTCGTCATTCATTCTTTGAATTCAACGGCTTTAAGTCGTGCTATGGAATTCATTTTCATTGTCGTTATTGTCCTTTGTAGTTTATTATCGCGAGTTGGCATTCAGTGGAGTCGGCGAGTTCGTAGTCGGTTCGTGCCAACCTACTTCGATCGATTCTCCGCGTTGTGGTTATTCGAGGTAAGTAACTTGTCCATACTTTTCTTGTTTTGTGGATATGATAATTGGTGATCGTCTTTGTAACACCCCCAAGACATTCAGGGCATATTACAGCGCCGTGGACCCCACACTGTGGAATCCACCCGGCTAACATACCAACAAGACCTTTGCCAACGACAACAATCATCAATAAAATGACGACTCAAAATAAAAGACTACAATCCGACCAATAGGATCCAACAACAATCCATTTCCCAAAACGGGAACACAACATTAACAATTTTACAAAAGAAGTACTCGAGTACTTAAACCAATTTTTATAATACATAAATCCCAAAATCAGACATCAATAACAATAACCGACAGACATGACACCGAAAATCATTTACTGGACAATATCATGCTTGCCCATCATCCTCATACGGCTCGAGTGCTCGCTTGTCCCCACGATCAATACCGAAATACAAAAGTATTTCCCCATTTAAGGGGTTAGCGACAACTGCTAGTGCAAGTACAATCCATTTGAACTACATTCTAATCGATGAATAATGCGCCAAAATCATTTTAGAAGACATTTTATATTCCGAATATTTACGATGCACAAGCACAAAACACATTTTCCTCCAACCAAAACAATTCAAAGTTAACCTTGGTACGTGACTCACGGCCACCGTACCGCAGAGCCCCGCGGACATCCCCAGGTGGTCAACCACGCTCATGATACGCACACACACGGCAATACGTATCCCTAGAGGCCCTGGTCGGACCGTCCCTAGGTGAACATACACATATCCTCCCGCAACAACCACGTATAGCCATAATTCAAATACTAGAACATGTAAACAAATGTAAAGTACTTGCCTTTGAGACATTCTTGAAGAAACAGAGATGAAACACGACTACGAACGGTCCGGTGGAAAACGACGGTTCCTAAACGAAGGATCAAGCACAACCACGAGGAACCGACGAGAATGAACCTAACGATTCGAATAGCACAATCACAACCACTTCTAAACGATTACGGAAATGGAATACACTGAAACCCGCCTACGATTCATGTATATTCATACAAAAATAACAACGAGGGCGACCACAACCAAACCCTCTCGATTTCGCAAAACCATGAAAATATACCATGAATCCGTAGGGAAACTAAGAATACCAACAAGAATAATCATATTCATCATGAATCCATCAACGAAACGGAAAGAATCGGACAAAACCCCAAAATCCCCAATTATCCAAAAAAGTAGGGCTTTAGAACATTACCTTTGGAGATTCAAGAACTAAGATCCGTAGAACTCGCGTTAGATTGATTATCCGAGCCTCACAACCGAAAAGAAATGATGAAAAATCGACCCCGGATGAAGAACTCTCCCCTCTATATCCTCTCGCGATGCAAGGAAGAAAAGAAGAAATGAGCCGTCACGCTCAAAACGACACATTTAATGTAACTCACAGAACCTATTTGGCCGATAGTCGGGCCGATAGCCCAACCGATACCCATACGTAAATGCCGGCGGAGAGTCTATCGGCCTACCCTATCGGCCGAAAGGCTCCTGGAAGTGATCGCCGATACCCATACGTAAATGCCGCGGAGAGTCTATCGGCCTACCCTATCGCCGAAAGGCTCTGGACGGTGCCCGACAATTGACAGTCTTCCACTAAAACGACCATAACTCTCTCGTCCGGACTCCGATTGACTCACCGCTTGAACCATTGGAAAGCTAACTCGATGTTCTATAATATTGCAAAGATTTATAATTTTTGGAGTCACCAAAAATTAATGGTGATCTAACAAAGTCGAATTCATATGAGGAAAGTTGAAACAATGAACAATAACGAGAATACAATTCAACAGTTTGACAGGAAGGACACGCTGAAAAGTACACGAGGGTCACTAAAATCGAGAAACACACCAAAAACGAAAATACAAGGGAAAGAAAAAATACGGATATTACATTCTACCCCTCTAAAAATAAGTTTTGTCCCGAAACTTAAGAAACAAACAACTCCGGGTACTTAGCACGCATGCTATCCTCGGTTTCCCAAGTTGCCTCCTCGACACCGTGTCTCGACCACTGAACTTTGACCAAAGGAATGGTCTTATGCCTCAGTCGTTTCTCACGATGCTCCAAAATTTTCAGAGGACGCTCTTCAAAAGTAATATCTTCAGCAATATCAATCTCGCCATAATCGATGACGTGACTAGGATCTGGAACATATTTCCTCAGCTGGGAAACATGAAAAACGCTATGAACATGACTCAAGGCCGGGGGTAACGCCAAACGGTATGCTAATCCACCGACTCGCTCGAGAATCTCGAAGGGTCCAATAAATCTCGGACTCAACTTCCCTTCTTCCCGAAACGGAAAACTCCCTTCTGCCGGTGACACCTTCAAAGAAACGTGGTCTCCCACCTCGAATTCCAAGGGTCGACGACGGATGTCGGCATACGACTTCTGTCGACTCTGGGCAGTCAACATCCGTTCTCGAATTAACTCTATCTTCCGCCTCGTCTCTAAAACGACATCCGGCTCGGTCCCGACTAAATCGGACGCCTCATTCCAACAAATCGGCGATCGACATCGCCGCCATAAAGTGCCTCATACGGTGCCATCCGACCGACGCGTGCCAACCGTTGTTGTACGTGAATTCAATCGGTAAATGTTCCTCCTCACTACTCCACCAAGAGCACAAGCACGTAACAAGACCTCGAACGTTTGGATAGTGCGTTCGACCGCCCATCCGATCGGGATGAAAAGAGGTACTCAAACGCAACCGGGTACCCAACGCCTTATGCACCGCCTGCCAGAAGTGCGATACAAAACGGCCGTCACGATCCGAAACAATAGACTTCGGAGTACCGTGAAGCCTCACAATCTGTGCGATGAATATACGAGCCAGCTTTTCTGGACCCCAAGTATCCTTGATGCCCAGAAAATGTGCCGACTTAGTCAGTCGGTCTACAATCACCCATACCATATTCATACCGGTCTTCGTCCTCGGTAAACTCGTAACAAAATCCATAGAGATGTCCTCCCACTTCCATTCCGGGACGGGAAGCGGTTTCAATAATCCGGCCGGCCGCTGATGCTCAATCTTGACTTGCTGACAAGTCAAACACTTAGCTACAAACTGAACTACCTCCTTCTTCATATCGCTCCACCAGAAATTCTTCCTCAGGTCTTTATACATCTTACTCGAGCCCGGATGGACTGAGTATGGTGACGCATGAGCCTCTCGCATAATGCTCTGTCTCAGTTCCGAGTCGTTCGGAACACACAACCGACCTCGGAATCTCAACACGCCGTCCTCATGAATAACGAATCCCGGGGCTTTCCCCTTTCCTACACTCTCTCGAAGCTGAATAAACATCGGATCCTCTAACTGTCCCGACTTATTGTCTTCGACCAGAGATGAAGAAATCTCAAGAGTACGCAACTGCCCGGAACTCTCTGGCAGTACAATCTCAATGCTCAACCTCATAAACTCTCGCTGAAGTCCCGACTGGGCCGTAAGTAACTCAAGCGTCCGAAGCGATACTGATTTCCGGCTCAAGGCATCTGCCACCACATTAGCCTTGCCCGGATGATAAAGGATCTCAAGATCGTAATCCTTAATCGGGCCTCCAACCATCTCCTCTGTCTCATATTAAGCTCCTTCGCGTGAAGATGTACTTCGTGCTCTTGTGGTCGGTGAAAATCGACACGACGAGCCATACAAGTAATGACGCCGATTTTCAACGCAAACACAATCGCCAACTCAAGATCGTGCGTAGGTAATTCAATTCATACGGTTTCAACGACGGAAGCATAGGCAATCGTCCTCCCGTCCGCATAAGTACGCATCCGAGCCCTTGGCCCGAAGCATCACTATAAATGGAGTAACCATCATTACCACTCGGTAAAGCTAACACGGAGCGGTCGTCAACCGCTTCTTCAACTCCTCAAAACTATTCGCCTCTCATCGGTCCACACAAACTTCTCCGACTTCAGTAACAACCGAGTCAGCGGTCGAGCGAGCTTAGAGAACCCCTCGACGAATCTACGGTAATACCCGGCTAATCCCGTAAAACTGCGGACCTCTTTCACGTTCTTGGCGGCGCCCAATTTAACACCGCCTCTACCTTATGTGGGTCCACACGAACACCCTACCGAGATCACGTGACCGAGAAACATCACCTCCCGTAGCCAAAATTCACATTTCGAGAACTTAGCAAAAGATGCTGAGTTCTCAAAATGTCTAACACAATATGTAAATGACGGCATGCTCCTCCTCGCTCCTCGAGTAAATCGTGATGTCGTCGATAAAAACGACTACACACTTATCGAGGTACTCGATAAAGACTTTGTTCATAAGTCGCATGAACACGGCCGTGCGTTGTTAGCCCAAAAGGCATAACCACAAACTCGTAGTGACCGTATCTCGTCCGAAAGGCCGTCTTCTAATATCGGTATCCTTCACTCGGAGCCGATAATACCCCGATCTCAAATCAATCTTCAAAACACGGTTGCCCCCTGCAACTGATCAAACAAGTCATCAATCCTCGGGAGCGGATACTTGTTTTTGATGGTCACTTTGTTCAACTCTCGGTAGTCGATACACAAACGAAGTGACCCATCCTTCTTCTTTACGAATAGGACCGGTGCGCCCCAAGGCGAAGCGCTCGGTCGAATATATCCCATGTCTAGCAACTCTCCCAACTGTTTCTTCAACTCAAGCATCTCGGCAGGCGCCATACGGTATGGCGTCTTAGAGATAGGTGCTGCACCCGGCTCTAAATCGACGGTAAACTCAACCTCTCGGCCCGGCGGCAAACCCGGCAACTCATCTGGAAAAACGTCAGGATACTCACATACTACCGGAATAGACGAGAGCTCGACTCCCCCTTCTTCCGATCTCAAAGCGTAACACCAATAACCCGTGCAACCTCCTCGAAGAAGTCTCTCCGCCCTCAAAGCGCTGATCAGTAATCTCTGGCTACCCCGCTTACGCCCCACAAAAGAATGCTCGGTACCATCAGAGGCTAACATCGAAACAGTCCTCGTTCTATAATTCATGATCGCCCCATGACGGTCCAGCCAATCCTCACCCAGAATCAAATCCTCATCTCTAATATCTACCGCAATCAGATTAGAAGGCCAAACCCTCCCCGCGATACTCACTGGAAAATCTCTAACCTCACGATCCCCCACGATGCTATCCCCACTAGGAAGTTTAACAACAAAAGGCTCACAAGTAACAAGGCAATCAACATGCAGGCGACGCACACAATCCATAGATATAAAAGAATGCGTAGCACCAGAATCGAACAATACGGAAACAGGATGATCAAGGATGTGGACGGTACCTGTGGCCACCGTCGCCAGATCTCCCGCTCGTCTCATCTCATACACACGGGGCGGAATGCACTCCGCACTAGAAGCTCCTCTAGAAGGTCGACCACGACCTCGACCTCTACCAAAACTCTGCTGCCGAGGAACTGCTTCTGCCTGATTCACACTCGGCTCTCCTGCAGCTGGAGCAGATATCTGAGTAACTGGAGCCCGAGCTGCATCCGTACAAAACTTAGCACGGTGACCCATACGACCACAAGCAAGACACTGGATAGGAGGCCTATCACACTCACTCATCATGTGGCCCGGACGACTGCAGTTGAAGCACGTAGGACCACGAACGGAACCAGCAGGAGCAGATCTAGAACCGTTTCCTCGACCAACTGATGGCAACTGACTCCCGAAGACTCGCGAACCAGACTGAGTCCTCGGATATCCTCCTGACTTGCCTCCCGAAAACTGACCGGTGGTTTTCTGTTTCTTTCCTTCGGTTGCCGTCTCTGTCGCGGAAAACGACATCTCATAAGCCATCGCCTTATTCTGATATTCTTTCAAAGTCGTGCACCCCAGACCAGACATGTAGTGGCGCACTCTCGGTTTCATCCGCATGTCAAAGTGGCGGATCTTATCGAGCTCATCGCGGACTTGGTTTCTCACATAGTGTAACTGCTGATTGTAGTCCTTGATGGCTTGAGATATAGGTACATCTTGGGGCTTAGCCTCAAAGAAGGCTCGGATCCTCCCCTCTTTCACTGGCCAAGGACAGTATTCGTCTTCCATCAGATCCCGGAACTCTGCCCACGTGGCTGCCCGGTCACGCGGTTTCACCGCTTGCCACCACGTCGCTGCCTCCTTGGCGAGGAAGTACTGAGCAATGGGTACTTTCCTCTCCTCGGGGCAATTAGCAGCCTCAAACACTTTCTCCATCTCAAACAACCAACTCTCCCAACCGGAAGGGTCGGAAGCACCATCAAACTGCGGAGGACGCATACGAATCACGTCCTGAAGTAGCTTATCATTGCCGGACCCAGTAGGCGGAACCGGGTTGGCATTAGCATGGCCGACTGTAACGGCTCGAGCCGAGCGTCATCTGGTTCGCTACTTGCTGCAATATGTTGGCCACTCCAACATTCTCATGAGCATTTCCGGAGCTTGCAGACTGGTGCTGCTGTCCTCCGGTACTAGGGGGAACACTGTTCGACAAAGAGGGCATCGCCGACCGCTTCCCGAGTGATCGGACATGGCCGCCCCACCGGCCGCGCCACGTCCCTACCGCGTCCGCGACCGGCCCGCGTCCTCTACCCAGGAATTCGAAGGAGCAACGGGTAAGTACTTTTCAAAATCAAAACGCAAAAGATACTAAGACAGAAATAGAATGTAACGGGAAACGAATCAAGTTAGAGAAACTTACGAGCACCGCGCATCGAGATGATGGCATAGCGGTGATACTGTCCCAAAACGACACTTAACTAGACCCGAATAACCGGCACCTAGGTATCCATAAACCTAAGCTCCGATACCATATTCTGTAACACCCCCAAGACATTCAGGGCATATTACAGCGCCGTGGACCCCACACTGTGGAATCCACTCGGCTAACATACCAACAAGACCTTTGCCAACGACAACAATCATCAATAAAATGACGACTCAAAATAAAAGACTACAATCCGACCAATAGGATCCAACAACAATCCATTTCCCAAAACGGGAACACAACATTAACAATTTTACAAAAGAAGTACTCGAGTACTTAAACCAATTTTATAATACATAAATCCCAAAATCGACATCAATAACAATAACCGATGACATGACACCGAAAATCATTTATCGGACAATATCATGCTTGCCCATCCTCCTCATACGGCTCGAGTGCTCGCTTGTCCCCACGATCAATACCAAATACAAAAAGTATTTCCCCATTTAAGGGGTTAGCGACAATCGCTAGTGCAAGTACAATCCATTTGAACTACATTCTAATCAGATGAATAATGCGCCAAAAATCATTTTAGAAGACATTTTATATTCCGGAATATTTACGATGCACAAGCACAAAACACATTTTCCTCCAACCAAAACAATTCAAAGTTAACCTTGGTACGTGACTCACGGCCACCGTACCCCGCAGAGCCCCGTCGGACATCCCTGGGTGGTCAACCACAGTTCGTGATACGCACACACACGGCAATACGTATCCCTAGAGGCCCCGTCGGACCGTCCCTAGGTGAACATACACATATCCTCCCGCAACAACCACGTATAGCCATAATTCAAATACTAGAACATGTAAACAAATGTAAAGTACTTGCCTTTGAGACATTCTTGAAGAAACAGAGATGAAACACGACTACGAACGGTCCGGGTGGAAAACGACGGTTCCTAAACGAAGGATCAAGCACAACCACGAGGAACCGACGAGAATGAACCTAACGATTCGAATAGCACAATCACAACCACTTCTAAACGATTACGGAAATGGAATACACCCGGAACCCGCCTACGATTCATGTATATTCATACAAAAATAACAACGAGGGCGGACCACAACCAAACCCTCTCGATTTCGCAAAACCATGAAAATATACCATGAATCCGTAGGGAAACTAAGAATACCAACAAGAATAATCATATTCATCATGAATCCATCAACGAAACGGAAAGAATCGGACAAAACCCCAAAATCCCCAATTATCCAAAAAAGTAGGGTTTTAGAACATTACCTTTGGAGATTCAAGAACTAAGATCCGTAGAACTCGCGTTAGATTGATTATCCGAGCCTCACAACCGAAAAGAAATGATGAAAAATCGACCCCGGATGAAGAACTCTCCCCTCTATATCCTCTCGCGATGCAGTGGAAGAAAAAGAAGAAATGAGCGCTCACGCTCAAAACGACACATTTAATGTAACTCAGCAGAACCTATCGGCCGATAGGCTGGCCGATAGGCCCAACCGATACCCATACAGAAATGCCGGCAGTAGAGTCTATCGGCCTACCCTATCGGCCGAAAGGCTCCTGGAAGTGATCGGCCGATACCCATACAGAAATGCCGGCAGTAGAGTCTATCGGCCTACCCTATCGGCCGAAAGGCTCCTGGACGGTGCCCGACGGTGTGATCTTCCACTAAAACGACCATAACTCTCTCGTCCGGACTCCGATTGACTCACCGCTTGAACCATTGGAAAGCTAACTCGATGTTCTATAATATTGCAAAGATTTATAATTTTTGGAGTCACCAAAAATTAATGGTGATCTAACAAAGTCGAATTCATATGAGGAAAGTTGAAACAATGAACAATAACGAGAATACAATTCAACAGTTTGACAGGAAGGACACGCTGAAAAGTACACGAGGGTCACTAAAATCGAGAAACACACCAAAAACGAAAATACAAGGGAAAGAAAAAATACGGATATTACAGTCTTGGTATGTTTGTTGTTTGTTTGAAATGAGTTTCAAAAGATTCGGCTAGCCTCGTTAAAGGCTCACTTTCAAACGCCTGTGTTTTATAAATTGTGTGGGTTGTAAGTGACTATGTGAGTCCTATGGATATGTTTGGTGTTGATGATGCATTTGGTATTTGCGTATGGACGTATATTGTTTCATTTCGGTGCATTGTGGTTTGACGTGGTGTTTTGCTAAGTGTTTGTGCCTCTGGGTGAATTGTTCGGATATCCTTGTTGTGATATGTTAGTTGTGCTTGATTGTTTCGCTAGCCAGCTCAGGAGGGTCCTTCGAGGCCTCGGGTGGGATTCATGGTAGCGTCCTGGTCCTAGGTGATGCCTGTGCGTGTATGTTTAGTGAATGTGTTTTGCTCACCCTGGGAGGGTCCGACGGGGCCTCGGGGGAATCTATGACATCACTCTGGGTTCACGAGTAAAAACTTCACAGGTTGGTGTGTATGTTTTGTGAATGTGTTTGCTCACCCTGGGAGGGTCCGACGGGGCCTCGGGGGAATCTATGACATCACTCTGGGTTCACGAGTAAAAACTTCACAGGTTGGTGTGTATGTTTTGTGAATGTGTTTGCTCACCCTGGGAGGGTCCGACGGGGCCTCGGGGGAATCTATGACATCACTCTGGGTTCACGAGTAAAACTTCACGGATGTGTGTATACTTTATGTCCGTCGAGGACGCGTGACGTGGGTTTTAACCTTGTGTATTGTTGTTTGTTTCATTTGTGAAAAACAAAACCTTTGGGTTGTGACCCTGTTGATTTTTGGAAAGAGAAGGATTCAGTAATCCTAAATTGTTTTCTATTAAAACTCTCGATGGCATTTTAAACTGTTTTATAAATTGTTTCCCTTTATTTGTGATCTTTCGGTTTTGGAAATTTTACCCAAACTCTTGCCTCGGGAAGTACTTTTCTTTACGTTTGGATTTTTAAGGACTCCTGGTTATTGTTATTCGTGGAATGTGAATTGTATGGCTCGTATTTGCACTTTGTTCTTGTACTAGCAAAACAGTGGAGTTTTGCTAACCCCCGAGTATTCGGGGGGTGGATGTCTATTTTTGCATTCAGGTTTTGGAGCATAACACAGGGTCGGCACGAAGGATGATGAAAGATGATCGATACTAATCACACGAGGAACCGTACATTGTTTATTGGTTCAGTTGTACTTTATTTTCCGCTGCTATATTTTTCCCGTTGTACGGGTGTGGTTATGTTTTGACCCCTGCGTGGGGATGAGTTGTATTTGAGTTGTATGTATTTATTGAAAGACCAAATCGGTCTACTGAGTCATTTTAGCCTTAAAGGCATGGTTGAGTTGTTATATGTTGTTACCAGCCTGGTAGATCCTTGAGGAAAGGTTCTACGGCGTGTAATATCCCTGAGCGGATTGGGGGTGTTACACCAGATACTCAGTCTCCATGGTAGATGTATAAAGCAACTCCAATTTCTGGCTTTCCATGGTATTTCACCTCCACATAATATGTACATATAGCCAAGAGTGCAGTGTCTGGTGTCACAACGTCCTTCAGAATCTAAATCCGAATAACCAATCACATGTAAGTGTTCTGATATTCCGTATGTGAACATGAAGTTCCTTGTTCCTTTTAGATATCTCAGTGCTTTCTTGTATCTTTCCAATGAGCATTTCTGGGTTACTTTAGACTATACCCAATATACCAACATGACTAACGTCATGTCTTGTATAAGCTTGTGCATACATCAAACTCCCCACAAGAGATGTGTAAGGATATTGGGCCATTTCTTTTTGTTCTAATTCGTTCTGCTGACACTGCGTAAGGTCAAGTTTGTCTCATTTCTGCAGTGGTACAGGACGAGAAGAACATGTGATTATGCCAAATCTTTCAAGAGCTTTATTGAGATATGCTTTATGAGACAATCCTAAAATTCCAAGTGACGTGTGTTGGGAATTGGTACCCCATTTAGAATGGTGGATAATATAGCAGAGTAGAATTTTCAAACTCTTTTGCATTTGTGAAAGCGTAATTAAATTGCGTAAGATAAACGACATAAGATTTATAGAGGTTCGGCCAATTATGCCTACGTTCTCTCTTCGTATCTTTTTCCTTATGCTTAAGATAAACCTCTACACCTCGTCTTCTATCGGTCCGAGTGATACCGTTACAATCTTGTCTTCAATCGGTCCAAGATAAACCGTACTGCTCTTGTCTTTTTTTCGGTCCAAGCTAAACCATTTTCCTTTTCTATCGGACAAGGAATCAACCTATCTAGCTTTCGATTGGTACTAGACAAACCTCACTTGGATTTAGATATGATTCTAATAATGCTGGATCAATGACCCTAATAACACCTCAATCTACAATCCGTTCTTTCCTCTCGTGTATATGGTTTAGTGTATGAACACTCAAACACTTAACAATATCGTTCGATTACAACAACAAAGATGAATATAACAATATCAGATGTATATATGATTTGCTTGGAGTTGTTGTGAATGATACCAAATGCCTTGGTATTTATAGGCATAAAGCCCCAACTAGCCGTTAGCAACTGCTGCCTTCATTACGTATGTTATAGCTCCTCTATAGCGTACGTTAGACATATTACGTACGTTAACACCTTCTTGTTACGTACGTTAAGCTCTATACAAAACAGTCCAATAGCTTTCTGTCCATCTTTTATGTACGTTAGCTTTATCCTTTACATACGTTAAGTTCATTGTATTGCGTACGTTAAACTGGCACCGTAGCGTACGTTAACACATGTATTCGTTGCATGCCTTTTCACATTACTCCATGACGTCATATTCCCGTTCAACGGTTCCAATATTTGAATTCAAATTCAAACCTCATTACGTAAGTTAAGCATGTAGCCTTATGTATGTTAAGCTCGTCTAATTACGTACGTTATCCTTCTTTTGTTGCATACGTTATCCATCAGGTGACATCAGGCGAGTCTTCAGCTGACTTTCTCTTATGTTAAGCTTTGATAATTTTAACTGCTTTGCTCTTCTGTCCATTTTGAGCGTCTTTAACTCCTTGATTTATTGTTGTTTTTGATTCGTTCTATTGTTGTTTTCTTTGATCGACAACTCATAATCAAAACTATTTTATAATTATGTGGAATAGAGTATTCCAACAATCTCCCCCTTTTGATGATGACAAAACAACAACCTTCGATGGGATTTTATACCTACAAAAATATAAACAATACAGATCAAAGTTTTCGGCTTTGTGGGTCTCGATATGGTAGGTATGGGTGGGGGTATGGGTACAGCATGAGCATCTGTAAGCCAATGAAATGCCCCTCTGTTGTAGAACATCATCAGTCGGGATCCGTCGCAATAGTAGTCGCCAAATCAACATCGATATCGTAGGTGTAAATGAGGAAGTCCAAATGGCCCCGAAAATGAGATTAGCCTGATCCATCACCCTGATGAAAGACCAAGCTGATGTCAATGAGAAAGCACCCTAAGAGATAAGTGTCCAACACATACTATCCGAATCCTCCTCGGCAATGGGAGTCGCGAGAATCTCATGAATGAACTGAGGGGTAAATCCTAGCTTCTCACCAACAATAATCTCTCACTTACCCCTATCCCAACTCCTATAAACTCAAAGCTCTCTAATTCTAAGGTGGTGCTAATCAGTAATCTGACAGTAAGACGAAATCAGCCTATGCCCAATCCAAGTGTCATCCCAAAAACTAACCTCCCGGCTGCCACTACCAAGAGTCCAACAAATGAACTCATGAGCCTCGATACCCATGCGGAGGAGACAGCGCCAAGGGTGATTGGCATGAGCTTTAATAGCAATACACATAGGCGTAATAAGACCAGCAAAGCAGTATTTGCGAAGCATAAACTGCAACCATAAAGACGTGCCTGCGCGAAGGCGCCACCAGAGCTTATAACTAAAATCTTTCGCCATATCCGAAAGGCTCCGAATTCCGAGGCCTCCCTCAGAGACCGGACGACAAATATGCCACCAACGGACCCAATGCGTCTTCCTCTTAGGACCAACCGCACCCCAGAAGTATCTCGCAATAATCTGCTCAAGCTCCTGGATAACATGTTGTGGTGGGTCCATCACCTGAAGAAGGTGAAGAGGAATCGTACAGAGAGTGCTCTTAATAAGAGCCAAGTGTCCCCCAAAAGCAAGGTGGCGATGGGACCAACCAGAGATCCTACCCAACATCCCTTGCTTCACCCCAGCAAAGAGCTCTCGCCTCATAAAGCCTTTGTAAAGGGATGCACCAAGATAGGTGATGGGGAGATCACCCTGGAGGAAACCAGTAAGATCGTGAACTCTCTGATGCCAGTGAAGCACGTGCTTAGGAGCGAGAATAAAAATGCTCTTCTGGATGCTAAATATCTGCCTGGAGGCCAAGTAATGGTGATCCAGTAGACGCATAAGGTCAACGAGACCATCATCCACAGCACGTGTGAAAATAATAATGTCATCAGCATAGGAAAGGTGCGAGAGGGGGAAAGGCCGAGCAGCAGTCCTATACCTCATCAAATGATGGTCTCGAATGAATCGATCCAATCAACTCGATAAATAATCAGTGGCAAGCACGAAGAGCGACGGAGAAATAGGGTCGCCCTGACGCAAACCCCGACTAGAGGAAAAATAGCCGGATGGACTGCCGTTCACCAGAATGGAGAACTGATTAGTGCATATTTGATCTAAAAATTCATATACAAATATGCTTTTTTGTGGCATAATTATACTGATTTGTGATAACTAAATAAATGATCTAAAGATATGTCAAAACATGAGCTAAAAATATTTATTTTGCAGATTGATGACATGAAACGTCAAAAAGGACGAAAAGAAAAATCAAATCCAAAATCAGAGAATTTTCAAGGAGATAGTCCAAAAAACGATCAATACAACACGGCGCAAACAAGGCCGTTTAACATACGGCGCAATGAGGGCCATTTTCTGTCGGTCGTGTCTTGGGCCGTTTCACACACGACCGGCATTTTGCGCCGTGTCCTCGAGCGTGTTCCGGAAGAGACTCGAGTCATCACAACACGACGCAAACTGGGCCATTTTTCAGAGCCGTTTTCAGACAGATCATATGCTGAATATTCCATTTTTGACCATCTTGTGAGCTCAACAACCATATATTTTATTAGGTGGTCAATGATCTGAAAATCAAAACAAGCATGGAAGATAAAGTGTGAATCAAATAAACAAAGAAAAAATCAAGATACTACAACACATCTTTTGAATTAAATAATCCATAGTATTCTTGAAAATCACCTATAAAAGGGCACCTTCATCCATTGCAAAAATAACTCCTCTTCTTGCCTAGAAATATCCTTTCTTACCAAGAACTCTCTACTATAGTTTTTTCCATTTCATTGTGATAGTTTGAAGTTGTACTTTTTAGTTTGTATTTGAAAAGTGCTTGATCAATAAGTACTTAGTATCTTTCTTTCACCGTTCATCATTTGTAACTTTTGGAATCAAGTTCGAATTTGTTTTTCTGAGATTGTTCATTACATTTTGATATATCATATTCAAGTAAGTTTTTTTATTTATTGTCATTAAAGTTCTAGTTATTAAAAGTTTTACATATTATGTATATCAATTATTTCTATTATAATTTTAGTTTGTATAAATCAATGAGTAGCTAATCTTTCTTCCGAGGAGAAGGGGGATTTCTATTAGGTTATATATCAAGTATTTGATTAATATACACTATTTTATTTAAAAGGAATTAATTGGTTTAAATAGAGATTGATCATATCCTATTTCTATTAATAAAACTTCCTTGATTGATTGATAAGTGAATTGGAAACATATCTTTTCAATCATCAAGTGTTTATCTTATAAACCACATCTTAAGGTTACGAAAGTAATTAAGAAGCCTTTGAATACGAAAGTTATGAGGTGAAAAAGTTGATTACTCGATAAACACTCGTTTTCTTTTATATCCGTGTAAATCAATTCATCTACTTTATTAAAAACCTAATTTAATGAACCCATAATCCCCTAGTTTTTATCAAATCAAGTTCCAACTCATTTTAAGTTCTATTCATTATTTTTACTAGTATTAAAAATAGTCTTAATATAAATAATCTAGTATAAATAGTCTTAATATAAATAGTCTAGTATAAATAGTCTTAATATTAATAGTCTAGTATAAATAGTCTAGCATAAATAGTCTTAATATAAATAGTCTAGTTAATATAAATAGTCTTAATATAAATAGTCTAAGTTACAAATAGTGCATTTTAACTTAGTTAACTTAAAAACCCAAAATCTATTTTAGAATATTTTAGTGTTTATTTCTCGCAATCTATCACAAAATATTATACGAAGCCCTGTTGAACAATCCTCGAGAGAAAAAACCTTGGTAGAACTTACCACAACTACTTCTACCTCGTATATATTTGCGAGCGACTCAAAAGCTCCTATTTTTAGGATAAGTTTTTGTCGATCAAGAACGTGAAACTCTCGACACAATGACGGATGAAAAGAAACCATCTAGCCGGGAATCCCATCCTCACCAGGACCTCACGCAAAAAAAGTCAGTGAAACCCATCATACGCCTTAGCCATATCAAGTTTCAGCGCAAGGTTCGGGACACCATGAATGTCCGCCACGTGAAGGTCGTGGATCAGTTCTTGGGCCAAAAGGATATTATCAGTAATAACCCGCCCCTGAACGAATCCACTATGGTTTGGAGAGATAATAAGATGGAGGACAGAAGCAAGCCGAGCGTTAAGGATTTTCGTGATAATCTTATTGGTCATATTACACAGACTAATAGGCCGGTAATCTGACCAATCGCTCGGAACAGGCTTCTTCGGGATCAAGACGACCGTGGTTACCGTGAAAGCCGGAGGCATGGGATGACCATCAAAAAACTTGAGCACAGCCCCCTCCACTTCAGGAGATACAATCTCCAAACAATGCTGAAAAAATAAAGACGAAAACCCATCTGGCCCATAATTACTGTGAGAATCGATATCAAAAACCGCAGCACGAATCTCCTGGGGAGACGGGGGGACACATAAACTATCAATATCAAAAGAAGAGGGGATATAGGGGAAACAAGTGTCATCCGGGGTCGAGATCATCACCATCGGATGAAAACAGAGTCCTAGGGTAGTTCACAACGGATGAGCGGATGTCCGACTCTACAGAGATAGTCGTACCATCATACTCGATGTTGTGAATATGGGACTGACAACGCTTCTGCTTCGCAAAACCCTGAAAAAATAGGGTGTTGCGCTCGCCCTCAGAAACCCAACAAACTGCGGCTTTCTGTTTCCAGTAATCTTCCTCCATAGCGAGACGAAGTTGGTACTCAGCATGAAAATGGTGCATAGCGGTTCTATTCTCCGAAGTAGGATCTGAATCATATCGCCGCTCCGCATCGTCTACGGCCCTCAAGGCCTCATCCAACTTTGCATGAAGATTTCCAAAAATAGACCGGTTCCACTATTCCAGTCTGCGATTAACCCTAAGGAGTTTGGCCTGTAAGTTACACATGCCAGAAAGTCCAGTCGGGGTGAGCCAGACCTCCCTAACATTGTCGATAAATGTGTGATGCTGAATGCACATACTCTGGAAATGGAATGACGACTTGTGACGAGTCAAGGAAAAGCGACTCTGGATAACAAAGGGCGCATCGTCAGAATGAAGATGAGGCAAATGATTAACAGTAGAAACTGCAAACATCTTCGACCATGCTTCATTAATTAAAGCACGATCTAGCCTTTCCCTCAGACCATTACGCACCCAAGTGAAAATATCGCCCTCACAGCCCGCGCCAATTAACTCACAGTCAGCAATAGTCTGTGCAAAGTCAAGAATCTCTTGAGAGTGGTCTGTGGTACTACCCTCGCGCTCATGTGAATGCAGGAAGATGTCGAAGTCACCACTGACAAGCCATGGCAACCCCTAGACTTCTGACATAATCTCACGGAGGGTGTCCCAAAGGGCGTAATGACCAGTACGGATGGTGCTGGCATAAACAAACGTAATAAAAATAGAATAGAGAAGAGGGGGAGAAGAAATAGAAAGATGAAGGACCTGATCGGTATCTAACAAAACTTGGTATTGAAAATCAGAAGAAGAAAAGAACCAAATTTTATTAGACCGATTAAATAGTCCTGGCGCGAAACCAAGAGAACGAATATGAAAATCAAAGTTAACGTTGGGACCCATAGGCTCTAAAATGCCAATAAAGTAAAAATGATACGAGCGGTTGAGATGTCGAAGTTGTCGCTGTGCCCCGATGTTAGCCAGACCACGGACATTCCATGTCAGCATGGGGATCGTCATAAACTAACCAACCGACTCGAACGAAGACCTAGGATGTTGGCTGGAGCGCCCCCATCTCCGGGGTGTGCCCTGCCGAGCGGATGCTCCCCCTTTCGAGGGCGATGCAGATTGCACTTTGATATGGAGGGAAGAAGATCCACGGGAAGCTGTTTTACCACGAATGGAAGTATAGGAGTCTGAAGCATCTTTGCCCCTGGTCGTGACTCTAGGGGCAGCACAAGAAGGCATCAGTCTTCTCCTAACCGGAGGCTTGGGTGCCTTCAGAAGAGGCACCATAGCCGAGGAAGAGAGACTGGAATCAAAAACATCAAATTGTGTGCGATTAGAGGCGCACTCAGTTTGGGAGAGAGAGGGATGAGAGGGGAAAGAAGAAAGCGGAGGAGGAGGAGGCTCATAAACAACCATGGCCAGGGTATCAGGCTCCACAATGATAGGCTCATCGGGGCGACTCTCACTGGCATAACACGAAGAGGTATACTCATGGAGTCTAGACTGTAAGGGGACAGTGGACGACTTCGTGTCTTCCTCTATAACTAGCTCTTCATCAACACTATGATCACTGTCATCACAACTCGACGCACTATCCTTATCTCCAAAGCTAATGATATCATCTACTCCCACTAAATCTTCCTTCTCTCTACTAGAGGAGGCCAAAGATGCAAAATAAGAATGCTGGCCGGTGGTAACAGTGCTCTTGGGGATAATCCCCGTCTCTTTCAGCCCTTTCTTGGTCACTACTTGCCATACGACAGTCTCCTTTCCTTTAGAGGCCTTAGGAGTTGTCGGCAAGACAGGAGCCTTAGGGGCTTTGGGAGGGGCATGTTGCACCTTATGTTGTCTAGGGGGAATAGCAGAAGGCTTCTTACGCTGGGGCGGGGTGGAGGGGGGGCGATCATTGTTGCCAGCAATGTAGCAACTAGAGGGCTCATGCCCCACGTGTGAACATAGAGAGCAATATAGCGGAGCTCTATCATAAATCACGCGCTGAGTAGGAACACAACCATCAAACTCGATTTCTATTTCTGGCACTCTGGGAGCCAAAAGATAGATCTCGACACAAACACGGGCGAAGGAGAGTCGTGAGTGTGTGGCCATTGGGGCATCCACTAAAATAGGATTGCCAATAGCTTTGGCAATCGTATATAAAGAACGTGGATGGAATAAGTGAAGAGGAAGGCCCGGGAGCCGAATTTAAACAGGACAAATCGATGTCTCGGGCTTAATAGAAAATATAGGAGTCCACTTAAAAACACGTAAGGGCATCCTGAAAAATTCCAACTAGATCCTAGCCAAATGCGTCTATAGTCTTCCTCATTCTCAGATTTAACAGCTATGTGACAGTAATTTATCCAACTCCAGCTATATTTACCCCTCAGTTTCATTCATTTAATCCGGAGGACACACCTGTAACACCCCCAAGAAATCCCAGGAATGTAACAGCGCCATGGGCCTCTACATGGGACCCACCAGGCTAGGTGACCAACTACACTCATCGACTCGCGGATTCAACGCAATAACACCACATCATAAAGACGCAAACAATAATAATCCACCCAGTTCAACCGGTCGAGCAACATCACAACAACCCAATGAAAATATAATGGACGAAGTAGTCCAATTCGCAAAATCAAAAGCTCCTAAGTACTCGAGTACTTCTATTAGTTTATAAGTTTTCAAAACAATTTAAAGACAGAAAACAGATAAAACACTTCTTTTGCACAATCATCACGCACAACCGTCATCCTCGTATCGATCCAGTGCCCGTTCGTTTCGCTGATCCTGACCTGAAACTCATAAAATGAATTTCCCCAAGAAGGGTCCCCTAAAAGGGGTTAGCAATTACGCTAGTACAAGTAACCAAATGAACAACTTACACCTTACACATATAGTCAAAGCATGCAAATGAGAAAACATCAGTTTGCAACACACATGTCTGGAAATGCCATAACCCAAAACATATTTATAAAAATGCACCACAATTAACCATTGATCCACGCCTCTGTGGACCCCTACCGAGACCCCGTCGGATCTAACCCGTAGTGGTTAAAAGCAAAGCTAGTCGATTCATGCCTCTGTGGTCCCCTACTGAGACCCCGTCGGATCTAACCCGTAGTGAGCATACACACACACATACGTTACTCACGCAATACTACTATGTTAAGCATGTAAGTTCATTAGGGGTACTTGCCTCGATTATCATGACGAGAAGACGAAATGAAACAATCGCGGTTGCGAGAAACTGGACACACCAAACCTAGACGATTCGTCAAACACTATTACAACCAATTCGACAAGGATAACAATAACGAAAAACACCTGAAACCCCTCCTACGATTCATGTAAACTCGTATCAAAAACAACAACGAGGGCGGTTCACAACCGAACCCTCTCGATTATTTAGACAACTCGGAATTCACCATAAATTCGTAGGAAAAATATGGATCCATTGAAGATTAGTCATCTCTAACAAGCATTACATACGGAGCCATACCTTGGATCAATGACGAAGAACACAAATTGGTGTTGTTAATATATACCAAGAACTCGAGGAGGAGGATATCTCTAGGATTGAAGATGTCCAAATCGCCCAATAATCGCCCGAAAATCGCCCAAACAATCGCCCATAGAGAGAAAGAAGAAGAAAGGAGAGGAAATGAAATCCTCTCCAAATCCCGCTGATAAAAGGACCCGCTGACTCGTGTGCCGCGGCGCAGACTGAGTGTGCCGCGATACGCAACTAAAATTCACGAACAGGCCTTCAGGCCGTGCCGCGGCACAGAACTTAGCGTGCCGCGGCGCACGGTACAGCCGTGCCCACCTCGACTCTTGAAAGGGGTGTGCCGCGGCACACACTGTTTGTGCCTAAAAGTACTGAAATAAAACCCACGAACATGATACACATGAACGACACATAGTCCCGACCATTCAAATGTCTGGATGAACAACCACGAATCTTACTTTAGTGACTTCACATCAAAACAGTCGGTCCTAACTTGACGGTAACATCAAACGACCCAGAAAGAGAATGAACGTAATAGAACCCCAAACTTTGGAATACTACGGGATGACCCAACATGATACTCGATCGAAACACCAATAAAAGTTCACAAAATCTATATGAACATGAAATGGATTTGTGGGGATCCCAAAACGGCGGTCCTGAACAATGATTACGAGAATTGAACCCAAAAGCGACGAAAATGACGTCCAACGCAGAATTGAGTAAAACATGTTCGAGACAAGCTCGTATGGTAAAAAGTCTAGTATTAAATATTCTCGAAATATCAATACGTTTACAATCGAGTTGCTAAAAACAAAAAATACATCAAAATGAAAATACCGAAAAAAGAAAAAAATGCGGATATTACAACACCACGAGGGGTCGGGATAGCATGTGAAAATTTAAGAATCAAAGTACGCTACCATGACACATCAAGAGTAGTCATATGAAGATGAAAAATAAACACACATTTTCTCATTAACGGATGAGAGAGTACCAAATGGACGTACCTTTGCTCCGTCGAAATTGAATGATTTGGTTGCAGGATCTCAATACATAGATAATGATTATTTTCAAAAGCTTCTCCTTTTTCTTTCATTTTGGAAATTTTGATTTTCAATAATTTATATTTCGCTTTGAGGGATTTGTTATCAATTAAAGCATTTTGAAAATTCGTATGCAAAAGTTCGAAAGCTTCAAAAAGTTTGTCGTGAGATGAGGTACTTACCTGGCTTTCATCGTCACTTTCTTCAAACGAGCTCCTTGGCATGAGTGCGAGGTTATTTTGAATAAATTCATCATCTTCCTCTTCATTACTCCACGTGGCTATAAGAACTTCTTTCTTAGGATTTGAGCTATGACAATTTTTCGCAAAATGTCCGCGTTTGCCACAATTTCGACAGTTATTGTCGATTTTTTTTACTCGCTCGAGATGTCTTTTCTTCTCCAGTTTAATAAGTTTTAGAACTTATTTATATTTTTGTCATAATATGACGATTCTTAATCATCTTCATCTACCGGATTTCTTCTTTTCTTGACATCGTAGCTTTCGAAGTTATTGACCTTTCTTTCAGTTTCGGTTTGGCGAGATTTAAGAACTATCTCGTAGTTTTAGTGAACCAACGAGGGTACTAAAATCAAAATTATTTAAATCTTTCGATTCCATAATCGCTGTAACCGTCCCGTTCCATTCAATAGGTAGAGATCTTAAGATATTCTTTACTTTTTCACTACTTGTTAATGGTTTCTCAAAACAAGACAGTCCATTTGTAATAACCAAAAATTGGTCGAGCATGTTCGTTATAGACTCTTCATTATTCATCATAAATAGATCGTAGTCGTGGAGAAGCATATTGATCTTCGTCTCCTTGACTTGTGATGTTCTTTCATGAGTTACCTCAAGCATTTTCCTAATCTCTTTGGCACTATCACATGATGACATCTAGTTGCATTCTTCCGGATTTAAAGCACAATATAGCAATTGCGTTGCTTTGCAATCGTGATGATCGTTCTTCCAATCTACATCATCGTATTCTTCGAAGCTATTAAGGGAGCCGTCCGGATTTGTAGGAATTTACCGACCTAGGCAAATAACTTTCCAGAGCTCAATATCATAGGCTCGGATGAAAATAGACATTTTCTTTTTCCACATCATGAAATTCGATCCATCAAATAATGGAGGTCGGTTTAAGGCAAGACCTTCGATTGGTGTAAAATGGAGTCTCGTTGGATCTTTTTCTCCTCGGATGTAAAGCCGACTTATATGGATACCCGATCTGATACTAATTTTTGGGAATTGGTACCCCACTTAGAATGGTGGATAATATCGTGGAGTAGAGTTTTCAAACTCTTTTGCATTTGCGGAAGCATAATTAAATTGTGGAGGATAAACGACACAAGATTTATAGAGGTTCGGCCAATTATGCTTACGTCCTCTCATTGTATATTTTTCCTTAGGCTTAAGATAAATCTCTACACCTCATCTTCTATCGGTCCGAGTGATACCGTTATAATCTTGTCTTCAATCGGTCCAAGATAAACTGTAATGTTCATGTCTTTTTGTCGGTCCAAGCTAAGCTGTTTTCCTTTTCTATCAGATAAGAAATCAACTATCTAACTTTCGATTGTTACTAGACAAACCTCACTTGGATTTAGATATAATTCTAATAATACCGAATCAATGATCCTAATAACACCGAAACAATGTACAATCCGTTCTTTTCTCTTGTGTATATGGTTTAATGTATGAACACTCAAACACTTGACTATATCTCTCAATTACAACAACAAAGATGAATATAACAATATCAGATGTATATATGATTTGCTTGGAGTTGTTGTTATGAATGATACCAAATGCCTTGGTATTTATAGGCATAAAGCCCCAACTAGTCGTTCCCAATTACTGCCTTCATTACGTCTATTATAGCTCATCTGTAGCGTACGTTAGACATATCACGTACGTTAACACCTTCTTGTTACGTAAGTTAAGCTCTATACAAAATAGTATAGTAGCTTTCTGTCCATCCTTTACGTACATTAGCTTTCTTCTTCACCTACGTTAAGTTCATTGTGTTGCATACGTTAAGATGGCATCGTAGCGTACATTAACACATGTATCCATTGCATGCCTTTTTTACTTTACTCCATGACGTCATCTTCCCGTTCAACAGTTCCAATGTTTGAAATCAAATTCAAGTCTCATTACGTATGTTAAGCATGTAGGCTTATGTACGTTAAGCTCATCCAATTACGTACATTATCTTTCTTTTGTTACGTATGTTATCCATCAGGTGACATCAGGCGAGTCTTCAGCTGACTTTTTCTTACGTTAAGCTTTGATAATTTTAATCGATTTGCTCTTCTGTCCGTTTTGAGCATCTTCGACTTCTTCTTGATTTATTGTTCGTTATATTGTTGTTTTCTTTGATCGACAACTCATCATCAAAATCATTTTATAATTATGTGGAATAGAATATTCCAACGTCACGCAATATTTCTATATCAATCACATAAGAAGCCTCACCCATATCTTTCATTTCAAAATTCTTAGAGAGATAAATTTTGGTTTCATATAATAAACCAAGATTGCTACCGGCCAATAAAATGTCATCAACATATGGAACCAAAAATATGAAGTTAATCTCACTTATCTTGAGATATATGCAAGGGTTAACTATGCTTCCTTTGAAACTAAGATTTCATCGAACTTTAAGTACCATTTTCTTGAAGCTTGTTTTAGTCCATATAGTGATTTCTTAAGTTTGCATACCATGTCTTCCTGACTTCCAATTATGAAGCCTTCAGGTTGACACATTTAGACTTCTTGCAAGTCTCCATTAAGAAATACGGTTTTCACATCCATTTGATGCAACTCAACATCACAATGCGCTACTAGAGCCATGATAATTCTAAGAAAATCCTTTCTGGACACAGTAGAGAAAGTATCAGTATAGTCAATGTCTTATTTCTGAGTAAAACTTTTGTCAACAAGTCTGGCTTTATGTCGTTTAATTTTGTCATTACAGTTGCAGTTGGTCCTAAAGACCCACAACCAATTGCTTTGTACCTGGAAAGGCAATCATACTATATCCCAAACTTGATTTTCATTCATAGATTTCGGTTCATCTTTCATGGTGTCTATCCACTTAGCAGAATTAACATCCTTAATGGGTTGTAAATAAGTGATTGGACTTTTAATTTTCCCTTGGTCATATTCTACTTGATGAAGAACATAATCATCACTGGAACTAATCGTCAAAGGTCTCCTATCTTTAGTTGATCTTCTTAATGTTGTTTCATGTGGTGCTTCGACATTTTCATTGACGACAATTTCATTATGTGGTTGATCATTAATTAAAATCTCATCATTGTAAAGTCGTTCAACAACAAGAGTTGTCTCAATATTTTTGGGAATAAAGAAAGTAGGTTTATTTACCCTTATTTCCTTAATGATCACGTCTTGAAATTTATGACTCCCACTGATTTTGCCATTCTCATAGAATCTAGCATTACCAGTCTAAATAATTCTCCTACTTTGGTTGGGGTAGTAAAACCTCCTATATCATTTAAATTTCTCCGGGTAACCAATAAACTAACCACTAATTGTTCTAGATTCCATTTATTTTAATGAGGATTGTAAATCCTAGCTTCAGCCGAGCATCCCCAATTTTGGAGATGTTTTAAATTGGATTTCCAACCTTTCCACATTTTAAAAGGAGCTTTGGAACTGTCTTAGTGGGTACCCGGTTCAATATATAAACAGTTTCGCCTAGAGCATCCATCCATAATGATATAGGTATATTAACATAACTCATCATTGATCTAACCATCCCATATTTGTAAGTTCTGCCATATATTCCCAGTGAGTGATTTGTCTATAGTCCTAAACATTTCTTCGACATTCTTAAGGCACTCTACTGCACTTTCAACCTTAGGTAGGAATGTTTTGATGTTGGTTGCAATAGTCCACCTAAAAACAGTATGCATAATCTGTCAGATCTCTCCCTAGCTTCATGGAGAGATATTTGAGTTAGGGTACTCGTTGCAGTAATTGCTTTTGGTTTGGGTTTGAAAAGATAATATTTATTTCAGTTAACCTCAAAGTGAACTCAACTTTGTAGGAAATTTAATAAATTTGAAATTTTTACGGTATTATTTTTTTATTGATTTATTTTATTTTTTGTTTTTATTAGCTGATTAATTAAAAGTCGGGCGGACTCCTGAGAAATTAGACAGTGATGTTAGTGAGTTATTGATAGTTTGTGTTATCTATCGAGGTATGAATTAATTGAATAATCGAACCACAAGAATAAATAATAGAGGTGGATTTAATAATAGAGAAAATTTTGGGGCTAAGATTCTAATTTACCAAAGATGGCAATTATAACTCCTTAATCCTTAATCATGATTTATTTTATTTTATTTTTAAAACAAAAAATGGTCCATACTCACTCCCCATTAGGGATGTCAACTTTATCCGTACCCGATCCTACTCGTCGGATAAACCCAAAATCGGGTCGGGTATCGGCCGAACCCGAAATTTTATGATCGGGTACGAGTAGGGTATGAGTATATTATATTACCTGAATACCCGACCCGTGTACCCGTTTGAATTATATAAATATATTATTATATATTATACATAAATATTATATTGTATTATATATTATTATATAAAATATTATATTTTAAATATTTATTGTACTAATTGAATTTATTAATTAAATTATATATAATATATATATTAAAAGTACTTATATTCTTAAGTATATGGTATATGGATACCTGAATACCCATTGGGTACCCGATTACCCGATAGGCAATACTCGAATCCGATCCGAATCAAATAGAATAGGGTAGGGTATGGAGGAGACATACTCGTACCCTATCTGACCCGACCCATTGACATCCCTGCTCCCCATCTCATTGTCTCGTTATTTTTTTCTCTACACTAGATGTCCTCCCGTGCGATGCACGGCATAAAATATTAAATATTTATTATATTAATAATATGTTATCGAAATTCAATAATATTATGAAATTATTATAAATACACACGAGTCAGTATACACACACATATACATATACTATTATTTGATTTAGTTTCATTTATAAACTCTTATCATGTGATCTAAGGGCACATGATAGGACAACCGTAAATTAATTAAACACCGGCATTTATTTTTTCATATAGGACAATTTGAGTCTTATATCTAATTTTATAAATAAAAAATTAAATTATGTTTATTATTATCAACTTTCATTATAGCCGACCCCAAAATATTTTGGGATTAAGGCTCTGATGATGATGTTGGTGTTGTATTATCAACTTTCATTAAAAGTATACAACCGATATTCTTACTAATACAATTTTTTTATATGATTTGACATTAATGTAATATATTTTACTATTTTATAATCAGAATAAAATAATTCTTAAAAATCAAATAATTGTTAAAAAGTTATGAAAATAAACCAAAAATATATCTTTCTTCAATAGTCTTATATTTTTATATTGAAATATTTTAATCATCTACATATATTATAATTATATTTATATTACTTTGTATCTTATATGGATGTCAAATTAAAGAACACGAAGTAAGAATTAATTTGATATATTTTTTTCAAAAATAAAATTGATACATAAAAGTTATAATTATTTAAACTAGGGTATTACTAAACACCGCTCAAAATTACTAATCACCGCCCTATAAGATTACCTTTTTATCTATTTCAAGTCTTTCATTATTTCTAAACACCACACCACACCAAAATCTTTCAAGCTCAAGTTTTTCGAATATAAAACACAATCAAATATATATCGTCAATATTATCGACAACTACGAAAATGGACGAGAATTCGCATCTGAAGATAATTTTTCGGAGAAAATGACACAGGCATCTGATTATTCCGCCTGTTCCATGGTACAGGCGTCCCCAGATTCCGCCTGGACCATGGTACAGGCGTCTGGTTCGGACGCTCCGTCCTAGGTCTAGGCGTCTAAACCAGACGCCTGAACCATGGTCGGGACGTCCGATTCAGACGCCTGTGCCATGGCTAGGCGTCGATTGACGCTGTGTACAGTGGCCAGCGTCAAGCGAACGCCTCGGCCATGGTCCAGCGCAATTTTTTGACGCTGACCCTTTTTGCTCGATTTTAAATATTAATAATAATATTATTGGTATTATTATTAACATTCTGTCAATTAAAAATTTCAGGTTATATTGAAAGAATTTGAAGGCGACGTCGTTGATTATAGTGGTTATTTCGTTAATGACGAAATATTCGCTAGTGATTGTGATGCGATTGCTTGGGCAAAAAAATTGCTCTTCAAATTGGTTTCGAGTTGATCATTTCATCGTACAAGAATAAAGGAAAGACAAAGCTATTGAGATGTAACCGTGGTGAACAGTACAGAGGGGTATTAAGAGATTTGGATGTCGCTGTTCGAAATGACACAAAGATGAAAGCATGCAAGTGTACATTTCAGATAAAGGCCGAATAATTGCATGACTTGAGTGGTTGGATAATCAGACCGATCTCTGGGAGTAAGGGTATGCACAATCACTCATTTATTGTTTATCTGGAGGGGCATCGTCAAATGAGTGGACTGAGTAAATCGGCCAAACAAGTTGTTCGTGAGATGAGTGCTGCTCAAGCCAAGCCGTGTGCCATCTTGACGGTCATTCAGAATAAATTTCCCGAGGACAAACCGACTAGACGACATATCTATAATTATAGAGACCACTTGAGGAAGCATGATTTTGAAGAAAGAGATGTCGTCGGTCAGTTTCACCATTTGGCTGTGACGAATAACTACGTACATTGGACGCAGTCCGACCCGGATACAAATGTCATACCCACGTGTTCATGGCACATCCAACATCAATCAACTTAATCCGGACCTACAGATGGTTCATTGGCATGGATTCCACCTACAAAACGAATAAGTACAAGATGCCATTTCTCGAGATAGTCGGGATGACTCCATGTAACAAGAACTTCCTAATCGCCTATGCAATTATGAAAGATGAGACCGAATCGAGCTACGCGTGGGTGTTACAGAAGTTGAAAATTTTTCTTGGGTTTGATGTTCATCCGACGACTATTGTTACGGATCGCGAGTTGGGATTGATGCGTCCTATTGAAGAGATATTTCCAGAGAGTGCCCACTTACTTTGCACATGGCATATTAATAAGGATGTTGAAGACAAGGTCTACAGAATTTGTGGAAAAGATAAAGAAATGGGTCAAAGGTTTAAAAATGGGAAATGGAAGAAAATCATGGAAGCGGCGACCGAAGAGGAATATGATCAAGCGGTGCAACTCATGAAGGATACATGGAGATGGAATCCTAAGGTGATATCATACGTTGAGGGTACATGGCTAAAATACAAGGAGATGTTCGTTGCTGCGTGGATGAATAAAGTGCTTCATTTTGGAAACACAACCACTTGTAGAGTTGAGAGTGCACATGCCGAGTTAAAGCAATGGCTTAATTCTTCCACCGGAGCCCTCGATACCGTCTGGACCAAAGTGAACCAGGAGATTGAATCACAACTTACGCAGATCAGATACACACTTGAACAGTCTAGGTGTCGTACAGGCGTGGTGTATTCTGGTTTTCCGTTCAACTACTTGCGCTGTCGTGTTTCCCATCATTGTCTGCAATTACTGTCGAATGAATTGACACGTATGAGAGAATTAAGTGATCAAGTGTACGATCGTTTCGGTTGTTCACTCCAAACCACCCATCAGATTCCTTGTGCGTATGAGCTCAAGAGACATATGGAATCGCGGACCCCATGCAGTGTTAGTCGTCTTCACATATTTTGGCAAACACGTATTATTAGTGATGGTGGGGACACGACCGAATTTGTCGATCCTTCTACCGGTGCTGAATCGGAGGACCAGCGGTACTTTCAGGCCCTTGTCGATGAGGTCAGACAGAGCGATCCTGCAGTTGTCCGTAACGTATCACTTATGATCCACGATCATCTTCACCCTGATCAAACGCGTTACGTTGAACCACAAGTGAATACGGCAGTTAAGGGTCGACCAAGAGGAAGTTCATCGACTAGACGCGATCCTAGTGGTTGGGAGTATAGCCAAAGGGGTCGTGGTCGTTCCCGCTCATCCAGTGGTCGTGGCCGCAGCTCTTATGCATCAGTCCACAATGCCTCTTCATCAGGTATGAACAAATTTATAAATACCGTGTCTTTTTTATATTCGACTAGGATACTTAAGAATTACAAGTTAAATAAAAAGATAATTTTTATTAGAAACAAAAATAAAAATAGTCTTCTTGACTAATATTTTATATTTATATGTTACAAGTTAAATAAAAAACGTTAGGAATAAAAATAAAAATAGTCTTCTTGACTAATTTTTTATATTTATATGTTACAAGTTAAATAAAAAACGTTAGGAATAAAAATAAAAATAGTCTTCTTGACTAATTTTTTATATTTATATTGTTATGAGAAATTTTTTTGTAGATGTATTATTTTTTTGAAATTTTTCAAGGAGTTGTATCTTTTTAAGTTCGATAATATCTAATATATTGAATATGTGTTTGCAGATGGACACCACCGAGTGGAGATTGGTAACTATCACCATATCGACAAGATACCGGGAATTATTTTGCCGTTTGTTGAAGGTTATCTCGATGTCCCCGGAGACGGTAATTGCGGATTTCGTGTTATCGCCGACTACATATTTGGCGACCAAGATAAATGGCGTATTGTACGTGTATGCATTGCAAATGAAATTATGGCTAACTGTACACTCTACCGATCGATCTACTATGATGGGATTGAACCTGAGGTTCGAAGTATTACATGGGATGGTGGTGCATGTGGATCGGATCATTGGATGGCTATTGCTGGAGATTTATTCCCTATTGCTACTATTTTCAATGCCGCTGTCATACTATTCGGATTCGGAAATGGTAGATCTTTATTTGCATGTCTCACTGTGCTGCCGTTGAAAGCACCCTCAACGGCAACACGGCCTAGCCAAGAGATTGTCATTTGTCATTTAGGAGATACGTACAAACATTTTATTCGTCTAGATTTAATGCCTAATTTCCTGTACCGCCCATAGCGAGTAACTGGTTTAGATTCCATGATAGTAGTGTTGGTGGCTGGGAGAATTTGTATACGAGCAGGAGAGAAAAATGGAATAGATTAGTCGGTATGATGTAAAACTTTATTTGTTGTATGTTCCTTAATTAATAAAATTTTCATTTTTTGTTGATCTTTATAGTTGATAGTTGATTTTGTTTTATGTTGATCTTGATAGTTGACAGAAAAATTTTCGTTTTTGTAAGCGGAAGAGAAAAAAACAAACAAAAGTAAAGTGCCAAATGCAAAACGAAAGTGTCAATCAATATACAAAATACAAAAAAAAAACGAAAATGCCAAACAAAATACCGTCTTACACAAAACAAACAAAATATAAAATACAAAATCAGTTGGCCAAATGCCAATCCCTCATGTACTCCTCGAGCATCGTCGTCGCTTCTTCCGCCTGGTCTGGGGGAAGGTGTCTGATACAGTGCTGGGTAATAGCGACGGATCGACTCACCCACTGTAAAAAATAGAGACAATATAATACAATGAGTAATGTATGATGAAATCAAACAAAGTACAAAGTTAAAGAACATACGTAATCGGTGCTGGAATGAGAAGGGATCACTGATCCAGTCTTTGCACGCCGCTCAAGAGCCGAGGTGCGAATACCGATAATACCACTCAATGTAATCATCGGCGCAAGCGGCAGTCATGAGTAGCAATGATAGTCGGCGAGGAAGCCAGTATGCACCCGGAAACATCATCCAAGCATCGATGACATCCGAATGGGATAGTCAACTCGGTACAATCTGCCGACCACGCCCGAACCGCTTTCTCCGGTCTAGTGATCGGGAAAGGGATGGTCTGCACATAACCGAAAGCCGTAATGCCCACTGTGCATGTATGGCTCGATAATATCCCGATATCGTAGTCATCCAATGAATGTGGTCCTCGGGACATCCCTCACCGGATCAGGGCCATAAGGCAACCACTGTATCTGCGTACATGTAATCAACAAGTTGTACAAGTTATTTTTAAATGAATTGTGAGATTGTTAGAAGGAATCGTTATATCTCTGCGGCTGTCAACTGATCAATGCGGCGACGCAAAGAATGAAGTCGGTGCTCGTCCCTACCCTCGGGATGGACACTCTATGTAGAAGCTCGAGGCTGCGTGGAGTCAACAATCATACGCTCTCGATGAGGTCAAAAGCAGGGAAAATACTCATAAATCCAAGCCTGAACGAGGGTAAGGCATCCACAAATCCCCATGGAGTCGCCGCGACTAGCGATACCGAGCTGACGGTACATGAAAGCCAATGCGGCCGAACCCCATGAATACTGACCGGTAGTATCCATACCGTCCCTCACCTCCAATATGCAGGAAGGCCTAATCCGGTTACCACTCTTGTCAACAAACAAGGTGGATCCAAATAACAACCACATCCAAGCTACGGCCTGGGTGCCCTCCACTCGACCTCCATCGCGACATGACCTGAAAATCGAGTCCATAAGTACGCCGCCACCCCCCCAGTGAGTACTCAGTAGCTCCAACCGCGATACTCCAAGAACCTCCATCACATCCACCTGCAACTGTGTAGATGTGCTATCGGCATCAACCAATCGCCCCTCGACAGGAATGCGAAGGATCTGCCACACATCATGTAACATGATGGTCATCTCTCCGAACGGCATGTGAAAAGAGTTCGTATCGGACTGTCACCGCTCAACGAACGCAGAAATCAACGGGGAGTCAATATGTCTGAACATGGCGTCCGTCAGGTGGGATAACCCAGTCCCACTGATCCGACTCACTAAAGAGGGTGACATCACTGAGCGCCACTGACTCAAGCTCTGACAAGCAGCAGTCCTGGTGTGACACTTCAGCAAACCTCTCATATCTCCAGTCCAGATACGCGCGGCGACATGCCCACCGAAACTCGGGATAACACTGCCGTCGATAGGGCCACCAGGCATCTCCTCGAAACCATCCAAGATGTCTCATCCTCTGCCCTACGCCGTTTACTCTTTGGTAGACCCGTGTCACAAACCTCCCCCCTCTCCCCTTCCGAACCCGGCACGAAAATGAAGAAGAATCATCACCGCCCTCCTGATCGTCGGCCTCATCGTGCGAATAATACTCGCTCGAATCCTCAGTACCAAAATCGGTGTAAGGTACGTCCTCGAATCTCCTACGCTCTGCCTCCCGCTGTCTACGAACGGAAGCATCAACACCACAAGCTCTGGTGTGACGCACTCCAGAACCCATCAACTCTGTGACTAGCGGCATAGATTTGCCCGCTCCTCCTCTCATCTGCATTTAGCAAACAATACAACTAATAAGTAATAATCATACAAAGAATACACATTATTAATTATTAATTGAAAATTTTATTTTTTCCAAAATATGGTCAAGGCGTCGAACGGACGCTTGAACCATGGCACGGGCGTCTGACGCTACTTCCATGGTTCAAGCGTCTGAGACAGACGCTTCTCAGCCAGGCGTCCGATCTGACGCTGAACCATGGTATGGACGTCCGCGTGGGCGTCATCCACTGAGATGAGCGTCGCCGTGGACGCCTGCGCCATGGACAGGCGGAATAGGCGGATGCCTGTGCCATGGCCAGGCGTCATCGTCGGACGCCTGTAACAAAATAACGGCCGCGGCCTCTGCCGTGCACTCCGGCACGGCGGCCGCGGCCAATGAAACAGTAAAACAAAAAAATAAAATTACCGGCGCTTTTTCTTTTCCGGACATGGCGGTGGTGCTGCGGCAGACGGCGGCAGACGGCAGCTACGCGGCGGTAATATGGCAGCGGACGGCGGCTGTGCGGCGGTAGTGTGGCGGCGGTTCGGCTGCGTCGGGTGGGTTGTTTAGAGAGAAAAGTATTGTTAAATTATGATCCAAAATCTAATTAATATGAATTAAAGGCAAAAAAGTAATATTCTATGGCGGTGGCTAGTAATTTTGGGCGGTGTTTAGTAATCCAGTTAAACTATTAGGTTAAAAATAAAAGGAATAAAATGACAGGAAGTTTTTAATTGGTAGATAGTATATAATGGAATAATCCTCTAACCCCTCCCAAATTAAACGTCTACTTTTTTAAAGATTTTTAAAAAGAGGATTAACGTGGAGATGACACATGTTTTCTTAAATTTTTTTGCGACTCAACTTTAATATTAAGTATAGATATCACCTATTTTCTTCCCACCTAACCCTAGAAAAAAACAAAGAGAAGAAATTGGCTCTCGTTGACCAGCGGGATGAGGGTGACTCTTGGGTTTCCTTGCCTCCAATGTCGGATCGTGATTTCTGGAGAGGAAGGGGGCTTGTGCGATTTATGCCATGGGTTTTAGGAGAGAGCTCGAGGTCATGGCTATGCCGCCTTGTGAACGGCTATGTGGCGTAAGAATGGCGAATGCGGGTTGTTCATGACTCGAGTTCTCGGGTTGGAGCCCTGGGTAAAGGGTTGTGATTCCGGTCGGGTTGTGCCAGTGTTGTGGATCTATGTGGGCTGGAGGTGGAGCCAGTCTAGGCCGGAGTTATTGTTCTCTGATGAGCCACCGACAAAAACAGCGGCGTGTGTGTCGGCTCGGGGAGGAACTCTGGCGGGTTGGTTCGATTTTCGGTGGGCCTGAGTTGATTTCCGGCGAGGCGTCTAACGGTTGAGACGTTGGTTTTTGCCGATTTCCAGGGTTAGAGATTGAGCTCGGGTTGGAGGCATTGCGTGTTCGCATCTGGGTTCGGTGGTTGGGTTTCGATCGCGCTACAGTGTGTATATATTGTGTGTATATATACATACATACTAAAACACACCTGTTGGTGGTGTATATATATTATATGTATATATGTGTGTGCTGGTATATGTGTTTTGTGTGTGCACATAAGTATGTGTGCGTATCTGCAAGTTTGTGGGTGTGTAGTTTTTTATTTGTGTGTATATATATGGGTTTTTTATATACATCACCGTTTAGTTTCAAAATACACCCCAATCTAGTTTGATGGATTTTTATTGGAAGTTCATTTCACTTTTCAGCTTTTTCTATATTACACGCAAACATTTTAAGTTTCTATATTTTTCCAGCTTTTAATATAAACCTCCGCTGGAAAATAGTGTCGCCCGCAAAATTGGTCACCGGAAATAGTGTCACCGGAGTCCTTAATTTCTTATTCTAGTCGCCGATGGTCGCCGGATATATAAGTTCATTCTCATTCTCAACTCATATTTAGAGTTTAAAAAAACAAATAAAGAACCTGAAAAACTTAGTCCGGCCACCTGTAGCCACCGTTGTCGGTCGTCGCCATAGCCAGCCACCTGTCGCCACCCGAAAAACTTATTCCTTCTCTTTCTCCATCTCGCCTTCTCATTCTCCTTCTCAGACAGAAATAGGCATGTCAATTTTATCCGTATCCGATCCTACCCGTCGGATAAACTCGAAATCGGATCGGGTATTGGCCGAACCCGAAATTTTATGATCGGGTACGGGTAGGGTATGGATATAGTATATTATCCGATTACCCGACCCGCGTACCCACTTGAATTATATAAATACATTATTATTATATATTATGCATAAATATTATATTATATTATATTATATATTGTGTATATTATTATATAAAATATAATATTTTAAATATTTATTATACTAAATTGGATTTATCAATTATATTAAATGTATATATATGATATATATTAAAAAATATTTACATTTGTAAATAGTATACGGGTACCCGAATACCTATTGGGTACCCGATTACCCGATGGGCAATACCCAAACTCGATCCGAATCAAATAGGGTAGGGTATGGAGGAGGCATACTCGTACCATATCCGACCCATTAATATCCCTAGACAGAAACCAAACACATACCGTCGGCCACCGCCTGAACACCAGCACCATTACTGGCGGAACGCCGCCGCCATCACTGGAGCAATACCCTTTTTTTTTTTGAGCGGCGCACATACTAATCAAACCTAAACGTCTGCTTTTAATTTATATAAGTATATATTTACAGCTTTACCCCTTTAAACCTTGAACTATATCTTTTCTATCTTAAACTAATTTATGTATAATTTTAAATATATGTGTAATTTTTTCTTATTCGAATTTGCAGGAAAAAAATGGCGAATACTTCAGAATTTTCGACCGACCAAGTATAATGTCTAATCTTATTATTTACATGTGTGTAATGAATTGATGTATTTATCGAATTTTTAACATGAATTTTTTTTCTTTCAGTTTTTAGGTGTTTAGATCTCGTGAAGATTTAATGACTTGGGAGCAAAATGTGGCACGTTCTCAAGGTTACGTTATCGTTACTAAATGATCAAAGGCAATAACTATTGGCTTCATCTCTAAAATAGTACTTGGTTGTGATCGTGGTGGTATATCCAAAGCTAAAAATGTGGAAACAAAACAAATTAATTGTTCATTCGAATTGGTAGGAAAGTATCTGAAGGCGCATGATATTTGGACGTTAAGGGTGGTACGTGATGAACACAATCATGAACCATCAATGTATATGGAGGTCATCCATTTGCAATGCGATTGTCGGATAAAGAATCTCGTTTGGTGGAAGAATTGATAGAGCTGAATGTGAAACCATGAGATATTTTGTCAACACTAAAGGAGCAAAATCAAAATAATGTGTCTTCACTGAGAACTATATACAATTTTCGCCATAAATTTGGGAGATCTCAGCGAGAAGGTAGAACTCCGATACAGAATGTTGTGCACATTTTGCAAACAAAAGGGTACGATTTTGAGTATCGTTTAAACAAGATTACTAACGAGTTAGAAGAGTTATTTTTTATGCATCCAACATCATTACAGATATGGCAAGTATTTCCATATGTGGTGTTGATGGATGCTACATATAAAACAAACAAGTATAATCTTCCTTTTCTGGAAATTATTGGTGTCACTTCTACAAATAAGACATTTTCCATAGCCTTCGCATTCATGCATAATGAAAAAACAAGCAACTATAGTTGGGCGTTAACTTGTCTGAAATTAACTATTAACGATTCTTTTTTCCCTCGTGTTATCGTCACCGATAGAGATTTGGGCATTGATGAAAGCGTGCGAAGATGCTTTTCCACAAAGTAAACATTTACTTTGTAGATGGCATATATTCAGTGATATAACAAAGCATTGCAGGCCACGTATCAATCACAAAAGACTTGGGACTCTCTTCAGCCGAAGTGGAAGAAATTATTCGAATCTCCAACACCGAATGCATACATGCAAAATTATGCAGACCTTCAGACATTATTGTTCAAACATCCAGGTATTATTCATATATAACTCGAAGTCTTAATTTGTTTAACAATTATTATTCATTCAATCATACTGTTGTGTCGAGATTTATACATCTCAACAGGCGATCGGCACAGAGACTGGGCGACCGAGCCAGAGCCTAACAGCCAAGGCAGATTGGCCGATCGAGGGTCCCAGGTCGAGTCCCGATGCCGAGCGATCGACATCTAAGGCGATCGTCTCTTGGCACATGGCGATCGACTCTGGTCCCCGCTAAGGACGACCGCCTCATGCCACGCGAGGCCAGCATCCATCTAGTCGGCGAAGGCCAAAACTCAGGACAGAGACCCACGTGCAGATCCGGAAAAGGCGCCGCAAGACATGGATCGTTGACCACAGCCTGTCACCATCTACTCACCTACCGACAGACCCACCGAAAGGTGCAAAGTGGGGCCGCCCGGGAGAGCGACTCAGGACGCGTGTGGGCTCCTCATTGGACCGCACAGCTGGCTGCCAGCAGCAGCCGCGGACTTCAAGACAGACATCCCATGTGCCAAAAGACGATCGCCCCTTATTATATTACAAGGAAGGCGATCGCCCGTCAGTAAAAAGGGCATCTCAGCTCCTATAAATAGAAAGGCTGCCTACACTTGGGAACCTCTCGGGTTTTTCTTAGATTCAGAAGTTCAGAGGCTTGGCTTTTTCGGCTTTCACTCTCTTGGCAACGCTATATACTTCGGACATTTTTTTCTCTCACTCTCAGCACCTCTTAATCCTAAGACCGTCAGCAGAAACGAGAGCAAGAACTCAGAGCAACTCTAGTTCTTCCGGCAAGCACTCAACAGCTAGATACATAGAATCTTTTACACTCATTGTAATCGCATTCTTACATTAATATTTGTACTCAAACATATTCTTATTAATAACATCTCGCGAGAGCATTCAAGCCCGGGACTAACAACCCCGACAAATCTTGTGTTATTTCCATTCCCACGGACGTGCTCTCGCACTTTGTTTGTTGTCCGTCCATTCCAGCAATATCTATCTCCGGATAATATTTCGGGCAACAACAATTGGCGCTAGAAGAAGGGGATCTAAACCCTCATTTTTATTCTTACCGTCTCGAAGAACACTCACTGTTCTCCGGGGTATATACTTGAAGAGACACTCAGTGCTCTTCAAAGAAAGCTTTCAGAATCATGACTTCTGCCTCCACATCGAAGAAAGCCGCTGACCGATCCACCAGAAACCCAATTCTGTCTCAATCTGAGCCCCAGCCTATGGCGGAGGGTAGCTGCCGCGGTCCGAGACTCTCAATCCCGCCACCGAGGGACGGCCCAAGCCTCTCGCTCGATCAGTTCCAAACCGCGGAACAGATCGAAGAGGCCATGGCCATCCTACGGGAGCGACGGAGAGCATTCAATGCGCCCGCTATAACCCCCTCGGCCATCCGCCGCATGAGCAAACAGAAGTTCAAGGGGTTACTAACCGAGCGATCGCCAGGAGGCCCCGATTCGCAAGAAGAGGTGCTCTCAAGGCGGGACTCCATCTTCAGCCGCCTAGAAAGCGACCCATCGTGGCGACCGGGGCAGTCCGGCCCCAACCACGAGGCGACGGAGCCCGAATCTGTCACTAGGAGTTTGGCATTCCCAACTCCCACAGGCCAGGCCAACCATCTGGCTCCTCGCCAAAGAATCGAGATCGGCGACGACGACCTCATCGCCTACCGCGGAGCCAGGAGATCGGTACACGATCGCCTCGGCACCCGCTCTGAGAGCCAAACCGCGAGCGACCAAGCTACAGCGATGGCCGCAATGCAACGCCAGCTCGACGACATGAAGGCGCTCCTGGAATCTGGGGCAGGCGCCAAGAGAAAGATCATCGGGCCGAGCGATCCACTCGCGGTCCACATCGAGCTCGCTCCCATGCAACGTAGGATCGCTCCTCCGCAAACACCTCTATATGAGGGAAGGGTGGATCCCAATACTCACCTGAGCAAGTTCCGGATCTACATGACCGGGTGTGGGGCATCACACGCGACCACGTGCCGAATGTTCCCGCTAACGCTGGGCGATCTGGCCCACAGATGGTACATCTCACTATCGCCGCGATCCATCAATTCTTTTGATCAGCTGGCGAACAACTTCACAGCGTACTTCGCCGCCAAGGTCGCTCGGCCGGAAGGTCCCCATCGCATGATGCAGATCAGGCAAGAGGAAGAAGAGTCCGACGCAGACTACATCGACCGGGTAGATAAGATCATCCTCAACGGCGAGCCCGTAAGCGACGAGATCGCCCTCTACTCGGTCTTAGGGGGATTCCATGGTCTTTCGCCTATGTTCAGGCACCTTACGAAGGACATCCACCGACCTACGCGATCTTCCGTGCTAAGGCCGCCGACTTTTTGGCCAGGCAAAGGTTACTTTTTAACCTATAAGCAACGCGATCGGCAGCCGAACGACGATCAACAGTCTTCTAACCCGATCGACATTATCAAGCAACATCACCGAAACGTAGGACTCGCTCACCATCTACAGTTCATCATCTAACATGTTGGACTAAGGCACGAGATTGCCTCCCCCGCACAACGTACACCGTCGAGGATCGGCATCTAACATGACGATCCGAGGTAGAAGAGTGCTGCCATGGTCCTGGTGGTCGATGGAACTGACTGCTTCGGCCATGCAAGGTTTCTTTGGGCTAAGATCGCTCGCCCTTCATTTAAATACGAGGCGGGCGTAGCCGAAGGACCCTCCAAACAAATCAGTGGACACGTTCGCCCTGTAATACCCGTAATTTTGTTCCCCAAAAATTTTCTATTTTTGGCGGAAGTCTATTTTGATGACTTGCTTGGGACCGTTTCGTCATCCTGAGAATGATTAATTCTACACTTTTTGTCATCCGAGTTCGTTTCGGTATCGTTCTGTTGAATTCCGTGTTCTTTAGCGACTTTTCCACATATGAGTTCGACTTTGTTAAATCACCATAAATTCTTGGAAACTCCAAAAATTCTGAATCTTGGCAATATTATAAATCATCGAGTTAGCTTTCTAATGGTTCAAACGGTGAGTCAATCGGAGTCCAGACGAGGGAGTTATGGTCGAAATAGCTAAGTCACTCTCATTTTCCAGATTCGGCCAAAACCGCCTGTACCCGGTGCCGCGGCACACCTGGGCTGAGCCGCGGCACACTGCCGAGCCCTGGGAGCGAATTTTGGGCCTGTGCCGCGGGACACATATACTGAGCCGCGGCACACATGACAGATTACCCCTATATCTGCGTTTTTTGTGCGATTCAACCGATACTTTTCCCATTTCTTCACTTGGGCACGAGAGAGGAGGTTTGAGAGGAAGATGTTTATTCACCTATCACTTGAGTGTGTGATTTCTCTTCATCTCTTTTCGATTGTGAAGCTCGGATCATCGATCTATCGCGTGCTCTTCGAATCATAGTGCTTGGATCTTCAAGAGGTGATTTCTTCAACATCTTGGATTTCGATTTTGTATTGGGTAATGATGTTTTGGATGTTAAAATCATGGGGTAGGAAGTGATATACGCATGATTATGGACATGTTGGGGTATTCATCGGATTATTGAAAGATTATTCAAGAACACTTTGAATTTTGTGTTGGAAATTGGGGATTTTGTTTGACTTCATCCTTTTAATCCGTAGTAATTTAGATTAGTGATGGATTGATGATTATTTAGGTGTACTCTATCGTTTCCATCGTTATTCCACGGTTGGATTGTATTGGTTCGTCGTTTGGTTGAGTTATTAGTCGACGCCTTGAAGGTGTCCGACAAAAGGTCTAAGAGGGGGGTTTGTGCGTTGTACGATTATTTTTCATCGTACGATTGTTGATTTATCATTTATATGACTTAGGGACGAAATCCTTGTGAAGAACTCAAGTCGGAACCCTTCCGTTCATTGTCTTCTTCGTGGTTCAAGCTTCCCGGTCGAACCGTGTTCTTCGGGATCTTCGGTAACGTTTATTAAGGCAAGTATACATTTGTGATTGTACGTTCTCGACTTTGAAAGTATGAAATATTGATGATATGATTATTTCTAGCCACTCCGGGACGGGCCTATGGTCCTCTGAGGGTTTCGTAGCCTCTGGTGCGATTCCATGGTTGATATGAACGAACCGTTTCTACGGCATTCATATGAAATAATGTTGGCATGTAATGAACGAACCGTTTTGACGGCATTCCTACATGTAACGGCGTATGATATGAACGAACCGTTTCTACGGCATTCACATACGTCTTGAGATTTAGTTATTCCGGAATACTAGTCTTAAATTGATGAATTGACGGATATTGATGAATTGACGGATTACATTTACTTTATTGTCGAGGAGTATTATGTTTCATATTGTTATACTTGCACTAGCTATTCGACGGCTAACCCCTTTATGGGGGAAATACGTTTCATGTATTTCAGTTCCAGGAGAGCGGATGCACGGTACCGGGTCGGCATGAAGATGATGGGCAAATGTGATACCGTGTCTTGTCTCCTGTTATTTTTCTTGGATTCCTCGTTTCAGTGTTGTTGTTGTGGAATGGATTTTTAAATACTCGAGTATTGTATTTCGCTTCCTTGATGTTCCTACTGTGTTGCCGAGGTATTGATTTGTGCGGTGATGTATATGGTTTCATTGGTTATGGTTTTGAATACCATTTGTATCGTCTTTCTTTCTATTGTATGTAGACCTTATCGGTCAAGTTTATAGTTCCGCGTATGTTTAGCCTTGTGGGTCCCACGGCGGCTCACGGCGCTGTAATATACCCTGAATAACTTGGGGGCGTTACAGAATATGGTATCAGAGCTTAGGTTTATGAATACCTAGGCTGTCGGTCTTTTGGGTCGATTGAGTCGGCATTTGCCCACAGTATCACTACTCTGCCATCATCACAGTGCGACCGGTACTTGTAAGTCCTCTCACTCTTCTTGTATTCTTCTTAATCGTTTCGTTTATAGCTTGGCATTCTTGGGAATTGGTCACTTCGAGAAGGTGCGATTCGGATTATACTTACGCACGTGTGTGCCTTTCAGAATGTTGGCTGAAAGTAGGAAGAATCGTGGCCGTGGTCACGGACGTGAACCCTTCCTTGAGATTTTGTTAAATTGCTAATTGCGATATTGGTGTGTAACGGTATTATGTTGAGACTTTGTTTAGGAGTCGCATGCTAGTATCACGGGAGATCTTCGACTTCGCAGACTTGTAAGTATGTTGTTCGAATTACTCGATAATTCTTGGTGAAATTGAATTCCCGTTGAAATGTTGTTTGTACGAGTGATTGTAAGTTTCGAGGACGAAACTTATTTCTAAGAGGGGTAGAGTGTAATACCCCGATTTTTCGGATATATTTTTTTCATTTATATATTGGATATCGTGGATGGTTAATTATGCTCGAGGACGTTGTGAACGTTTGAAAATGTTATTGAATTGAGTATATGTATTGATTTTGTCGTATGCTCGTTTTTGGTATGTCATGACTCTGGACAGGAATTGTTGAAATTGGCTAAGTATGGAATTATTACGTACGTTAATAAGGTGAGATTACGTACGTAAGATTGGCATGGTTACGTACGTTAAGGCTAAGGTATTACGTACGTAACGAAGGCATCGGACAGAACCGAGTCCTGGTCGGCAGGTGGGACCCTGTTTCGGCAACTTTCGGCGGAGGATGTTGATAAAGTAGTCAACGACGTGTTACGACGTTATACAGGACGTGTTACGTACGTAACACAACCATTGTACTGTAGCAAGTCAACTGGTATATTACGTACGTTTTATGGTATGGGTTACGTACGTAATGGACTGCACGGAATGAGACAGTGAGTTGGTTACGTACGTTATGGATTTTGGATTACGTACGTTAAGAAAGGACACTTACGTACGTAATGAGAGTGCAATTTATATATTGAAGTGTTGCCTTTCATTTCTCTCACGATCCTTTGAAATATTTCTCTCCAAAACTCGTCCCTCTTTACTTTTAAGAGTGTTTTAAACACTTTTAACATGATTGTGAGCTTGGAATCATGGAATTAGAGCTTGGTTATGGAACCATTGTTGATTCTTGAAGTGATTTCTTGTGTTATCCATATTCTATGAGGTTTATGTTGAAGGAAGATAATGATATGCTTTGAATATGTTGATTATGATTATGGAATCATAGAGATCTTGATGTTCTTGAGGCCATATGATGACTATGATGATTTAATGATTCTTGGAATGGAGTTCAATTATTCTTTCTTCGTGGTTCGTTCATACAAGGTAATCCTCGTATCCCGTTTATAGTGGTTCGTTTTTTTTAAGGATTACTACTTGGGAGGGAGTATGTTGGGAATTGTGTATTTTGATGTTCGTCTTGTTTCAATGTAAATGCATAAATTGGACTGTACTTTTATCCGCTGCGTGAGTATTTTGAAATTTGCTTTTGGTATTTCGCCAACTAAATTTTATTTTGTAAAACCGATTCCCTAAACTGAGTTTTTGGCATTTTAGCCTTGGTCGTTTTGACGGTATTTGGAAAATGATTTTTTTTTTAGTATTTGAAAAATATTACCGTCATCGGTCTTTTTGGCATTTCTGAAATAACGTGGAAAATTGTGCTTAGCCTGGTAAATCCTTGTGAGAAGGGTTTACGGCGTGTAATATTCCCAGGAGGATCTGGGGTGTTACAATCATGGTATCATGTGATAATGTTATACGAGATTTATTGGAATTGTAATAAGAGATTTCGGATGTTGATATGATTATGGAGATCTTCTTCATATGATGATAAGGGTTTGTGGCGATTCTTGAGATTGTAGGAATGACATGATGAAGAAAATGGTAACATGGAGGTATATACCTCGGATATGTTGTTCTGAACGTGATTTCGGATATTTCATGTCCTTGAAGAACTCTTGAATTATACGAGGTGATGAAAATTTTTAAGAAGTGTTGATGTTTTGAAAATGAATATGGAATATTCATATCTAGAGCTAAACTATGTGTTGGAAATAATATTCGTATAGGAGTACGAATGTGATTATGAGTTTGATGAGACTATTATTCATCTCTGAATTTGGAAGCCCATACGTATGGAGCAAATATTCAAATCGAATGATTGGATTGTTTGATAACCTTTTTAATATGATTATCTATTGTTTTGAACCAGTCGGATGATTCGAATTGATGACGGTCATAAGTAAATTTTAACGATGGATTTACGAGAAGGGAACCTTGTCAATTCGTATTTAAGAATTGAGTTTGGAACATTTAGACCCTTATTATTGGTCCGAATTGGTTGCTGATATGATCATCATATTTCGACTCGTATTGTGGACAGGATTTGTAAGTGTCTGAGTTGGATTGATCAGACTGCGATTAGTCGAGATATAGTGAAACGATGGAGTTGTGGTTTGGTGGTGTTGATTTTGGTCGTCATCGAACCTGTTGATTATTAATCCTTCGTTTTACAATAAGATATGATGTTTGATCATAGATTATGACTGTGGTGTTGCGGTTAAGGTTGAAGGGTTCGTAGATTAACTTGGTCGGGACTGAGGAACTCGTAAGACGAAATCGACTGAATTGGTAACAGTTCGTTGTATTGATATCGAGGCAAGTTTTATACTCGTACTAATCAATGAGACTAATGTTATTGTGTAGGCGTACGAATGTGTGTATCATTTCGGGACTTGGCCTCTTTATGATTGTATTGATATCAGGGGATTGGTTGACACGACGCCCGTCGGCAAATTATGCCAAATGTTACTGTTGGTTGTAAATGGCCGGTTCAAGGCATTACGATACTTGTTGGTAAAGTTGCTGTCGATAGCCGGTTCGCGGTATCGATGTATCGATTATTATTGTTCGCGATTAATGTCGTTCTGAGACATCGTTGAATCTTTGTTGTCGAATTGGAACTGTTGCTATGATGTTGCGTTAACCGAATTGGGACGTTTGATATATCCTTTTGTCATCTCCGTTTTGGTGGTCGGTTTAAGACACCGGGACATCTATTCTATCGTATCATTGATTATCAATTGACCGTTCTAAGGCAATCGAGGTATTGAATTGGGATTATCGAAGATAATTCCCATCCGTTGTCAAAGATATTCTCATCCATCAGACGTTGTTATCAATTGGCCATTCTACGGTAATCGAAGTATTGAAGTGGGACTGTCGAGGAGAGTTCCCATCCGTTGAATTATTATTGTCGTGTTGGCCGACTCAAGGCAGCACACTATTATTCTTGTGAACTCGATAATTTTGTGATCGTTGAGGGTTGAGGATTTCCCGAATTGTAATGTTGTGATTATTGCCGTGTTAATCGGTCCTTAGGGAATTCTGATCCCAGGATGGTTGTTTTGAATATCGTTGGTCGTGTCGATCTTTCATTATTCGTGTGTCATCGTTCACTTGGTGAGTCGTATGATCCGTATTGGATGTTTTATCCCTTGAGTTTCGTTGTCATGTTGTATCGTGGCATATCTGGAATCATGTCTGCGTGCCGATTGGTTATGTGTAGTATTTTTAGCCAGGCACTCGATGGTCATGCGTGGATATTTCCGCATTGGACCGTGCACACGAGACGTAGTTCTTGAGGCTAATTAGGTACATTGTCACACGTATATTCTGGATTCCGTATACGGGGTGGACATGTGCACGGACACATTTCCGGATCGGGCGTACTGTGATGTCCCTCTTGAGCTTCATTGATTGATCGTTCGTAGTCCATGTTGTATTGGATATGTCCGACGATTTGCGACTGGTTGTTCATACGCCGAGGGGTATGTCCGACAGTCAGGTTTGCTTCTTTGAGATCTGTATTGTGATGATTTACAGCTTTGGGCTGTTCGGCTTTCAGGCCATTGTGATGTATCGGTATTTCCATTGGAGCCTTCGGGCATTATGAATTCGTATCTTTTTCGGCATTGGTTTGGTTTACCTTCGGGTAATGTATTGTTGTGTTCTATATTGATGATTCGCCGTTTGGGCGTAAGTTTCGGTTCTTGTGCATCTCGTTGAGTTTTTCCTGGCAAAATATTTCTTCTCCCTACCTGTTTTAAGTTTCGGGACGAAACTTCTTTTAAGGAGGGTAGAATGTAATACCCGTAATTTTGTTCCCCAAAAATTTTCTATTTTTGGCGGAAGTCTACTTTGACGACTTGCTTGGGACCGTTTCGTCATCCTGAGAATGATTAATTCTACACTTTTTGTCATCCGAGTTCGTTTCGGTATCGTTCTGTTGAATTCCGTGTTCTTTAGCGACTTTTCCACATATGAGTTCGACTTTGTTAAATCACCATAAATTCTTGGAAACTCCAAAAATTCTGAATCTTGGCAATATTATAAAGCATCGAGTTAGCTTTCTAATGGTTCAAACGGTGAGTCAATCGGAGTCCAGACGAGGGAGTTATGGTCGAAATAGCTAAGTCACTCTCATTTTCCAGATTTGGCCAAAACCGCCTGTACCCGGTGCCGCGGCACACCTGGGCTGAGCCGCGGCACACTGCCGAGCCCTGGGAGCGAATTTTGGGCCTGTGCCGCGGCACACATATACTGAGCCGCGGCACACATGACAGTTTCCCCTATATCTGCGTTTTTTGTGCGATTCAACCGATACTTTTCCCATTTCTTCACTTGGGCACGAGAGAGGAGGTTTGAGAGGAAGATGTTTCTTCACCTATCACTTGAGTGTGTGATTTCTCTTCATCTCTTTTCGATTGTGAAGCTCGGATCATCGATCTATCGCGTGCTCTTCGAATCATAGTGCTTGGATCTTCAAGAGGTAATTTCTTCAACATCTTGGATTTCGATTTTGTATTGGGTAATGATGTTTTGGATGTTAAAATCATGGGGTAGGAAGTGATATACGCATGATTATGGACATGTTGGGGTATTCATCGGATTATTGAAAGATTATTCAAGAACACTTTGAATTTTGTGTTGGAAATTGGGGATTTTGTTTGACTTCATCCTTTTAATCCGTAGTAATTTAGATTAGTGATGGATTGATGATTATTTAGGTGTACTCTATCGTTTCCATCGTTATTCCACGGTTGGATTGTATTGGTTCGTCGTTTGGTTGAGTTATTAGTCGACGCCTTGAAGGTGTCCGACAAAAGGTCTAAGAGGGGGGTTTGTGTGTTGTACGATTATTATTCATCGTACGATTGTTGATTTATCATTTATATGACTTAGGGACGAAATCCTTGTGAAGAACTCAAGTCGGAACCCTTCCGTTCGTTGTCTTCTTCGTGGTTCAAGCTTCCCGGTCGAACCGTGTTCTTCGGGATCTTCGGTAACGTTTATTAAGGCAAGTATACATTTGTGATTGTACGTTCTCGACTTTGAAAGTATGAAATATTGATGATATGATTATTTCTAGCCACTCCGGGACGGGCCTATGGTCCTCTGAGGGTTTCGTAGCCTCTGGTGCGATTCCATGGTTGATATGAACGAACCGTTTCTACGGCATTCATATGAAATAATGTTGGCATGTAATGAACGAACCGCTTTGACGGCATTCCTACATGTAACGGCGTATGATATGAACGAACCGCTTCTACGGCATTCACATACGCCTTGAGATTTAGTTATTCCTAATACTAGTCTTAAATTGATGAATTGACGGATATTGATGAATTGACGGATTACATTTACTTTATTGTCGAGGAGTATTATGTTTCATATTGTTATACTTGCACTAGCTATTCGACGGCTAACCCCTTTATGGGGGAAATACGTTTCATGTATTTCAGTTCCAGGAGAGCTGATGACGGTACCGGTCGGCATGAAGATGATGGGCAAATGTGATATCGTGTCTTGTCTCCGATTATTTTCTTGGATTCCTCCATTCGGTTGTTGTAATCGAATGGATTTTTAAATACTCGAGTATTGTATTTCATTTCCTTGATGTTCCTTTGTGTTGCCGAGGTATTGATTTGTGCAGTGATGTATATGGTTTCATTGGTTATGGTTTTGAATACCATTTGTATCGTCTTTCTTTCTATTGTATGTAGACCTTATCGGTCAAGTTTATAGTTCCGCGTATGTTTAGCCTTGTGGGTCCCACGGCGGGGCTCACGGCGCTGTAATATTGTAATACCCGTAATTTCGATTTCCGGTAATTTCTTTTTTTCGGCAGAAGTCCGTTTTGACGACTCGCTCATGACCGTTTCGTCATTCTGAGAATGATTAATTCTGCACTTTTTGTCATCCGAGTTCGTTTCGGTGTCGTTTTGTTGAGTTCCGTGCTTTTTAGCGGTTTTTCCGCACTTGAGTTCGATTCTTGCGAATCTCGTCCGAAACTGTTGTTTCGACTTTCTCGTAAGTTCATTTAATGTTATTATTCATGTTGCGAGCTTTGGCTTGGTGTTTCGATCACGTATCGTGATTTTCGGGCGTTTTGGGCCATTTTCGTAATTTCCCAAAGTTTGGGGTAATTACTTTCCGTTGTCGAGTTTCGAGCCTTCGGGTAGTCGGAATCGTATGTTCTATTAGTGCTCGGATTCGTCTTTTCGAGTACTTCGTAACCATATCTTCGATTCGTACTCAGGTTCGGGTTTCGGGGTCGTTCGGGCCGTCGGAGTTGGTCCCGGCCGAGTCATGGCCGGGCATGATCGGGCGGGCCACCGCCGAGTAACGTGCGGTAATGATCGGCCATTACGTGCGTAATGCGATTCGTCGTAAGGCCACTGGCCGTGCGTGCGTAACGTTCGGCATTTTCGAGCAGAGTTCGGCCATGGCGATTCGTACGTAAGCCATGGCGATTCGTCGTAACGTGCCGATCGGCTATTTAAGGCTGCGGACGGTTTTCTTGACCATTTTCTCCTTCTTTCTCTTCCGTCTGCAGTGTGGGTGTGTGAATCTTCTAGAGATGTTGTTGGACAATGAATACATGAAGTTTTGAGGTTCATATCATCAATCATCCGTCCTATAACATCCTTTGATCGAGCGAATCAGGTCAGATTTTCTAGAAATCTAATTTTGGGGATTTTGGGGTATTTTGTTCGATTTCGTCCGTTTAATCCGATTTAACTTAGGATTTTGATGGATTGATGATTATTTAGATGTATTATATCATTTCCCTTGTTATTCCATGGTTGGATCGTATCGATTCGTTATTTGGGTCGAGTTCTTGACCGACGCCTTGAAGGTGTCCGGTAAAATGTTATAGAGGGGTTTTCGGGCGTTCTACGATTATTCCTCATCGTATGATCATTGATTTATTAATTATATGATGTTAGGGTCGAGTTTCTTACGAAGAAACCGAGTTGAACCCTTCCGTTCGTTGTCGTCTTCCTTTTCGATAGCATCGGGCATTTCGAAGCTTTCCGGTTGAGCCGTGTTCGTCGGAATACTTGCGTACCGATTTTGAGGCAAGTATCTTGCCCATACATTTCATATTTCTTAGGCATAATTATTGATAAATGATTTTATGCGAAATCCAATGTTTAATGAACGTTAAAAAGGATCGGTATGTTCTCGATAAATATTGTCTTTCAACGATAATTCATATACTTCGTGAATGGATATGTTCTCGGAATATGTGTGTTAGTTTAAATGCGTTGAGAGACGTTATGATCGCATTGACCATAATTGTTTGCCGAGGATTGTGCATTGAATTGTATATTTGTTCGGTGGGTATTCGACATGATGTGATGTTAGTCGTTACTCCTTTGAAAGGAGGTTGTGATGCTTAGTGTTGCTTGTCTTGATAATCGGTTATTGTTGTGTGCTTATTGTATGTGATGTGCCTCCGGTAGGATTGTTGAATCTCGGATCCATACTTGCTAGTATGGGTCGGGCGAAACCGTAGGGTTATCCAATACGGGTATGTCTTGCGGGGACTCCGAGGTTCGGGGCTTGCTAGCCCGATGCCGAGATAACTTGTGTGGTTATCATCGGGTATGTCTTGCGGGGACTCCGAGGTTCGTGGCTTGTTAGCACGATGCCGGGATAACTTATGGTTGTGGTTTGATTATGTAAGTATATGTGCTTTTAGTCACGTGATCATTCTACGGTGAGATTTGATTTGATATAGTTTCACTGTTGGTTATTCACTCGGGTTTGTTCTACGGGAGCATCGAGGTCCGTGGCTTGCTAGCACGGACGCGAATAATCTGTGGAAACAGGTTGTTATGGTATGATCGGGTCGTGGACCCCACTTGTTGTTATCGAATTTATGTTTTGGGAAAATGACTTTTGGTGTGTCCCTAAATGTTTTCGAAAGGCACGAGGAATTTTTAAATCCCAATGTATTCAAAACTCCCGAGGTCGTAAAATGTTTTCACAAGATGTATATCGGGTTTACCCCTATCTTTCGATTTAACCGGTTTGATTAAGTGATTTACCTCGGGAAGTATGTTTATGATTAACATGTTCCGTGGAGTATGATATGTATGGCTCGTTTTCGTATTTTATACTTGCACTAGCAAAACAGTGGAGGTTTGCTAACCCCCGAGTATTCGGGGGGTGGATGTCTGTATTGCATTCAGGTTTTGGAGCAGAGCACAGGGTCGGCATGAAGGATGATGAAAGATGAACGATACTAATCACACGAGGACCCGTTGATGTCGTATTGGTATAGTTGTACTTTATTTTCCGCTGCTATATTTTTTCCGTTGTACGGGTGTGGTTGTATTTTGACCCCTGCGTGGGCATGAGTTGTATTCGAGTTGTATGTATTTATTGAAAGACCAAATCGGTCTACTGAGTCATTTTGCCTTGAAGGCATTGTCGAGATGTTAAATGTTGTTACCAGCGTGGTAGATCCTCGAGGAGAGGGTCTACGGCGTGTAATATCCCTGAGTGGATTGGGGGTGTTACGGAATGGTATCGGAGCTTAGGTTGTGGAAACCTAGCCGTCCGGGTCGATGGTGTCTATCGAGTTTTTGTCTCGTCGGATTTTGTCGACTAAGTCGTGTAGCTACGCGTCGTCTGAGTTAGTTGGTCGTGATTAGTATCGTGGTCGATCATCATCTTCTTGAGACCAGTGAATGTAAGTCTCCCTTCATTGTGGTGTGCCTCGTGTGACACGAGCTATTTTTATGATTATTTGTTAAGTGACGGAATCCTCTTATGGATTTTGATTTCGTGATACGTGATTATTTGACTCCCATTTTTTCGTTCATATGAGGAGTAGTGTTGCAGTCTTATGCATGTTTGACTTTATTTCTTTTATCCGATGCGTGAGTTCTTTTGTAATGGCTTTCGGTATTTTACCGACCGAGTTTTATTTGGAAAAACGATTCCCTTAACCGAAGTTTTTGGCATTATGGCCTTGATCGTTTTGGCAAAATTCTTATGACGGTATTTATTATTTTCTAAATGGCTTCGTGAGTTTTGAAATATTACCGTCATCGGCCTTTTTGGCATTTTTGTAAAGGGTTTTTAGCCTGGTGGGTTCGGCGGGACACACGGCGCTATAATGTTCCGTGTAAGTACCTAAACTTTTGGGCTTTCTAGCCCATTGAATTATTTTTTTGAAAACCTTGAGTATCTTAGAAAATTAAAATTCGAGACGTACTTTTAAAACGAATTATTTTCTTGCGGTGTTTTCAAGGTGTTTTCTAATGCCGCAATACATTTCAAAAATTTTCCGGTTGAGGACCAAAAATATTTTTGAGATATTTTCAAATGCAGTTTCTTAGACCCAAGGGTCGAATATTTTTGAAAGTTTTTCACTAAAAGAAAGGTGTCCTCATTTTTGTTCAAACGCAAGATGATTTTCAAAGTCTCGATAATGGTGTTTGTACTACTTTTGTAAAATTATACTCAAGATCAACTGTTGTTTCCAAACTGTTTTCAAAAGGTGGTTTTCGTTTTTAAAACCTATCATTCCTGTTTGCGGACCGGAAATGCGTGTATGGTTTTCGAACTTTCGTTACGGTGTTAACCCCGAATTGTGATTGAATTGGTGGTGTGAACGTTGAGTCGTTCGCCACGCATATGTTTTGTTAGCCCTCTGTGAGAGGTGTGAACTGGTGTTTACTGTTTATCGCCTCGTGGTGATTTGCGTGTTGACACGCGAGTGTGAGCTGTTGAAGCTTGGGTTGGTATGTTCGTGTATATGTGTGATTGTTCCATGATGTTTTGTGATTATGTGCCGTTATCGTTCGGGCCGTTGAGATTGCTGAACGATACCGTCGTTGCTATGATTTTAGTATGCATGTTGCTTTACGATGGAAATTGTTGTATGTGGTATATGTTATGATTTTTCTGTTGTGCTGAGTAATTACTTATTCAGTATGCCGAGGGGCCGAGGTCGTAGTCGTGGCAATCAGACGCGTGGTCGAGATCATGTCACGGTGATGATGCCATCGGTGTCGCTACTATTTTACGCAGTAGCTACAGATGACTCGATTGACTCAGCCTTCAGCATTACATGATGTGACTCAACACCGGTGCAAACCAGGGCTTCAGGAGGTAATTCGTATGAATCCCCTCGATTCGCCGGTGTTGCGGATGCGTTGGGATGGGATGGTTGGCTTTTCCGGTTGGGAAAGATATTCGAGGTCATCGATTGTCCCGAAGAGCGAAAGGTACCTATTGCGCAGCACCTTCTTGACAAAGATGCCGATTGGTGGGAGGCCGTTAAGCCTCATGATCGTGATGTCACGTGGGCGGAGTTCCAGGCATTTATGGAAGCCGAGTTCATTCCGAAACCGATTAGAGAGCAGAGGATTCACGAATTTTATTCGGCAGAACCGCAAGATGTTTCGTGTCACAGCTATCATCGACTATAGCAAACAACTCGATTATGTGCGAGATCGGGTGAGAACCAGGAAGAGAGGATCTTTCATTTTGACAGACGAATGAAGCCAGAGATTCGTGTGTATATGTCGGGACTCACTTGCACTTCGTTGAGGGACTACCAAGATCGAGCCTTGGCCCGTGAACTAGCTTCATTATCGTCGGAGCGTGTGCCCGATTCGAAGAAGCAGAGGAAGTCCGATGACCTTGTGGACAGTGCAGGAGTTGGTGTCTATAGTTCGCAACGTCGTAGTCTTTCGGCTGTGAAGCTCTGTCGCTCGTTGCGTGGGACTGAGAGTTCCAAATCTTCTGCTTTGACTCCTGGTAAAGCCAGGAGGTGTTTTAACTGCAATGTGGCGGGGCATGTCCGTGCACATTGCCCTTCTCCGCTAGTAACGTGTTACAAGTGCGGGCGTGAGGGACACCGAGTTCAGTTTTGCGAGTTGGTCACCGAGCCTTCCGAGGCACGGATTTGAGCACTGAAATCAGGACCAACTCCGAGGAGTCCCTGAGGGGCGTGGTCTATCAGTTGTATGTTATGTTATTTCCTTACCCGGTTGTTTCGAATCTCGGAGATTAAGTTCTTTTATTCGAAGTGGATCGTTTTGTGTTTATTTTTTGTTTTCTCGACTGTGCTCGGTGCTTAGTGTTTTGTAATTGTTCGGATAATTGACTTGATTGTATTATCTATTTGATGATGTTTGTCACTTGTTGGTTTTACTATGTTTCTACCGGTGGCGTTGTGTTGGTCGTCGTGGAGCGTGTTTTCACACCGTATATTCCTTTGCGTTGTTTGTAACGTTTCGCCGTTGGGCGTTAGTTACGCACTTCTTATGTATCTCGTTGAGTTTTTCCTGACGGGATATTTCTTCTCCCTGCTTGTTTTAAGTTTGGGACGAAACTTCTTTTAAGGAGGGTAGAATGTAATACCCGTAATTTCGATTTCCGGTAATTTCTTTTTCGGCGGAAGTCCGTTTTGACGACTCGCTCATGACCGTTTCGTCATTCCGAGAATGATTAATTCTGCACTTTTGTCATCCGAGTTCGTTTCGTGTCGTTTTGTTGAGTTCCGTGCTTTTTAGCGGTTTTCCGCACTTGAGTTCGATTCTTGCGAATCTCGTCCAAACTGTTGTTTCGACTTTCTCGTAAGTTCATTTAATGTTATTATTCATGTTGCGAGCTTTGGCTTGGTGTTTCGATCACGTATCGTGATTTTCGGGCGTTTTGGGCCATTTTCGTAATTTCCCAAAGTTTGGGGTAATTACTTTCCGTTGTCGAGTTTCGAGCCTTCTGGTAGTCGGAATCGTCTGTTCTATTAGTGCTCGGATTCGTCTTTTCGAGTACTTCGTAACCGTATCTTGATTCGTACTCAGTTCGGGTTTCGGGTCGTTCGGGCCGTCGGAGTTGGTCCCGGCCAGTCATGGCCGGGCATGATCGGGCCACCTGGCCGAGTAACGTGCGGTAATGATCGGCCATTACGCACGTAATGCCGATTACGACGTAAGGCCCGGCCGTAACGTATGTAACGTTCGGCATTTTCCAGCAGAGTTCGGCCATGGCGATTCGTGCGTAAGCCATGGCCGATTACGTCGTAACGTGGCGATCGGCTATTTAAGGCTGCGGACGGTTTTCTTCACCATTTTCTCCTTCTTTCTCTTCCGTCGCGGTCAGTGGGTGTGTGAATCTTCTAGAGATGTTGTTGGACAATGAATACATGAAGTTTTGAGGTTCATATCATCAATCATCCGTCCTATAACATCCTTTGATCGAGCGAATCAGGTCAGATTTTCTAGAAATCTAATTTTGGGGATTTTGGGGTATTTTGTTCGATTTCGTCCGTTTAATCCGATTTAACTTAGGATTTTGATGGATTGATGATTATTTAGATGTATTATATCATTTCCCTTGTTATTCCATGGTTGGATCGTATCGATTCGTTATTTGGGTCGAGTTCTTGACCGACGCCTTGAAGGTGTCCGGTAAAATGTTATAGAGGGGTTTTCGGGCGTTCTACGATTATTCCTCATCGTATGATCATTGATTTATTAATTATTTGATGTTAGGGTCGAGTTTCTTACGAAGAAACCGAGTTGAACCCTTCCGTTCGTTGTCGTCTTCCTTTTCGATAGCATCGGGCGTTTCGAAGCTTTCCGGTTGAGCCGTGTTCGTCGGAATACTTGCGTACCGATTTTGAGGCAAGTATCTTGCCCATACATTTCATATTTCTTAGGCATAATTATTGATAAATGATTTTATGCGAAATCCAATGTTTAATGAGCGTTAAAAAGGATCTGTATGTTCTCGATAAATATTGTCTTTCAACGATTTTTCGTATTCTTCGTGTTTGGTTATGTTCTCGGTATATGTGTGTTTGTTTAAACGTTGAGAGACGTTATGATCGCATTGACCATAATTGTTTGCCGAGGATTGTGCATTGAATTGTATATTTGTTCGGTGGGTATTCGACATGATGTGATGTTAGTCGTTACTCCTTTGAAAGGAGGTTGTGATGCTTAGTGTTGCTTGTCTTGATAATCGGTTATTGTTGTGTGCTTATTGTATGTGATGTGCCTCCGGGTAGGATTGTTGAATCTCCGGATCCATACTTGCTAGTATGGGTCGGGCGAAACCGTAGGGTTATCCAATACGGGTATGTCTTGCGGGGACTCCGAGGTTCGGGCTTGCTAGCCCGATGCCGAGATAACTTGTGTGGTTATCATCGGGTATGTCTTGGGGGACTCCGAGGTTCGTGGCTTGTTAGCACGATGCCGGATAACTTATGGTTGTGGTTTGATTATGTAAGTATATGTGCTTTTAGTCACGTGATCAAGATTACGGTGACATGTGATTTGATATAGTTTCCTGTGGGTTATTCACTCGGGTTTGTTCTACGGGAGCATCTCGAGGTCCGTGGCTTGCTAGCACGGACGCGAATAACTGTGGAAACGAGGTTGTTATGGTATGATCGGGTCGTGGACCCCACTTGTTGTTATCGAATTTATGTTTTGGGAAAATGACTTTTGGGTGTGTCCCTAAATGTTTTCGAAAGGCCTGAGGAATTTTTAAATCCCAATGTATTCAAAACTCCCGAGGTCGTAAAATGTTTTCACAAGATGTATATCGGGTTTACCCCTATCTTTCGATTTAACCGTTTTGATTAAGTGATTTACCTCGGGAAGTATGTTTATGATTAACATGTTCCGTGGAGTATGATATGTATGGCTCGTTTTCGTATTTTATACTTGCACTAGCAAAACAGTGGAGTTTTGCTAACCCCCGAGTATTCGGGGGGTGGATGTCTGTATTGCATTCAGGTTTTGGAGCAGAGCACAGGGTCGGCATGAAGGATGATGAAAGATGAACGATACTAATCACACGAGGACCCGTTGATGTCGTATTGGTATAGTTGTACTTTATTTTCCGCTGCTATATTTTTTTCCCGTTGTACGGGTGTGGTTGTATTTTGACCCCTGTGTGGGCATGAGTTGTATTCGAGTTGTATGTATTTATTGAAAGACCAAATCGGTCTACTGAGTCATTTTTGCCTTGAAGGCATTGTCGAGATGTTAAATGTTGTTACCAGCCTGGTAGATCCTCGAGGAGAGGGTCTACGGCGTGTAATATCCCTGAGTGGATTGGGGGTGTTACAAATATACCCTGAATAACTTGGGGGCGTTACACGCCCGCCCTCGAAGGTCCGTCACTTAACATGGTGGATCCTTCACGGACAATGCGACGCGTCCCTACCCCCATCTCAACGTATACCGTCGAGGATTGCCATCTAACATGACGATCTGAGGTAGAAAAGAGCATACAAGCCACGTACGTGGAGTCGATTAATCCGACGACGCCCCGCGCAAGGACTCCTCTAGACCGAGACCACACGCCCTTCGTTTAAATACGAGGCGAGGCGCAGCCTAATGGAGGACCCTCACAATAGAATGAGTCACGAGACAGATAATGTCGCTCGCGCACAAGACACGGTCATGGAGGTCGGTCCATCGAACTCCGCGACTGTGCACGATTCCTCAACGACGAAGCAATCAGCTCTCTACGAGTGATCGACAAATTTGAAAATTGCATGTACAAGACCGAAGATAGCTCGCCAAGCGATCAGATCTCCCGTCTTTATCCTCAACGATCGCCAGTAAGAACCACCTCACCCCATGTCTTCAACATCGGAGCAAGCTGGGGGGCAATTGTTGTGTCGAGATTGTTGTTGCCCAAAATATTTATCCGAAGATTAAATACTGCTGGAAGACGGACAACAAACAACAATTTGCGGGAGCACTTCCGAGAGAATATGAATAAACATAAGATTTGCCGGGTTTGTTAGGCCCGGGCTTGAATGCTCTCGCGAGATGTTATTAATACAAATATTCGTGGATACAAGTATTAATGTGAGAAATCTAAATACAATGAGTGTAAAAAGGCTCTGTTAATCCGGCTCTTGAGCGAAGCTCGGTGTTCTTCGTCCCTGTCGATCGTCTGCTTGATGAGAGAGGCCGAGAGAAGTAAGTACCGAAAGATAGCTGTTGCCAAGAGTTGGAGAAAGCCAAGTGCTGTGTGTTGATTCTGTAATGTGTACTGAAATCGCGATAATGCAGAGAGTTGGCCGAGTGCAGGGAGCCTGCTATATATAGGGGCAGCGGATCCTTGTCTTCTGGCGGGCGATCGCCTTCCGGCCATTATAATAATGGGGCGATCGTCTGCCGGCCAATATTATAATGGGGCGATCACACGGGTTATCGGCCTAAAGTCCAAGGTAGATGCTGGCAGCCAGCTGTGCGGTCCAATGAGGAGCCAGCACGCGTCCGGGGTCACTGTCACATGCGGTCCTACTGACAACTTTCGGCGGGCCTATCGGCTGGTGGATGGATGCTGACAGGCTGTGGTCAACGATCCGTGATATGCGGATCTTGTCTCGGCTCTGCACGTGGTGTCTGTTTTGAGGCTCGGCCTTTGCCGACTGGATGGCCATCGGCTTTGATCGGCATGAGGCTGTCGTCTCTAGCTGGTCACTGAGGGTCGGCATCGGCCAGTCGCTGAAGGTCGGCATCGGTCGGTCACCAAGGGTCGGTCGGCAAGTGCCGAGAGATGATCGTCCGCTAGTAGGTCGCCAGGATTCGGTCGCCAAGTACCGAGAGACGATCGTATTTGATGTCGATCGCTCGGCACCGGGACTTGTCCTGGGACCTTCGGTTGGCCGATTTGTCTTGTTTGGTGGGCTAAGGCTAGGCCGCCTGGTTGCTGGTCGGCAGTTCTGCCTCGGCTGCTCGGCAATGGCTAGGTCGCCCGATCTCCGAGGCGATCGCCGGTCGGAGAGTATAATTCTCGACACAACAGAGATTTATACATCTCAACAGGCGATCGGCACAGAGACTGGGCGACCGAGCCAGATCCTAACAGCCAAGGCAGATTGGCCGATCGAGGGTCCCAGGTCGAGTCCCGATGCCGAGCGATCGACATCTAAGGCAATCGTCTCTTGGCACATGGCGATCGACTCTGGTGCCCGCCAAGGACGACCGCCTCATGCCACGCGAGGCCAACATCCATCTAGTCGGCGAAGGCCGAAACTCAGGACAGAGACCCACGTGCAGATCCGGAAAAGGCGCCGCAAGACATGGACCGTTGACCACAGCCTATCACCATCTACTCACCTACCGACAGACCCGCCGAAAGGTGCAAAGTGGGGCCGCCCGGGACAGCGACTCAGGACGCGTGCGGGCTCCTCATTGGACCGCAAAGCTGGATGCCAGCAGCACCCACGGACTTCAAGACAGACAGCCCATGTGCCAAAAGACGATCGCCCCTTATTATATTACAAGGAAGGCGATCGCCCGTCAATAAAAAGGGCATCTCAGCTCCTATAAATAGAAAGGCTGCCTATACTTGGGAACCTCTCGGGTTTTTCTTAGATTCAGAAGTTCAGAGGCTTGGCTTTTTCAGCTTTCACTCTTGGCAACGCTATATACTTCGGACATTTTTTTCTCTCACTCTCAGCACCTCTTAATCCTAAGACGGTCGGCAGAAACGAGAGCAATAACTTAGAGCAACTCTAGTTCTTCCGGCAAGCACTCAACAGCTAGATACATAGAATCTTTTACACTCATTGTAATCGCATTCTTACATTAATATTTGTACTCAAACGTATTCTTATTAATAACATCTCGCGAGAGCATTCAAGCCCGGGACTAACAACCCCGGCAAATCTTGTGTTATTTCCATTCCCACGGACGTGCTCTCGCACTTTGTTTGTTGTCCATCCATTCCAGCAATATCTATCTCCGGATAATATTTCGGGCAACAACAGATACTAATTTGATTTTGATTTTCTTCAGCATTTAGATGTTTTTGGTTATCTTTATACTGTTTGGTTGGAGAAGTATGTCGAAAGATTTGTATCGTTGTGGACTGATAGGCATATCAATTTTGGAAATTCAACAACAAATAGAGTTGAGAGCCAACATGCCAAGCTTAAAAAACACCTAGAATATGGGAAATGTGATTTGGACAAATTCATATATGTTACTAAAAAAGTTGTACAGTCACAAGACACCGCTATCAAAAAAAGTTTCACAAGATGCAAAATCATTCATAAGCCAAAATTTAAGGACCGATATTCCAACTACTGCGGCGTTTTGTTTCAGAGCATGCTATGGATAAAATTTTAGAAGAGCTTCATCAGTCAAAAGAATTTGTACCAACTCCTGAGAACTGTGGTTGTCAATTGCGGACATGTTTTGGATTACCTTGTGCTCACAAACTTGCAATGTATGTCGGTGCAAGTTTGCCTATTCCGATAGATTTGATTGATGCTTTTGAGAAAGCTTGATTTAGATCCTTCTATATCTATGGAATATGGTGATATTAATTTTGATCATCATATGGAAAAGTTTAAAGAAATATTCAACAATCAATCAGATTACGGCAAATACTGTTATTTAAGAAGGATGGAGGAGATAGCGGATCCATGAAAAATTTTGATCAATGAAAACAGTTAAAAAAATAACCATGGACGCCCAAAAGTGAAACGTGTTCAGCAACAAAGTCAAGCTCCTCACAGATACAGTTGTTCAGACTTGAATTAAGAACCACCTAGGCATAGTTCATCATTCATAGACTTAAACAATGAACCGGCTAGGCATAATTCATTCCTCATGGGCTCGAACGAGGAACCAGTGGGACATATTTCATTGTTGAAGGAAATTCCTTCAATCTTTTATCCATACATTACGCATATACAAAATGTAAGGGGCGATGGAAATTGTGGTTTTCGATCAATAGTCGTTTGTCTCGGGTATGATGAAGATCAGTGGCTTTAAATTCGTCAACAATTATATGACGAGTTATTGAGTTCATATGACGACTACGCTATAGTTTTCGTTGGATGTGATGAAGTACTTAATTCATATCTTTCTTCACATCGCCAGCACCAACGGAACACTGGATGCTTATGCCTGAGACAGGTATCCTGATAGCCAACATGTTTGGTGTGATCCTCCACTTTTTGACCAATGAAGGCTTCATAACTTGTTTTCCTCTTTGGAGAGGTCCTAAAGAGTTGCAATACCACTGTGTCCTTACAATTGCACTTAGATACACCAATCACTATGTCATGGTACAATTAGAAGGAGAGTACCCGATGCCTCTCATTTCGGCATTATGGATCCGCAACAAAGCCCGTCAGCAACTGAATGAAAAACTATGTATAAGTCGCGTCTAGAATTCTATAAGCAGCTCAAACCTACTCAAAAGTTTTTTATGACTATAAATGATTAGTTGTTGTTTATTTCTGTCTCTGATTTTTATTATGTTATATTTAAAATTAAGAAAAAAGAAGATTGAGGAGGATTCATTCGGAATATATTTTTTCTTATAATTATATTTATACAATTATCGTATGAAAAAAATTATATTATTTTGTCTTATTTACCTTATAAAAAAAGTTTGGAAGAAAGTTTAGATAATAATAAAGCTAGTAATAATAATGTAATGATTAAATAATAAAGTTAGTGAAATGATTATATTATTATTACTAATTTTATTTTGATTAAATAATGTAATGATTAATAGACTATAAAAATGGCAAAGTAGAGGGGTAGAATGGAGTGTATATAACAACAAACTTTATATATATATATATATATATATATATATATATATATATATATATATATATATATATATATCCGTACTTTTCTTTTTTACGGTACTTTTTATTTTTAGTGACTCGTTTGTAACCGTATTGATATTTCGAGAATATTTAATACTGGACTTTTTGATATCCGAGCGTGTTTCGGACTTGTTTTACTCAATTCCGCGTTTAATGTCGTTTCCGTCGCTATTTGGTTCGAATCTCGTAATCGTTGATGGGAACCGTCGTTTTGGGGTTGCCGCAAATCCATCTTATGTTATTATGCATCTTGTGGGCTTTCGTTTGGCGTTTCGATCATGTATCATGCATTTCAGATGTTTTGGGCCGTTTTGTAATTTCCCAAAGTTATGGGGCAATTATTATTGTTGTCGTTTTTCGAACCTTTGGGTAGTCGGAATCATGTTTTCTTTTATCACATCAGTTCTGACTCGAACTCATCATTCGTGTATCTTCTTCCGGTCGTTGTTTGGTGTCAGGTGCGTGTTGTTTTCATCCGAGGAAGAATTTGTCGTTTTCCATCTTTGGGTGATGTCTGTACTACTGTCTGCACTCGCTAGCGCGTGCTAATTCTATTATGTAGCGCACGCTATATTCGTTTTGTAGCGCGCGCTAATGACTCGAGTACAGTAGTGGCAGTAGGATGTTTCTATTTTATGGACGAGCAGCTTAGCGCACGCTAAATCTGTATACTAGCGCACGCTATAGCCGAGGCATAGCGCACGCTAGGTGTGTGACAGCACGCGCTAATTCAGTAGTCTAGACTGGGCAGAATATTTCTGGACTGGGGATGGCGAACAGGTAGCGCACGCTATAGCTCGATAGCGCGCGCTATCGGGGGACTGTTAGCGCACGCTATTTTCTGATAGTGCACACTAACGGGTCAGAACCGCAGGTTCTGGACCAGTTTTTGGCTATTAGCGCGTGCTAACCGTGAGCCGTTAGCGCACGCTAAGCCATCTGATTATATATACCCGAGAGTTGATCCTTCGCCCATTTTACTCATTTCTCTTCCTCCCTGCGGCCGAGCGATCCAGAGGCGATTCGAAGGCGATTTCTTCTTCCAATCACCTCAACTATCATCTTCCCTGAGTTCTTAGTGTACATTAACAACATCTACTCGTGTTCTTCATCTTTAATCCAAGATAATCTCCTAGAACCCTATTTTTGGGAAATTTGGGGGGGGTGAGTTTTTATCCGATTCGTTCCGTATTGTTGATTAATCCATGATGTATATGATTAATCTTGGTGGTATTCTTGTTTTCCCTACGAGTTCATGGTAAGTTTCGTGGTATTTGTGAAATCAAGAGGGTTACGAATTTACGTGAATCGTAGGTGGGTTTCCAGGTGTATTCCACTTCCATACTCGTTTAGAAATGGTTGTGATTGTATTCTTCGAATCGTTAGGTTCGGGTTTGTCGGTTCCTTGCGATCGTGGTTCATTTTTCTTTCCGTTCGTGTCGTCATCAATTACTCAAGGCAAGTATTCTTGGAAACCTTTATGCTTAACATGAAATGGTGATGTATATATGTGTGTGCTTTGCTCACTCTGGGAGGGTCTGATGAGGCCTCGGGGGAATCCATGACTTTACTCCGGATTCACGAGCTTGTTCGCTAGCCAGTTCGGGAGGGTCCTTAGAGGCCTCGAATGAGATCAGTGGTTTCGCCCCGGTCCTAGGCGATGCATGTGCGTGATTTATTTTATGATTATGGCCAGTTCGGGAGGGTTCATAGGGCCTCGAATAGGACCAGTGGTTTCGCCCAGGTCCTAGGCAAATTGATTATTGACTGTTCTTTTTCGGAAAAGACATGTTTGGTTTTGGATTTTGAGATGACTTGATGCATGTACTATAAAATGTGTAAGCGAATGGTTTGCCCTGATTACTTATACTAGCATAATTGCTAACCCCTTTGGGGACCCGTTTTGGGGAAATTTTTGTTATGAATTTCAGGTGGCGTTCAGCCGATCGAGCAGTCACTGGAGCAGTACGAGGATGCTGGCCGGGGATGTTGACGTGTGCAATGGAGTCCCTTTATTTCCGTTGTCCATTTTGATGTGTTTGTTTTCCAAACTTGTGAACTTATAGAAAGTACTCGCGAGTACTTAGACACTTTTGATTTGGGGTATGTTTTGTATGTTGAATCATATTCGTGAATTTGGGTGATGTCCTCTTCACCGATTGTACCGGGTGATTTCATTTAGTTATTGTTGTGGTGTTGTGTGTTTCTCGCTAACCGAGATGGTTAGACGAGTGGTATTTCTTATTTAGCCTGGTGGGTCCCATGTAGGGGTCCACGGCGCTGTAATATGCCCTGAATATCTTGGGGGTGTTACAGAAAATGGTATCAGAGCACTAGGTTTATAGATACCTAGGCTTGTCGGTTAATTGGGTCTAGTTGTGTTTTGTTTTGCACATCGTCACCCCGTTGCCATCATCTCGGTACCTCCACTGTTCATAAGTTTTCCTTACTCGATTCTTTTGTTTTTCTGTACCATACTTCCGATTCTTGAATTGTGATTGTTTTCTCTCGTACTTATCATCGAGTTGCATTTGCTACCTCTTATCTCCAGTATGAATGCTGGAAAAGGTCAAGGTCGTGGTCGTGGTCGTGGATGCGGCCGGGGACGTGGGGCACCCACGTCACACTCTTTTGGAGCCGGCAGTATTGATGGCCGTCAGAGTGATACTGCTACTCAAGATGGCGCCGACCTCGGTGTTGCAGCTGTAATGCAACAAATGGTGAACCAAATGGCTGCGATAGCCCAGGCGGTTCAAAACCCAACTCCGGCTCATGCTGCTCAGGCTGGGGTAGATCGTTGGCTTCAGGATGTCACCAAGATGTATCCTTCTCAGTTTTCTGGGGCTTCAGACCCGATTGGCTGGGAGGGGTGGATCGCAAGGTCATACTGCTACTAATTGTCCTGAGGATCGCAAGGTCCCAATCGCCCAGTATTTTTTCACTGGGGATGCTGCTGGAGGCTGTCGGGCTTCAGGATCATGTTGCTTCTTGGTCCAAGTTCAGAGACCTTATGGAAGCGGAGTACTGTCCGTGGCCAGTTCGTCAGGCGCGGATTCATGCTTTTTATGATGCTCAGCCTCGAGATATTCCGGTTTCTCAGGCCATTATGGATTTCAACCGGGAATTGGGCTACGTGAAGGCCCAGGTTAAAGAGGAGGATGACAAGATTTGCCACTTCTCAAGGGGAATGAAACCGAGGATTCGTGATTACATGTCCAGATTCGCCTGCACCACCTTAAATGACTATCAGAGTAGAGCTCTTGCTTATGATATGTCCTTGACGGCCAGTGAGGCGGCTCGAGAAAGTAAGAAACAGAAATCCGTCGGTAACTTTTCGGGTCAAAGGGCGAAGTTCAGCAGAAGTCCCAGTCTGCTAATTTTCCTACAGGATGTTCGGCTCATTTTTTTGGGGGGTTTCGAGGTACTGCCAGTGCCTCCACTCGTGACGTCAGATGCTTTAACTGTGGAAAGCCGGGACATAGGAACTGGGAGTGTCCTCGTCCGTCGTTGACTTGTCATACTTGTGGTCAGTCGGGCCACAAGGCTTCTTTTTGTGAGCGTTTAGGGCAGGCTCTTGGTACCCAAGCTTCTCTTCCAGCGCCTAAGGAGCCCAGTGTGAACCAGGGGTCTTTTGCTCCGCCGCCTCTGCAGAGTCCCAGCCGAGGGAGAGGACAGGGCCAGCCCGCTAGAGGGGGTGCTTCCAATGTCGGACGAGATACGGAGATTATGAGTTTGTGGTTATGCCCTTTGGGCTAACTAACGCACCGCAGTGTTCATGCAGTTGATGAACAAGGTTTTCATCGAGTATCTGGATAAGTGTGTCGTCGTCTTCATTGACGATATCCTTATCTATTCGAAGAATGAGGAGGAGCATGTGCATCATCTGCATGTGGTGTTAGACATTTTCAGGATCGAGTGACTCTATGCGAAGTTCTCGAAATGTGAGTTTTGGCTGAAGGAAGTGATGTTTCTGGGTCACGTGATTTCAGTCGAGGGGCTCAGTGTGGATCCACAGAAGATTGAGGCAGTGCTGGATTGGGCACCGCCTAAGAATGTGAATGAGGTCCGTAGTGTCTTGGGTTTAGCTGGCTACTATCGTAGGTTCGTCGAGGGGTTCTCGAAACTGGCTCGGCCACTTACGCAGTTGCTTCAGAAATCCGAGAAGTCATCTGGAATGATGAAAGACAGTCGAGCTTTGAGGAGCTGAAGAGGCGTTTGACTTCAGCCCCAATTCTAGCACTGCCATGTGGCAACGAGGGTTTTGCTGTTTATAGTGATGTTTCGGGTCAGGGTCTTGTGTGCGTGTTAATGCAGCACGACAAGACTATTGCGTATGCGTCAGGACAGTTGAGGCCGTATGAGCTCAACTACCCTACTCACGATTTGGAATCAGCGATAGTTGTTTTTGCGCTCAAGATTTGGCATCACTATCTTTTTGGCTCTGCATGTCAGATTTTTATCGATCATAAAAGTCTGAAGTACATATTTACTCAGCGGGAGTTGAATACGAGGCAGGTGAGGTGGTTGGAGTTTATTATGGATTACGACCTTGAAATCCTTTATCATTCGGACAAGTCGAACATCGTGGCAGACGCCTTGAGTCGGAAACCGATTACGTTGCGGATGCTTGAGATACTTACGTCTTAATCTGAGCTTCAGCAGGATTTAATCGAATTGAGTGTTGAGATTTTGTTGGCAGGAGCTGTCGAGAAACTTTGCGCTTTGGAGATTTCATCGTTGCTGACCGATGAAATTAAACTGAAGCAGTTGGAGGATCCGATGATTACTCAAATCTGAGAGAATATTCTTGAAGAAAAGTCTCCTGGTTTGTGATTCACGAGGATGGTGTGTTGAGATTCCAGAGTCGGTTTTGTGTACCGAACGACTTGGAATTGCTGACCTATACCATGACGTCATCTCCAACGTTCTTCGTGAGGCCCATGCTACGCCTTACTCGGTTCATCCTGGTTTGGGTAAGATGTACAAGGACCTAAGGAGTAACTTTTGGTGGAATAATATGAAGGAGGAGGTCGCACAATTTGTAGCAAGATGTTTGACTTGTCAGCAAGTCAAAATCGAGCATCAACGACCAGCCGGGTTGTTGCAGTCGCTTCCTGTTCCGGAATGGAAATGAGAAGATATTTCTATGGACTTCATCATGAGCTTGCCGAGATCGAAGTCTGGTATAAATATGGTCTGGGTTCTGACCAAATCCGCGCACTTTCTGGGCATCAAGGATACTTGGGGTCTAGAAAAGCTAGATCGTGTATTTATTGCGCATATTGTGAGGCTTCACGGTATGCTGAAGTCTATTGTTTCAGATCGGGATGGTCGTTTTTTATCGCACTTTTGGCAGGTGGTACATAAGGCATTGGGTACTCGTTTGCGTCTGAGTATTTCTTTTCATCCTCAGTCGGATGGGCAGTCGGAACGCACTATCCAGACATTTGAGGATATGTTGCATGCTTGTGCTCTCGATTAGAGCAGTGATTGGAAGGAGCATTTTCCGTTGATCGAGTTCACGTACAATAGTAGTTGGCACGCATCGATCAAGATGGCACCGTATGAGGCGCTTCATGGGCAGTGATGTCGATCGCCTATTTGCTGGAACGAGGCATCCGATTTGGTCGGGACCGAACCGGATATCGCCTTGGAGACAAGGCGGAAGGTGGAATTGATTTGGGAGAGGATGTTGACTGCTCAGAGTCGACAGAATCATATGCTGACGTTTGTTGTCGACCTTTGGAATTCGAGGTGGGAGACCACGTTTTGCTAAAGGTGTCACCGGCGAGGGGAGTTTTCCGCTTCGGGAAGAAGGAAAAGTTGAGTCCGAGATTTATTGGGCCCTTTGAGATTCTTGAAAGGGTCGGCGAGTTGGCGTATCATTTGGCGTTGCCTCCAGCTTTGAGTCACGTCCATAGCGTTTTCCATATTTCCCAGCTGAGGAAATATATTCTGGATCCTAGTCATGTCATCGACTATGGTGATCTCGATATCGCTGAGGATATTACCTTCGAGGAGCGTCCCTTGAAGATTTTGGAGCACCGTGAGAAGCGACTGAGGCATAAGACCATTTCTTTGGTCAAGGTGCAGTGGTCGAGGCATGGTGTCGAGGAGGCAACTTGAAAAACCGAGGATAGCATGCGTGCTAGGTACCCCGAGTTGTTTGTTTCTTAAGTTTTGGGACGAAACTTATTTTTAGAGGGGTAGAATGTAATATCCACATTTTTCTTTTTCCAGTATTTTTTGTTTTGGTGTATTTTTCATTCTTAGTGACTCGCTTGTAACGGTATTGATATTTTAAGAATATTTAATACTGAACTTTTGTTATCCGAGCGTGTTTCGGACATGTTTTACTCAATTCCGCGTTTAATGTCGTTTCCATCGCTATTTGGTTCGATTCTCGTAATCATTGATCGGAACCGCCGTTTCAGGGTTGCCGCAAATCCATCTTATGTTATTATGCATGTTGTGAGCTTTCGTTTGGCGTTTCGATCATGTATCGTGCATTTCGGATGTTTTGGGCCGTTTTGTATTTTCCCAAAGTTATGGGCGATTATTATCATTGTTGTTTCCCGAATCTTTGGGTAGTCGGAATCATGTTTTCTTTTAGCACCTCAATTCTGAATCGAACTCATAGTTCGTTCATCCGGGGAAGAATTCACCGTTTTTCATCTTTGGGTACTGTCTGTACTACTGTCTGCATTCGCTAGCGCGCGCTAATTCTGTTGTGTATGGAAGACGCTATATTCGTTTTGTAGAGCGCGCTAATGACTCGAGTACAGCAGTGGCAGTAGGTTGTTTCTGTTCTTTGGACGAGCAGCTTAGCGCACGCTAAATCTGTATATTAGCGCACGTTATAGCCGAGGCATAGCGCACGCTAGGTGTGTGACAGCGCGCGCTAATTTGGTAGTCAAGATTGGGCAGAATATTTCTGGACTCGGGATGGCGAACAGGTAGCGCACGCTATAGCTCGATAGCGCGTGCTATCGGGGGACTGTTAGCGCACGCTATTTTTTGGTAGCGCACGCTAACGGGTCAGAACCGCAGGTTCTGGACCAGTTTTTTGCTGGTTAGCGCGCGCTAACTGTGAGTCGTTAGCGCACGCTAAGCCATCTGATTATATATACCCGAGAGTTGACCCAGATTCACCCATTTTACTCATTTCTCTTCCTCCCCGCGGCTGAGCGACCCAGAGGCGATTCAGAGGCGATTTGTTCTTTCAATCACCTCAACTATCATCTTTCTTGAGTTCTTGGTGCAGATTAACATCTACTCGTGTTCTTCGTCTTTAATCCAAGGTAATCTCCTAAAACCCTATTTTTGGGAAATTTGGGGGGTTTTGAGTTTTTGTCCGATTCGTTCTGTATTGTTGATTAATCTATGATGTATATGATTAATATTGGTGGTATTCTTGTTTTTCCTACGAGTTCATGGTAAGTTTCATGGTATTTGTGAAATCGAGACGATTCAGTTTTGATCCGCCCTCGTCGTTGTTTTTGTACGAATTTACGTGAATCGTAGGTGGGTTTCCGGGTGTATTCCATTTCCGTACTCATTTAGAAATGGTTGTGATTGTATTCTTCAAATTGTTAGGTTCGGGTTTGTCGGTTCCTAGCGATCTTGGTTGATTTTCCTTTCCGTTTGTGTCGTCGTCAATTACTCAAGACAAGTATTCTTGGAAATCTTTATGCTTAACATAAAATGGTGATGTATATATGTGTGTGCTTTTCTCACTCCGGGAGGGTCTGACGAGGCCTCGGGGAAATCCGTGACTTCACTCCGGATTCAAGAGCTTGTTCACTATCCAGTTCGGGAGTATCCTTAGAGGCCTCGAATGGGACCAGTGATTTCGCCCCGGTCCTAGGCAAATTGATTATTGACTGTTCGTCTTTCGGAAAAGACATATCTGGTTTTGGGTTTTGAGATGACTTGATGCATGTACTATGAAATGTGTAAGCGAATGGTTTGGCTTGATTATTTGCACTAGCATAATTTCTAACCCCTTTGGAGACCCGTTTTGGGGAAATTCTTGTTATAAATTTCAGGTGGCGTTCAGCCGGTCGAGCGGGCACTGGAGCAGTACGAGGATGCTAGCCTGGGATGTTGACATGTGCAATGGAGTCCCTTTATTTCTGTTGTCCATTTTTATGTGTTTGTTTTCCAAACTTTTGAACTTATAGATAGTACTCGCGAGTACTTAGGCACTTTTGATTTGGAATATGTTTTATATGTTGAATCCTATTCGTGAATTTGGGTGATGTCATGTTCACCGTGTAGATTGGTACCGCCACTAGAAGGGGGGGTTGAATAGTGCGGATAAGAGTATTGAACTCTTTTTGTGCGGAAGCAAAAATATCGGAGTAAATAAATTGCGGAAAAGAAAGAACACAAGAAATTGTTCGAGAGGTTCGGCTATTAACGAAGCCTACGTCCCCTACCTAGTTTTATCGACCAGGACTTTTCTTAGAACTTAGAATGCACTTTCTAGTTTAGTGCCAACTCTTACAATTTCTTGATTTCCGGGCTCAAGAACAACCTCACTAAAACTCTCTTGTTTTTTCGGGTATAAGATAACCTTTACAAAAACAAAATGCGAGTAGGAACTCGACTTTACACGATATATCACTCTTTGATACAAGAATAAAGATTGGAAATAATGGAGCAAATCTTCTCGTATCACAATATAGAATAAGTATAACTCTCAAATTATTTGCTTGGAATTGCTTGAGTATGCTTGTAAGCTCAGAATACTTGTGTGTCTTCCATCTCCTTGAAGTGAGCTATTTATAGCCTTCTTGAGCTCATTTTCCTGTTGGAGCAGTTTCACTGCTTACGTACGTTAGGCGCTTTGAGTTACGTACGTTATCATCGTTACGTACGTTATATGCTTTGAGTAGCGGTCGTAATGAACAGTGAAGAACTAGTTCAGTGAGATCTGATAATATACGTTACGTACGTTACGTACTGTATGGTTACGTACGTAATCTTCCAGTTAGAGATCCGTTGAGTGTGACGACTTGTTGTAACGGCTAATGACTTTTCCAACGGTCAGAATATTTCAAACATTACGTACGTTAGCTAGAGCTGGTTACGTACGTTACCTGTACAGAAAATCTTACAAAAACTATGAATGTTACGTACGTTAAGTTGGACAAGTTACGTACGTTACCTGTACAGAAAATCTTACGAGAACAATGAATGTTACGTACGTTATGATAGTTTGGTTTACGTACGTTAACTGAAGGAAAAATATGTTTTAAGTAAATTTTGGTTTTAATAACACATCATCAAAATGAATAATATGATCTAAAAAATATTGTTCCAACAATCTCCCCCTTTTTGATGATGACAAAATTTAAGTATGGGAGTTTTTGAAAAATGAGTTTTGGACGATTCAAAAAAAATTTAATGAGCTTTTCCCTTGAATAAGGCTCCCCCTGAAAACGAGCAAGGGTTATTTCAAAAACGATTTCAAAAATGATACATATTTTTCTCCCCCTTTTGTCATTAACAAAAAGTCGAGAGATCCTGCAAAAAGCAGCGATACACAGAATAATCAACAAAATCCAAGACAATAACCATATTAATGCATAGAAACAAAGATAGTCAATACAATCAAAACACATTCAAAAAGAAAAACCAATAGAGGTTATGCATGAAAATGAAATGAAATGTTTGGTCTTAATAGAGAAGGGAAACATCATCATAGGAAAGATAACATGACTAGTCAAGGTCCGCATCCGGAGGTGTCGGCGGTATCCCAAAGTGAGTGCAGATGCTTTTGACCATGATTTTGATTTCACTCATATCTTTCTCCAGTCTATCCATCCGAGTAGCCATTTGAGATGAAGAGCTTTCCTGACGTGGGCGAGAGGAACCGAGTTGAGATGAAGGGCGAGGTCTAGTATGCTCAATCCCCCTAGACGTGATCCTCTTCTCCGGTCTCGGAAGAGCACCACCATCTACAATCGTCATCCTTGAGGTACGCAAAGTATATCCACCCTCAGTTTCTCGTGCGTAGATACCTCATCGTCCGAATAGTCCCCTCGGTGACTAAGATCCCCCTCGGAATAGGAACCCCATGAAGCCCCGTTAAATCAACTCTAGCATTCTCAAAGATTTCCGTCAAGATAGACCCAAAAGGCATTCCGGATTTTCTTTGGCGATCAACTTTCGCATAACTCTTTTTGTGGAAAATTTGTCCTTTTTCCACAAACCATTTAAGCACAATAAACGCAAAGTTGACTTGATGATCTTTCCACACGTGATAGATGATTTCTTTGTCGATATTCACCAACCGATGTTGAGCATTAACTTTAGGCATTAGACATCGAGTAATAGCATCATGAAGCAAACGGATATTTATCCCAAAATCATTGTTCTCAAAACGTCCCGAATGAACATCGAGAACAGCTTTGTCCGTCAAGAAATCACGGACCTTAGACTCATGAACTCCATGACTTTCATCGTCAGAAAAATTGTTAATTACTTCATCTGGAACTGCAAACTCTCCTTTACAACGAAATCCCTCATTAGGGAGACCAAAAAGTTCCGAAAGCTTTGCGGCATCAAAAGAGATAGGCTTACCACGGACAAGAGAATTAACCACGGCTAATCCATCGGAACCATACGTGACAAAAAAATTGGCATAGAACTCTTTCACACAATCCACATATATAGGACGGGCAAGGCTAACAAACCGATTTATTCCAAGCATATCGAAGAATTCTTCGATAGCAACACCAATAGAATTTAAGGATTCGAAATCAAAATGATGACTCGGAGTTACCTCTTCGTCAATAAGAATTTCGTTGAAAATTTTGGTAGCTTGCGCGTTCCGAAAAGTGGGTTCTCCGAAAGCCGAGGAAGATGGTTGAGAGGTTTCTCCTCTTCGTTTCTTGCCGGTTCTGGATGCCATCAGAGTGAATCGTCCGGAAAAGTGAAGATTGTTGGACGAATTTGAAGTTTCGGTCGGTTTTGAAGTGAGTTTGTCGCCGTCGATTCTAGGGATTGGAGTGAAATGAAAAGAGATGGTCGAAATGGGTTTATAAGTATTAGGGTCAAAGGCAGATCACGTACGTTATACCCTCTCTGTAACGTACGTAGCGAGAAAACCTGAAGCTACTGCACTAAAACCTGCATTTTGTTACGTACGTAACATGAACGTCTGTAACGTACGTAAGGTCCTATTACGTACGTAATGGACTGCCCTTAACGTCCGTAAGCAAGACGAAATGAGCAGTCTTTTCCTTTCGATGATGTCCCAATTTACATGACCATTTTAATGTAACTATGATGAATATGCAATAATTAAAAATGATCAACATGTCCCATTCCTAAATTTATGCGAATAAAATTGAAAGCCTCTTCGGGTAATGGTTTTGTAAAAATATCCGCCAATTGTTCATTAGTACCAACAAATTGGAGACGAACATTCCCATTTTGGACATGGTCACGAATAAAATGGTGACGAATTTCTATGTGTTTTGTCCTACTATGCAAAATGGGGTTTTTGCTTAAATTGATGGCACTCGTATTGTCAAAAAAATAGGAGTATTTTTAAGTTCAATGCTATAATAAAGTAAAGAGCCGATCATACCTCGATACTGTTTTTGGTCAACCGATTTACCTTTTTTATCTTTGTCGATTTTAAAAGTGGAAGACATAGGAGTGGATATCTCTTTGCAATCTTCCATCTTAAATTTCTTTAGGAGCTCATTGACGTACTTGGATTGATGAATGAATATTCCGTCATTGAGTTGCCTAATTTGGAGTCTGAGAAAGTTTTTCAACTCTCCCATCATAAGATTTGAAAATTCTTTGGATAGAGATTCGTTAGTTGCACCAAAAACAATATCGTCCACATAAATTTGACAAATTAGCATATCATCACCTAAAATCTAAATGAATAGGGTATTATCAACATTACCTCTTTTATACCCATTTGAAATAAGAAAAGAGCTTAAACGATCATACCATGCTCTCGGAGCTTGTTTTAATCCATAGAGAGCTTTATGGAGCTTGTACATATGATCCGGATGATCATAATCTTCAAAACCCGGCAGTTGCTTGACATACACTTCCTCCTGGATGATTCCATTTAGGAACGCACTTTTTACATCCATTTGATGGAGTTTGATCTTCTTGTATGCGGCAAAGGCACAGAGAAGACGAATAGCTTCAAGACGAGCAACAGGAGCAAACGTTTCTTCATAATCTAAGCCTTCTTCTTGATTATAACCTTGGGCGACCAACCTCGATTTATTTTTAATTGGGAGACCATCATCATCGGTTTTAATTTTATGAACCCATTTGGTGCCAATGATTGATTTGTCTACCGGTGCCGGAACTAATTCCCAAACATTATTTCTTTCGAATTGGCTTAGCTCTTCTTGCATAGCAATAGCCCAATTCTCATCATTTATGGCCTCATCGATATTCTTTGGTTCTGTAAGAGAAATAAATGCAATATGGTTAATACAATCATTTATATTCCTCCTAGTTCGTACACCTTCATCGATTTTTCCGAGAATTTGTTCCATCGGATGGTCTTTCACATTTGCCCAATCTTTAGGAAGGTTGTAAGTATTTTCCTCCTGCTTGTCCGAGCTTACGTCGAGTTTCTCCAACTCCTTTGATACTTCGGATACTTCGTTAGCTGGAATCATACCTGCATCATCATCAAAAACAACCTTTCTCGGGGATAAAACTGTATCATCGAATTTTACATGAATAGACTCTTCTACCGAGCCTATTCTACAATTAAATACACGATATGCTTTACTTTTAGTAGAATAACCAAGAAATATTCCAATATCTGATTATGAATCAAATTTACCCAAATTGTCCTTACCATTATTATGAATAAATACTTTACAACCAAATGGATGAAAATACGATAAATTGGGCTTTTTACCTTTAAAAATCTCATAGGGAGTCATCATTTTGTTTCTCCTGAGATGGACACGATTAATAACATAACAAGCGGTGTTAACGGCTTCGGCTCAAAAATATTTAGGAAGACCATACTCATTGAGCATTGTCCGGCTTATTTCTTCTAGAGAGCGATTCTTCCTCTCGACAACTCCATTTTGTTGAGGTGTCCGAGGTGCCGAAAAGTTGTGCCCAATACCATATTTATCGCACCAATCTTCAAAGAGATTAGAATCAAATTCTCCACCATGATCGGTTCGAATGGCGATAACTGGTAATTCTTTTTCCTTCTGGGTAACCTTACACCACTTAACAAACTCGTTAAAAGCATCATCTTTATTAGCTAAGAATTTTACCTAAGTAAATCTCAAAAAATCATCGACAAGAACTAAAGTATAAAGTTTACCTGTTAGACTGGCATGTCGAGACGGACCAATTAAATCCATATGAATTAATTCAAGGATGCGACTAGTGGAAATTTCCATTTTTGGTTTAAACGAGCCTCTTGCATGTTTACCTTTAATACAGGCCTCACAAATGTGGTCTTTTCTGAAATTTAATTTTGGTAGACCATGGACAATATTATTTTTGGCCAATTTTGAAAGAAGTGGTAAAGAGGCATGTCCCAATTTTCGGTGCCAAATAACGGTATTTTCATCGAATGAAAGTAGACATTTTTCGTTGAAAGAAGATTCGTCTTGGAGATCAACAATGTAAATATTTTCATAACGCAATCTAATAAAAACGATTTGGTCTTTTCTCATTGCCGTGCAATGTGTAATTTCAAAAATTAATTTAAGACCGGTGTCACAAAGTTGGGAAACACTTCGAAGATTATGGCAACATCCATCAACAAATAGAACATTTTCAATAGTAGGTAAAGGTTTCTTACCAATTTTACTTGTCCCTTTTATTTGGCCCTTTTTATTATCGCCAAAGGTAACACAGCCACGATCTTCCTTTTTCAGCTCCGTGAAGAGATGTTCATTTCCACTCATGTGATTTGAACATCCACTATCAACATACCATTTATTTGATAATGTTGTCTTCCTTGCTTGTACCTACAAAAACAATTTTCTTCCGTTTATAGGTACCCAGGCTAATTTGGGTCCTGAGGAGTTAGATACAAAAACTTGATTTTTAACAACGGTCCCTTTTGGTACCCAAATTTGCTTAACCCTTATAGTACGTCTAGAACTATGACAGTAAGTTTCGGTATGTCCAGGTTTTAAACATTTTGGACATGTTGGAATTCCCGTTTTTAAAGTGTCCGAATCTTTCGTGGTAATTTCTAAGGACTTTTTCATTGGAAATGAATTATACCCAAGTCATTGTTTTGAAAGAGAAAATTTTTGACCAAATAAAAGTTGCTCAAACTTGTCATTACCACATGAGAATTTTCTAACATAAAGTTTTAATTCTTTCTGAGCTTTGTGCAAATCATCTCTCAGAATTTTCTCGGTTTCCAAACAATTCGTATGATCAATCGAAACTTCCTTGTTTTTCAATAATTTAGCATTTTCATTTTCAAGGAGTTTTATTTTCTTTTTCAGATCTTTATTACTATTGCAAGCCTTTTCGTATTCATTATTTAGGGATTCAAAAGCATCAAGTAGTTCTTCATGAGAATCACTAACCTCGACTTCATCGTCATTATCTTCGGATGCGTGGGCCATTAGAGCAAGATTGGTTTGGACTTGTGGTTCATCATCCTCATCATCATCGCTCCATGTGGCGACATAAATTTCCTTCTTTTTGAACTTTTCGTGAGGTGGTTTTGATGAACTTATTGGAGCTGCAGCACGACATCTTTCGCAAAATGGCCTGGAACGTCGCACCTTCGACAAGTGTTGTCGAACTTTTTGTTTTGAGGGAAGTGAGTCTTTTTGGATTCATCCCTTGATTCTTGCTTAATGTCTCTCTGGCGCCTTTGTAGAAGATTTTTGAATTTCTTTATGTTTTTGGCATAAAAGGCGGTTTCTTCGTCCTCTTCTTCGACAGGTTCATCCTCTAGATCGCTTTCTTCTTTGGCTTTGAAGGCGATTGTCCTTTCTCTCTCCTTGGGTTTTGGTTTCGAACTTCGAGATTTAATGACAATCTCATAATTAATGAGAGATCCGATGAGAGCGCTGAATTCTATGGTGTTAAGGTCTTTCGACTCCATGATAGCCGTAACAGTAGCGTCCCATTATCTTGGTAGAGACCGAAGGATTTTCTTGGCTTTATCACTACTTGATATCGGTTTCCCGAATGAAGCTAGCCCATTAGTGATTGCCGAGAAACAGTCAAGCATAGTGGTAATGCTTTCTTCTTCTTTCATAGTGAAGAGTTCATAATCGTGAAGAAGCATATTGATTTTGGTTTCCTTAACTTGACTCGTACCTTCATGGGTGATCTCTAACATTTTCCAGATTTCTTTCACCGTCTCGCAAGAAGAAATTCTATTGTGATCTTCTGGATTGAGAGCACAGTAATGCAATTGAGTGGCTTTACTATTGAAGTGATCGTTCTTCCAGTCGGCATCATCGTACTCTTTAAAACTTTTGAGAGAGCCATCCGTCTTATTAGGAATGGTAGGTCCAAGGGCAATGACCTTCCATATTTCAATGTCGTGAGCTCGGATGAAGATGGACATCTTTTTCTTCCCTGCATAAAGTTTGAACCATCGAAGAAGGGAGGGCGATTGAGAGCGTTGCCTTCAACGGAGGAGTGGATAAAGGCCATTTGGATCTTTTCTCTAGCGGGTGTTAATCCGGTGATAAAGAGACCGCTCCGATACCAATTGTAGATTGGTACCGCCACTAGAAGGGGGGTTGAATAGTGCGGATAAGAGTATTGAACTCTTTTTGTGCGGAAGCAAAAATATCGGAGTAAATAAATTGCGGAAAAGAAAGAACACAAGAAATTGTTCGAGAGGTTCAGCTATTAACGAAGCCTACGTCCCCTACCTAGTTTTATCGACTAGGACTTTTCTTAGAACTTAGAATGCACTTTCTAGTTTAGTGCCAACTCTTACAATTTCTTGATTTTCGGGCTCAAGAACAACCTCACTAAAACTCTCATGTTTTTTCGGGTACAAGATAACCTTTACAAAAACAAAATGCGAGTAGGAACTCGACTTTACACGATATATCACTCTTTGATACAAGAATAAAGATTGGAAATAATGGAGCAAATCTTCTCGTATCACAATATAGAATAAGTATAACTCTCAAATTATTTTCTTGGAATTGCTTGAGTATGCTTGTAAGCTCAGAATACTTGTGTGTCTTCCATCTCCTTGAAGTGAGCTATTTATAGCCTTCTTGAGCTCATTTTCCCGTTGGAGCAGTTTCACTGCTTACGTACGTTAGGCGCTTTGAGTTACGTATGTTATCATCATTACTTACGTTATATGCTTTGAGTAGCGGCCGTAATGAACAGTGAAGAACTGGTTCAGTGAGATCTGATAATATGCGTTACTACGTACTTTATGGTTACGTACGTAATCTTCTAGTCAGAGATCCGTTGAGTGTGACGACTTGTTGTAACGGCTAATGACTTTTCCAACAGTCAGAATATTTCAAACATTACGTACGTTAGCTAGAGCTGGTTACGTACGTTACCTGTACAGAAAATCTTACAAAAACTATGAATGTTACGTACGTTAAGTTGGACGAGTTACGTACGTTACCTGTACAGAAAATATTACGAGAACAATGAATGTTACGTACGTTATGATAGTTTGGTTTACGTACGTTAACTGAAGGAAAAATATGTTTTAAGTAAATTTTGGTTTTAATAACACATCATCAAAATGAATAAAATGATCTAAAAAATATTATTCCAACACACCGGTTGTACCGGGTGATTTCATTTAGTTATTATTGTGTTGTTGTGTGTTTCTCGCTAACCGAGATGGTTAGATGAGTGTTATTTCTTATTTAGCCTGTTGGGTCCCATGTAAGGGTTCACGGCGCTGTAATATGCCCTGAATATCTTGGGGGTGTTACACACACACACAAAAACACACACACACACACACACATATTATATATATATATATAGGGGCGCGTTCTATGCAGTACCAATATTAGATGCAGTACTTTACAGTACTAATTTATGCATGAATTTTGTACTAATTATGCATGAAATATATGCATTTCGTGCATCAAAATTTCAATGCATTAATTCTCACAAAAATTTGATGCATATAATCTAATATTTTAATGCATCGATATTTTGATGCATATATTGCATATTTTAATGTATTGAAATTTTGATGCACGAAATGCATATATTTCATGCATAATTAGTACAAAACTCATGCATAAATTAGTACTGTAAAGTACTGCATCTAATATTGGTACTGCATATAACGCGGCACTATATATATATATATATGAGTGTGTGTATGTGGGTAATCATGTTGTGTGTATGTGGTCGTGTTGGGATTGTGAATGGGGAAGATGTAGATATAGATGGAGATGTTGATAATTTGGTCAATGTGCGGATTGGTGTAATTCGACCCACGGTCCGAGTTCGGAGTTTGTGGTCAGATCAATAATCGAGATGTGGACGCATGTTGGGTATCGTTGGTCGTCTGACCTGATCAATAATTTATTGTGCACAATGGAGGTATTATATCATTCGATTAATTACCTTAGAATTCTTATATGATAAATTGAGCCCTTATATTAAAATATCTATTATGTGATTATAACAAAGGTTGGGTTTTAATGGATTGACCGGGTTTATCGAGCTAGGCTTGTTTCGAGTAAAACCATGTTCGGTGAAGGCAAGTATCTTCCTTATACATTTCATATCTCTTGAATATAAATGTAATATCCGACGGAAATTCTTACTTACTGCTGTATTATTCGGATAATTCAATACTGCTGTAGTCTTGTTGCATTTGTGTAATGTTTATTGATGTTGGAATATATCATAAATAGACATAATAATAACGATCACTCGCACTATGATTGAATTCTCAACATTGTATAGATAAGTACATTTTTGAGCTATTAAACCTGAGCCTAACGTACGCTAATCCTTAGGCATAACGTACGTTATATTAAGGCCTTTACGTACGTAAAGAGGCACCTATTACGTACGTAACCAGTATAATCATATCCGATCTCAACTTTCGGCGTGTAGGGCTAGACGAGATTCGAATATCTGATCTTTTGGAGGCAACCTAGTTGACCTACATTACGTACGTAATGCTTCAAGCGGTAACGTACGTAATGATGTTCGTATTTCAGTCCAGCAGCCTCTGGACTTAGCTTACGTACGTAACACTTTTTGCGTAGTGTACGTAAAGCTGTTAACGTACGTTATCCTCTTGTGATAACGTACATAACGAACTGTGCTGTTATAAAAAGACAGCTTGTGTCTTTCATTTTGCACGTCCAACCTCTAATTTTTCACCCATATAATCATCCCCCTTCATCCCTAGATCAAAATTACCTTCTTCCAACTTGTGTTTGAGCTTTACATTTTGATTTTGGAGCTTGTTGATTGGGAGTTGGAGTCATTCTTGAAGCCTAGATTGTGTCCCTGTGGTTTTGGTGTATTGTTCTTCAATTCTGAAGGTATGATATACGATTTAACCCTATAATCTCGTAATTATAATGATAGTGATTAAGTATACTCCACCTAGTGACGAATTAATCAAGCTAAACATGTTTATAGTTAAGCTTCCAACAAACTTATTGATGAATATGATGATTAGGGGATTTGTAATGATGTGTTCTTGGTGTTTTGAATAATGATGATCATGTTTAGTGAAACCACACTTTCCTTGCTAGACTAATAACACCATTGGAATAATAATAGTCCTTGTTTCATTGTAATGTAAATAACTTGTTGGAATAATTACCATAAAATGTTTTAAGAAACCCTTGTTGATCATTAAAAGAATGAAATGACCTTCTTGAACCTAAGCTAAGTGAATTCAGAGGAATAATATTCGAATCTCCAAGTTAATTAAAAGATTATAAGGATGGTGTTAAACTTGAGGTAGTCTTCATGATCATAATATGGATTTGTAACTAGTTAACTCAACATAAGTAATTGTTTGAAGTGCAGATTTTACTTTGAGATGCTCTTGATAAGTTTAAAGGATAGGAGATTATTGTTTAACACATTATGGAACGATTCTTAAACCAACAAACATTTGGTAATATCTTGTAATCAATCGTAAGAAGAGAATGGTATTAAATAAGGTTCTTGGAGTAACACTTCAATGTCTTAAAGTTGAACTACTCAAATGGGAATTGGGGTGTTGTTTCGTTAGAATTTGGTATGGATGATCATATGAACGTATCATTGAGTAAAATATACTTCATTCAAGGTTGATTGTCCGAGTAACCGATTTTGAATCGAGGGCCGTTCGTTCGTTGAGAAGGAAGGACTATTCTCACCTCCGTGTTGAGGCAAGTTATCTTGCTTGGTTATAATGATGTGTGGATTCTTATGATGGTTATGCATTTCGTGTATATGAAACACTTATACACTTGTGTCTTGTGATTTGAAGTTATTCTTAACGATGTTCCGTTTTCATCGTGGGATTGTATTCCCAAGTTCGTCACTTTCGAACCCTTGATATCGTTGATCTTATTGTCATTTCGGTGAGTCCTCGATATTTAATCGGATTTGTGAATTATTGAATTCGTTGTCATGTTGCATCGTGACATATCCGGAGTCATATCTACGTTCCGATTGGATATTGTGTAGGATTTTTAGCCGGGCACATATATAGTCATGCGTGAATATTTTCCGTGAAAGGCTGTGCACACGAGACGTAGTTCATTGAGGCTAATTAGGTACATTGTCCCACGTATATCCTGGATTCCGTATACGGGGTGGACATGTGCACTGACACATATTCGGATCGGGCGTACTGTGATGTCCCTCTTGAGCCGTACTATCTTAGTCGTTCATAGTCCATTCTTATATATGGATGTGTTCGATGTTTTGTGACTAAGCGTTCATACGCCCGAGGGGTATGTTCGTTAGTCAGGTTGTTATCCTTGAAATCTTATATATGTGAATTGTATAATATCTTGAGAATCATTTATCATGTATATCTGAACCTGTGTTGGGCGAAATACTTGTGTTGTATTTTAGGTCGAGGAAAGGGCAAGGCACGGGAAGATCAGGGTGATGACGAAGGGTTCGAAGGATACTAGTTCGGGGGCCCCAAGTCTTTTGAGTCCGGTCATGTTTGTACCGTGTAATGTTATCTTTCCGCTTTATTTTAAGTATGAACAAATGTATTGTTATTTAAGGTATATTCCATCTCCATATGGATTATACTTATGTTTTTGGATCCTGTGTATAATAAGGTCGTAGGCCATACTGCTGTAAACTCCAAATCGGAGTAAGTACTATGTTTTGTGGTTCGGTATCACATGTATTGTGTAATTAATCTGTATTTTGGATATCGCGTGGTGGGTCCCAGTGTGGGGTCCACGGCACTGTAATAGCCGCCTTATTAGGGTGTTACAGAAGATGGTATCAGAGAGTGCTAGAGGTCGTCTTCTTCCTTTTGAGTCTTTGTGAATTGAACTGGTATCAAGAGACCTTCGTGTCACGTGTGACCCGTGCGAGTGCCTGATCCTACGAGCCGAATGCGGTACGTACTTTATGAACCTCGATTAAATTACTGACATGATATTGATATCTGAATGAACCTCTTTGTTGATCCTGGCGTTTTAAGGCTTTGTGGCAGGAATTATCTGATTGATGATACGAATAAAATTCTGGATTGATTATATGGCTAAAATTGTTCGACTCAAACATCGATATGATATTCTGTGTGACCCTCGTAGTGCCGATAACTCATTACGAACTGTTTTCTTGAATATGTAATTTCTTACTGCCATTAACTTAGCATGAATTCTGATTGGTATCATGAACTGTACTTATGGTTATCTTTACTAATTGATTCTTTCAGTATGGAAAGAAATTTGAGAGGCCGTGGCAGAGGGGGACGAGGCCGCGGAAGGGGCCGAATCCCGATACCACGAGCCAACAGGCGAGCGAATGCAGAGCATAGTTCCGCAGGCAGTGATTCGCCTTCTAGGGATCAATCGCACCACACTGGACGCGAGGATGCTCGTGTCGATCCTTACACTGTGATGCAGGGCATGATGGCTCAGATGACCCAAATGGTTCAGTTAATGGAAACTATGCAGAGAGCTGCTACCGACCAGCATCAGGGGCCACCCCCTGTACATGGCGGACCGGTGAGTCGGATAATCAGCGACATCTCTCGCCAGCGACCCCCGATTTTTGAAGGTTCATCTGAGCCGGCTGATATCGTACATTGGATCGAACACTTCGAGAAATTGTTCGATATGGTAAACTGTCCAGCAGAGAATCGCGTCTCCGTAGCATCTTACTACTTGGGCAAGGGCGCCCACACTTGGTGGCTTTCGGTGAGGCCAGCTGATGGTGTATGTACTTGGGAGGAATTTAAAAATCTCATGCTAGACCGTTACTATCCGGGTCCTCTCCGCGAGGCCAAACTATCAGAATTGCTGAACTCGGACCCGTCCGAAGATGATGACGTACTATCTATCGCTAGAGGTGGTATTCGGGCTGGGCCCGGGCCGGTCCGGGCCGGGCTGCTAAAGCCCGCTCCATTTAAGGGCCGGGCCGGGCCGGTCCTTCTTTTTTGGCGGGCCGGGCCGGGCCGGTCTTTTTTACAAAACATAAGGCCCGGCCCGTCCACAACCCATTATGTTCATGGGCCGGTCAAGAATTCCTGGCCGGCCGGGCCGGGTTGAACATTTTTTTTCTTCATTGTAAGACAGAAATTTTATTACAAAGACCAACAAAATGAACTTGAACTTTATTATAAAGAAAGAACAACTCTCTCCCCCCTCTCTCTCTCTCATTTTACTCCTCTTCAAGTTAATTAAGAAGTGCTCCTATAGTGCATCGGACTATTATCGGGTGTGAAATGTTAGTGGACATAGAATGCTGAAATGTACTCTCACTACTGCATGCCTCTTGGACATAATAAGATGTGATTTACTAAATAAAAACTGAATTTTGTACCTTTTTCAGGCTATAATTTGAGGAAAGAAATAAAAAATCCTATTGGGCATTCCCAGTTCACGGTCTTTAGATGGGCTAAACGGATCGGGCCTTCCCGGTTCACGGGCTAACACGGGCCCGGGCCGGTCCGGGCCGGGCCAGCGGTTTTAGGCGGGCTCGGGCCGGTCCGGGTCGGGCCTCTAAAACAAAGGCCCCTAAGGCCCACATAACCTAAATGTACACGGGCCGGGTCGGGCCAAATAGTAAACGGGCCAGGCCGGGCCGGTTTTTAAGCGTGCCGGGCCGTGCCGGGCTGTTCTGCGACCGGCCCACATACCACCTCTATCTATCGCCGAGAAATTCCAGGCACTTCTTCCTTTTGCCACGACAATTGTCCAAACGGAGGCAGATAAGATCAAGTACTTTCTCAAAAGGCTTAAACCCCGAATGAGAATGCAGCTGTTGAACCATCATTGTGTGACCCTACCGGAGTTCATTGAGAAGGCTCTGGAGTACGAATTGACCATGAAGGAAATTTCCAAGAAGCAACCGCAGTCTAACAACAAGAAATTCGGGCAGGCAGTCAGGCAAAGAATCGGGAACATTCAAGAGACCCCAACCAGTGCCAAATCCTTCTGAACGGCAACCTACGGCGTCGAAGCCAACTGGATCGCAACCTCGAGCGGTCAGCCTATCTGTTTGTGTGCTATAACTGTGGAGACCAGGGGCACATCAATTCGAAATGCCCAAGGCCAGCTGTGTCATGCCATACTTGTGGGAAAAATGGACATCGTGCTCGTTATTGCAGGAGTAGACCAGGACGTACTCCCACAACACCTCATGCTCGATCTGATCTTGATTCAGGACCGTGTACCTCCGTCCGCTTCTTATCAGACTACCGGGGCAAACAAAGGGATGGGGCGTGGAAATCAAGCTAGTACCTCTGGTGTCGGGGCTGCAAAACCCAGAATCTGCGAGATGAAGAATGATGAAGATCCCGAAGCCAGCATGAGTGCAGGTACTCTCGAGATCCAATCTCAGCCTGTCTGTGTTCTTTTTGATACTGGTGCTTCACACTCTTTTTTATCTGTTTCCTGTTTGAGTCGTTTGCAATTAGAGCATGTTATCAATTATGAACCTTATATAATTGGACTACCTGATGGTAGAAGAATTGTTGGGAATCATGAAGTTCAGGACTGCTCGATTCGTATGAACGACCGTGAGTGGTTGTCAAATTTAATTTTGGTCGATTTACCTAAAGATGATGTGATCTTGGGTATCGATTGGATGGACCGTCATAATGCCATAATTAGTGTCCGCAAGCGAACAGTGACCGTCACATCTGACGATGGTGTTGAGTGTACCTTCCAGGGTGACAATCCCAGCCGTTCCGGAAGAATCATCAGCGCTATGAAAACAGTGAAACTGCTTACTCAAGGATGTATTGGCTATTGGTGTTACATGACCAAGACAACGGATCGACCAGTTGAATTGACCAATATTCCTGTAGTCCGAGACTACCCAGACGTATTTCCAGATGAGTTGCCAGGCTTACCTCCACATCGTGATGTAGAATTCAATATTGAGCTAGAGCCTGGTACGTCCCCGCTTTCAAAAGCACCGTATCGTATGGCTCCGACTGAGATGCAGGAGCTGAAGATCCAACTTGAGGAGTTGACCGAGAAGGGCTACATTAGACCTAGCGCGTCCCGTTGGGGAGCACCAGTACTATTTGTACGGAAGAAGGACGGATCCCTACGTGCGTGCATTGTATTGATTATCGTGGTGAGCAGGTAACCATTAAGAACAAATATCCATTGCCGTGTATTGATGATTTATTGGATCGGCTTGAAGTTCTTGTGTTTTCTAAGATCGACTTGAGGTCTGGTTACCATCAGTTGAGGATTCGTGAGTCTGATATTTCGAAGACCGCTTTTCGTACACGCTATGGGCATTATGAGTTCGTAGTGATGCCTTTTGGACTGACAAATGCATCGGCAGTATTCATGGAGCTGATGAACCGAATCTTTATCAATTATCTGGATCGCTTTGTAGTCGTTTTTATTGACGACATTCTGATCTATTCTCGTGACCATGAAGAGCACGAGCGTCATCTCCATCTGGTTCTCGAGGCGTTAAGGCGGGAGCAGCTTTATGGAAAGTTTTCTAAATATGAGTTATGGATGAATGAAGTTATATTTCTCGGACACGTGATATCAGCTGATGGGGTGCGAGTAGACACACAGAAGACAGAAGCTATCCGAGACTGGCTACCACCAAAGAATGTTAAGGAAATGCAGCGGCTTCACAGGACTAGCAGGTTATTACCGACGGTTCGTGGAAGGTTTTTCTAAAATTGCCCAACCAATGACTAATTTGCTGAGAAAGGATAAGAAGTATTTATGGTCAGAGGCATGTCAGCGGAGTTTTGATGAACTTAAGAGTCGTTTGATTTCGGCACCTATTTTTGTCCTACCAAAAGGAACGGAAGGGTTTGTAGTGTATAGTGACGCATCTAAACAGGGCCTTGGGTGTGTACTAATGCAGAACGGAAAGGTGATCTCCTATGCATCGAGACAGCTACGACCTTACGAGGTCAACTACCCCACCCATGATTTAGAGCTCGCAGCCATGGTGTTTGCTTTAAAAATCTGGCATCATTATCTGTATGGAGTTACCTGTCAGATTTTTACTGATCACAAGAGCCTGAAGTACATTTTTACTCAGAAGGAGTTAAACATGAGGCAGAGAAGGTGGCTAGAACTCATCAAAGACTATGATATCGAGATCCTTTATCATCGGAGCAAAGCAAATGTAGTTGCTGACGCTTTGAGTCGTAAAACAGTACAGGAGCAGATGCTTGCCCGCCTAACAACTCAGAGGGAATTGCAGTTAGAATTGGTGAGGCCGGAAATTGAATTCTGGTTACAGCGTATTCAAGGACAACTCTGTACACTTGAGATTTCATCGTCCCTTGAGGATATAATTAGATCAAAGCAAGTTACGGACCCATTCTTATCTCGAGTTCGCGATGAAATAACTCAAGGGAAAGCTCCTGGCTTTGTGATACACGAGGATGGATTGATACGCTTCAGGAACCGAGTTTGTGTACCCGCAGGCGATGAATTAAGGAATTCTATCCTGAGAAAAGCTCATGCTACCCCGTACTCTATCCACCCGGGGTCTAGCAAAATGTATAAGGATTTGAAACAATATTATTGGTGGGGAAGTATGAAACGTGAAGTTGCGGAGTTTGTTTCGAGGTGTCTAACCTGTCAACAGGTTAAGATTGAGCACCAGCGACCCGCAGGAATGCTGAAACTGCTTCCGATTCCTGAGTGGAAATGGGAGGACATATCGATGGATTTTATCACCAGCTTGCCGACGAGTCGTCAAGGGATGAATGCGATTTGGGTGATTGTAGATCGTCTGACCAAATCAGCCCACTTTCTGGAGATTAAAGACACTTGAGGACCCGAGAGATTGGCCCAACTATTTATCAAAGAAATTTTAAGGTTACATGGTACCCCTAAGAGTATTGTATCAGATCGTGACGGGCGATTCGTGTCACATTTTTGGAAAGCAGTTCATCGTACGATGGGTACGCAATTGAACTTCAGCACATCATTTCACCCACAGACGGATGGTCAGACTGAGAGGACTATCCAAACTTTAGAGGATATGCTGAGGGCGTGCGTTCTCGATTGGAAGGATGATTGGGAGGCCCAACTACTTTTGGTGGAATTCACTTATAATAATAGCTGGCACACTTTGATTCAGATGGCACCTTATGAAGCGTTGTATGTCCATCGTTGTAGATCCCCTCTATGTTGGGACGATCCATCTGAAACCTTGGGTACGGAACCCGATATGTTGTTAGCAGCCCGTGAGAAGATCGCTCTGATTAGGAGTCGTTTGTTGACGGCTCAAAGCCGACAGAAGTCCTACGCAGATAACCGCCGACGACCGCTTGAGTTCGAGGTCGGTGACCATGTACTAATGAAGGTGTCCCCTACTCGAGGAGTTTTTCGTTTTGGGAAGAGAGGCAAGCTGAGTCCGAGGTATATCGGGCCGTTTGAGGTTTTGGAACGAGTAGGCGATTTAGCCTATCGCCTAGATTTACCACCAGCCCTGAGCCAGATTCATAACGTGTTCCATGTCTCCCAGGTAAGGAAATACGTTTCTGATCCGAGTCATGTACCTCAGTTCGATGAGATCGATTTAGCGGAGGATCATTCGTATGAGGAGCGCCCCGTACGGATACTTGAGAGGAGGATCAAACAATTGCGGAACAAGACGATTCCCCTACTGAAGGTTCAGTGGCCACGACACGGGGTTGAGGAGGCCACGTGGGAGACGGAGAGAAGCATTCAAGAGAGGTATCCTGAATTGTTTACCCCTTAGTTTCGAGGACGAAACCCCTTTTAAGGAGGGGAGTATGTAATATCCGACGGAAATTCTTACTTACTGTTGTATTATTCGGATAATTCAATACTGTTGTAGTCTTGTTGCATTTGTGTAATGTTTATTGATGTTGGAATATATCATAAATAGACATAATAATAACGATCACTCGCACTATGATTGAATTCTCAACGTTGTATAGATAAGTACATTTTTGAGCTATTAAACCTTAGCCTAACGTACGCTAATCCTTAGGCATAACATACATTATATTAAGGCCTTTACGTACGTAAAGAGGCACCTATTACGTACGTAACCAGTATAATCGTATCCGATCTCAACTTTCGACGTGTAGGGCCGGACGAGATTCGAATATCTGATCTTTTGGTGGCAACCTAGTTGACCTACATTACGTACGTAATGCTTCAAGCGGTAACGTACGTAATGATGTTCGTATTTCAGTCCAGCAGCCTCTGGACTTAGCTTACGTACGTAACACTTTTTGCGTAGCGTACGTAAAGCTGTTAACGTACGTTATCCTCTTGTGATAACGTACGTAACGAACTGTGCTGTTATAAAAAGACAGCTTGTGTCTTTCATTTTGCACGTCCAACCTCTAATTTTTCACCCATATAATCATCCCCCTTCATCCCTAGATCAAAATTACCTTCTTCCAACTTGTGTTTGAGCTTTACATTTTGATTTTGGAGCTTGTTTATTGGGAGTTGGAGTCATTCTTGAAGCCTAGATTGTGTCCCTGTGGTTTTGGTGTATTGTTCTTCAATTCTGAAGGTATGTTATACGATTTAACCCTATAATCTCGTAATTATAATGATAGTGATTAAGTATACTCCACCTAGTGATGAATTAATCAAGCTAAACATGTTTATAGTTAAGCTTCCAACAAACTTATTGATGAATATGATGATTAGGGGATTTGTAATGATGTGTTCTTGGTGTTTTGAATAATGATGATCATGTTTAGTGAAACCACACTTTCCTTGCTAGACTAATAACACCATTGGAATAATAATAGTCCTTGTTTTATTGTAATGTAAATAACTTGTTGGAATAATTACCATAAAATGTTTTAAGAAACCCTTGTTGATCATTAAAAGAATGAAATGACCTTCTTGAACCTAAGCTAAGTGAATTCAGAGGAATAATATTCGAATCTCCAAGTTAATTAAAAGATTATAAGGATGGTGTTAAACTTGAGGTAGTCTTCATGATCATAATATGGATTTGTAACTAGTTAACTCAACATAAGTAATTGTTTGAAGTGCAGATTTTACTTTGAGATGCTCTTGATAAGTTTAAAGGATAGGAGAGTATTGTTTAACACATTATGGAACGATTCTTAAACCAACAAACATTTGGTAATATCTTGTAATCAATCGTAAGAAGAGAATGGTATTGAATAAGGTTCTTGGAGTAACACTTCAATATCTTAAAGTTGAACTACTCAAATGGGAATTAGGGTGTTGTTTCGTTAGAATTTGGTATGGATGATCATATGAACGTATCATTGAGTAAAATATACTTCATTAAAGGTTGATTGTCCGAGTAACCGATTTTGAATCGAGGGCCGTTCATTCGTTGAGAAGGAAGGACTATTCTCACCTCCATGTTGAGGCAAGTTATCTTGCTTGGTTATAATGATGTGTGGATTCTTATGATGGTTATGCATTTCGTGTATATATGAAACACTTATACACTTGTGTCTTGTGATTTGAAGTTATTCTTAACGATGTTCCGTTTTCATCGTGGGACTGTATTCCCAAGTTCGTCACTTTCGAACCCTTGATATCGTTGATCTTATTGTCATTTCGGTGAGTCCTCGATCTTTAATCGGATTTGTGAATTATTGAATTCGTTGTCATGTTGCATCGTGACATATTCGGAGTCATATCTACGTTCCGATTGGATATTGTGTAGGACTTTTAGCCGGGCACATATATAGTCATGCGTGAATATTTTTCATGAAAGGCTGTGCATACGAGACGTAGTTCGTTGAGGTTAATTAGGTACATTGTCCCACGTATATCCTGGATTCCGTATACGGGGTGGACATGTGCACTGACACATATTCGGATCGGGCGTACTATGATGTCCCTCTTGAGCCGTACTATCTTAGTCGTTCATAGTCCATTCTTATATTTGGATGTGTTCGATGTTTTGTGACTAAGCGTTCATACGCCCGAGGGGTATGTTCGTTAGTCGGGTTGTTATCCTTGAAATCTTATATATGTGAATTGTATAATATCTTGAGAATCATTTATCATGTATATCTGACCCTGTGTTGGGCGAAATACTTGTGTTGTATTTTAGGTCGAGGAAAGGGCAAGGCACGGGAAGATCAGGGTGATGACGAAGGGTTCAAAGGATACTAGTTCGGGGGCCCCAAGTCTTTTGTGTCCGGTCATGTTTGTACCGTGTAATGTTATCTTTCCGCTTTATTTTAAGTATGAACAAATGTATTGTTATTTAAGGTATATTCCATCTCCATATGGATTATACTTATGTTTTTGGATCCTGTGTATAATAAGGCCGTAGGCCATACTGCTGTAAACTCCAAATCGGAGTAAGTACTATGTTTTGTGGTTCGGTATCACATGTATTATGTAATTAATCTGTATTTTGGATTTCACCTGGTGGGTCCCAGTGTGGGGTCCACAGCACTGTAATAGCCGTCTTATTGGGGTGTTCCAATAAATATGCGTGTCAGTATATGTGTCATCATGTTTACGTGATTGTGTTAATTGGTGACTATGTGTTTCGATTGTGTAGAATTTCTGTTTGTTTGAAATTGATGGTATAAATATATTGTTCAATAAATATGTGTTAGTTTTAATCCATAATTGTGAACTTGTGATTATTTTTTGAATCGGCGATTCGTGTTTATTGTGAAACTGAGTAAATGAAATTATGATGATTTTATAGAATTGATGAATGCTATCATTGGATTGTTGAAGTGGTTGGATTGATCATAAATGTATTATTCTTTGGTTAGGAATCTGTATCGAATAACATGGCCATTTCTAGCAAGTGCATTGACTATATATATTGTGATTAACGATTGAGACATGCGGTGTTGTAAAATATAAGTATGTGTGTGTGTTGTTCTTCTACCTGAGGATGGTTCGACGGGACCTCTGGGGGCCGATACTAAGGGGCACGGCCGCGGGAGTGGTTTTCCACCTGGGGACGGTTCGACGGGACCTCTGGGGGCCGATGCTAAGGAGCACACCGCGGGTTACCAAGTGTTTTTTTCATGATGATGATATGTGATATATCCGGAATATCACAGTGTTTTGTTCTCGACATTGAGATGTATTATATATATGTCATTGGTATTCGGCTATAATGGCAATAGAACAAATTATTGTGTATATATTGTATTGTTTATCTTTTGGATAAATCTACTCGAGATCTCAAAAGTATCTTTTTCAAACTTTATTTCAAGAATTTATAAGAACTCCAGAGTTTTGCTCCGTTTATGATTTAAGCGAATATATCTCGGGATATTTTCTAAGATTATTTACATGTTTGATTGACTGATGTTGTGAAGTGACTTGTCTGTTTATGTTCGGAATATGATTTGTATAGTTAAGATACTTATACTATCAAATTCCAATTGCTAACCCCTTAAATGGAGGAAATACGTGTCATGAAAGAGTCGGTATAGTGTCAGTATTGTCATGTTATATTTTCTTCCGCTGTCGTGTTCAAACCTTGCATGGGTATGTTGACTTATTGTACTATTGTGTATCGAGGATACACCGTGTCGTCGAATACTGTCATTGTATTTTGTTTATTGATTTTTGTGTAGATTGACCCTGTTGGTCGATTATGGTTTGAGTTGTTCTGTGTTTGCCTGGTGGATCCTGCACGAAGGGTCTACGGCGTGTAACAACCCAAATATAGTCTGTGGGTGTTACAAACTTGCTCTCTTCATTTAGAGTAGTTGGTTCGATTAAGCTCAATGATAGAGTTAGAATATGATTAGACTTGATTGGGTACAATTTATGTTTCTATATGGAGATATAAAAATAGTAGGGTCATAATTTTTTGTAAAATAACACATGCATAATAGGTGCTCACGTGGATAGTCGCCTTACTAATCTACATGTTACATCATGATTATAATCTATTTGTGGGTATAATTATGTACTTCATATGTGTAACGTAACATAATGACGATAATAAGGCCAAATGTCAGTATTAATTGTTAGAGGATCACTATGGTGAAACCAAAACCTAAGCATGTAATATAATAGCATACTCATAAAAGGCGAAGGTTGAGGGGGGAGTCCGCAAGGTTCGGGGCGGCAGGCTCGAACTTTTTTAGACGCATGAATTTCCAACTATGAAGGAAACATGGAAAATATGATAACATAAATTATGTAACTAAAATCCAATTATGTGGCTTTGATTTTCGTCTTCTGATTCCCGTTATTCATCTTCGTCTTCAAAAATCGTTTCTGCATCCTACTTCCACTTTTGACTGGCCACCATAATGTTCACTTACAGATCTAACTGGTTAATACATAGAAATTTTACGCCCACGCATGATTTTTACAATACATCAAATAACACAATCAACAGTCGTGATTTCAACATAGAAATTGCAGAAAATAAACATAAACTTATATTCAGGCAAGAATAGTTAGATCAGTCACTGGTGTAAAATAGAGTCAAAACCGATCTACACATACGAATCATGATGTATAGATATGCTAATTAATATACGATCATGTGTTCTACGACCATGCTCCGATATCATATATTAGATCACTATTTGATGTAACCGAGCTGATCGGTCACCAAGAACCGGGTTAATCTTAGCAGTTTAGCTAAGAAAACCCAAAATATATGAAGTATTCTCTTTTCTTTCTCTCTCTAAAATATGCTATATTCTCAGAGTGTGTTGTATTTTGAGAAACCCCCTCTCTCCCTTTTATAGGAGGAGGGTGCCTTGTTGTCTAAGATTTTCCCTGATTTCCCGAGAAAATCCCGGATATCCAGGGATTCAGGCTGCGATTTTCCATCCCTGGATTTCCGGGATTGCAAGGTATGGGCTCTCAATCCCTGGATCTTAGGGATTCTTTCAGGTGAGTCAGGATCTTCTTTCCCAAGAGTTCGACCTTCCTGAGTTCGGTGGTTTTAGGTCGGCTCATTCCTATTCAAATCAGTAGGTCGAGACCTTTGAGGTCGGAAACCTTTTATCAGATATCATAGGTCAGCGGGGCCTCCGAGGTCGGCGCCCTTCTAACAGATGTCACAGCTAAGTGGGGCCTCCGAGCTCGGCGACCTTTTATCAGATATCATAGGTCAGCGGGGCCTCCGAGGTCGGCGCCCTTCTAACAAACGTTACAGCTAAGTGGGGCCTCCGAGGTCGGCGACCTTCTAAAGGACCTTGAGGTTGTCATCCCCTTGTCTAAGAACCTAGGTCGGACTTTTATTGGTCCATATTTTAAACCGGGTTTTCAGGGAGCGTACATTCGGCGTCACATCAACGGTCCCCTACTCTGGTGTTTGTAAGACCGAGTAGAGTAAGATTTGTTTATAATCGGACGACCTTGACGCAATAATCCTTGGGACTCCCGTTTCCAGATAACGAGGCTCTTCGGACTTCGTGCGCTATAATAACCTGTCTTTTCCTTTCCCCGCCTCCCAAACGTCGCGTCGATGGTCACAGCCAGGTGTCGACCTGCTATAGGTCGGATAAGACGGTGCCATATCCCAACCGTTTTTTCGAATTGGGCATCGGATGCTCCAGATCGTCCCTATCCTTCTTGTTTTTCGCCCCTCCCTCCTATAAAAGGAGGTCTTCTTCTTCCTTTGTCATTTCCGCATTTTTATATCCTCAACCTCTGGTGCGAAAATTCTCAGGCGACACTAGCGATCACAGCTATCTGTCTCCGGCGACGCGCTTGCTCTACCTTTCTCCGGCGATCTTCCACCCAATCCCATGGGTATGTTCATCTAAACATCTCTTTAGTTTTTGATTTGTTTTACAGATATTTTCCTTTTCTTCTTCCTCCATTTTCTTCCTTTTGTTATGTCGTCTGCTTCGGATTCTCAAAATATTTCCGGCAATCGGCCGTGAACTCTTTTTTAGAAGGTCTTTTCTCTTCTGATGGGGATTCGGGGGGTAGTTCGGGGCGAGCTACTGGTTCCTCCCTCTGTCTTAGGGATGAGCCCTTAGGTGACGTAGACTGGTCCGAGCTAGGTGACATCCCTCCCTCTGGCATCCCCCTAATCATTATAGATCCTCCTTCCCCTCCTCCTATGGACGAGGTAACTGTGACCGGCCTCTTAGCCGATCCATATCAGACGGTTGTAGGAGCGACTCGAGTTCTCCCTCCCCATCCTCTATCGAGGACTAGCCCAGCCGCGTTGGCTAGTTTTATAAGATTTCTTAGACTTCCCCGGGGTGGGAATTTGTCACACCTCAGGCTAGTGATACCCCTGATCATCCTCCCCCGGGGCATAATACCTGGTTTGTGGATCAGGTGAGCAGTGGTCTTCGCTTTCCACCCCATCCCTTCCTTGTCTCTCTCTCCGTTAAATACAATCTTCCCCTCAACCAGTTTTCTCCTAACTCTTTTCGCTACATGGTTGGTTTTCTCGTCTTTGTGTCATTACAGGACATGAGGAACCCGACACAGGCTTTTCTATTTTGTTTTGGGTGAAGAGTTTTAAAGGCTCCTTTTACTTGACTTCTCGAAACAACGCCCATTTCTTCACCCACCTCCCTTCCAATGTGAAGGATGGAGGTCCGCTTCTTTTCCTTCGGCTCCTACATCGATTCTTGGGGCTTTCCTACGGAATGGACACGAGCTACTCGAGCCGTGATCCTATTCTAGGCGCAATTCCATCCGGCCGCGTGGGTCGAGAAAGTTCGGGAATGGAATGCCATTCCCTATAATGCTTTCCAGTGACGCAATTCCATGATCTTGTTCCATTGTGGGTGAGCTCGAATCCCTACCCGGCTATCACGACATCGGTAGGCTTTATCTATTTTCAGATCGTTGTTATTTTGCTTTTTAGCTATTTCCCTGACCGTTTGTATTGTTTTTTGTAGATCGGTTCATGCGGACCTGCCAGTCGGACGCCTCCAAGCCGGCTGAACCAATAAAAGAGAAGGTCCCTAAGTCGACGAATCCCCCCAAGGAGAGGGCAGAGGGCTCATCCAAAACTAAACGGAAGTTCCCTTCTCGCCCAAAGTCTGGGGTAACTCTCCCCTCCGACCTGGCTCCAACCTTGACCACCGGACGAAGCCCTGCGAGCTCGTCTCGGCAGCTTCAGGTCACTTAGAGGGCCTCTTCTCCTAGCTCCCCTGCTTCCAAACGGCCGAAGACCGCGGGTCCCCCAGGTCCGGCTATGGAGACTCTTCTCCGCTGTAAGGAGTTTGAGAGATTTCTTCCCTATTTCAGCTCCATGGTCCCGGCTAAGGATAAGCTGGGATTACGAGATGCCGCGGAGGACCCTCGCTTTGATGCCATGATGATGTATTTTGGGAAGGTATTAACCTCTTTTGCCTTCCCCCCTTTCTGATTATTGTCACCTTTATTATTACCTCTCTGCCGACCTGATTGTAATATCCGCAATTTTCGATTTTCGGTAAATTTCTTTTTTCGACCGGAGTCCGTTTTGACGGCTCGCTCATGACCGTTTCGTCATTCTGAGAATGATTAATTCTACACTTTTTGTCATCCGAGTTCGTTTCGGGTTCGTTTTGTTGAGTTACGTGGTTTTTGTCGACTTTTCCGCTCTTGAGTTCGAGTCTTGCGATTCTCGTCAAATCATTGTTTGAGTTTCCCGCAAGTCCGTTTAACTTTGTTAGACGTGTTGTGAACTTCGGTTTGGTTATTCGATCACGTATCGTGATTTCCGGGCGTTTTGGGCCATTTTGTAATTTCTTGAAAATTACGGGTATCCATATCTGTATTTGTCGTCTTGACCCTTTTCTTGGTCGCGTATGATTAATTATTGCATTACGTTTTCATCTCGAGTCGTTGACGTCGTCCGCGAACTTTTCGTCGTGTCCGCCTGCGGCGCGGAAATCGAGGCGTCGGGTCGTGGCGGCTGAGCACCGGCCGACGGACGTGGATCGGGCCGGACGAGTCTTGGACATCGCCGAGCAGCACGGCAGAACCGCGTAGCGCACGCCACTGGCCGGACGCCGCGCTTAGCTCTCAGATGTAGCGCACGCTGTCGAGTCGGCCAACAGACGCCATCGGGCACAGACAGAGGTATTACGAGGTTCGACTCGGTCGGGACGGCGGGTAGCGCACGCCATCGCTGTCGTAGCGCGCGCTAACCGGGCAGGGTAGCGCACGCCGGCCGACTAGCGTACAAGCACGGGATGAGTTGTCGATCCGGTGGCTCTGGACAGCCGCTTAGCGCGCGAGCTTCCGGCCGTAGCGCACGCTAGCGAGTCGGGCGGTCGAGTCACGGTCGGCAATTGGTCGGTGGTGCCGGGTCGTGCGGGCCATGGCCGAGTGTGCTCGGCCGACATCTGGCCGATAGCGCACGCTAGGCCGGGAAGGCTAGCGCACGCTAGTTCCGCCCGATATAAAAATGACAGACCAGCGACTTTCTCCGTCATTTTTCATTTCATTTCTCTTCGGTCCGCGGCTGGGGTTTCGGAGGAGACGAAACCATGTTGTTGAACAACAAATCCATGAAGTCCTTGGGGTTATATCGTTGATCAATCATCCTATAACATCCTTCGATCCAAATAATCAAGGTTAGATCTTTAGAACCCTACTTTTGGGTAGATTTGGGGATTTTCGCGTTTTTGTCCGATTCGTTCCGTTTTGTCAATTAATTCATGATGAATATGATTAATATTGTTGGTATTCTTAGTTTCCCTACGGATTCATGGTATATTTCGTGATTTTTACGGAATCGAGAGGGTTTGGTTGTGGTCCGCCCTCGTTGTTGTTTATATACGAATATACATGAATCGTAGGCGGGTTTTCGGGTGTATTCCAATTCCGTATTCATTTAGAAATGGTTGTGATTGTATTCTTCGAATCGTTAGGTTCGGTTTCATTGGTTCCTAGCGTTCGTCGGTGACTTCCTTTCCATTCGTTGCGTCGTCAATAATTCAAGGCAAGTATTTTTGGAAACCTTTAAGCTTAACATGAAATGGTGATGTATGTTATTTGTGTGTAACTCACCTCGTGTTGGCCCGACGGGGTCAAGGAGGGAAATCTATGCTGCCGCCCTGGATTTCACGAGTTTCGTACCGCTAGCCAACTCGTTAGGGTCCTTGCAAGGCCTCGAGTGAGAATGTATGCTGCCGCCCTGTTCTCACGGCTTAGCGTGTGCGTAGTTTTGTTTTTCTGTATTTGTAGCCAACTCGTTAGGGTCCCTGTGAGGCCCCGAGTGAGAATGTATGCTGCCGCCCTGTTCTCAAGGCTAATTGTTTGACTGTTTATTTTCCGGAAAAAGACATGTCTTGTTTTGGTTTTCGAAATGATTTTGGTGCATGTACTATGAAATGTGTAAGCGATTGGTTTGCCTTGAATACTTGTACTAGCGTAATTGCTAACCCCTTTGGGGACCCGTTGTCGGGGAAATTCTTGTTATGGATTTCAGGTTATGTTCGACCAGACGGGCTGCGGGATGGTACGAGGATGTTGGCCAAGGTTGTTGACATGTGCAATTGAGTCTTGTTATTTCCTACTGTCTCTTTTGATGTGGATGTTTTCCAAATTGTAAACTTATAGATTGTACTCGCGAGTACTTAGGCTTTTCTTTTCGGATTGTGTTTGGACTTCGTTGGAGTTACCGTATTTGTCGGTTGATGTTTATTATGCGGTTGTACCGGACGTGTTGTTTTATGTTCTTGTTGTTAATAGTTGTTTTCTTGCTAACCGAGATGGTTAGTCGAGTGGTGTTTTATTGTGTTAGCCTGGTGGGTCCCATGTAGGGGTCCACGGCACCGTAATACACCTCGAATATCTTGGGGTGTTACGAGAAAATGGTATCGGAGCTCTAGGTTTATGGATACCTAGGCTTGTTGGTTATTTGGGTCTAGTTGTGTTTTGTTTTGCACATTGTCACACCGCCGCGGCATCTCAAGACATCCAAGTGCTCGTAAGTTTTCCTTACTCAATTCTCTTGTTTTCTCGTATTGAAATTCCACTTCTCGAACCGTGATTGCCTCTCTCGTACTTATTGTCGAGTTGTTTCTCGATCCATCCGGTTGTGTACTTTTGATTCTAGTATTGCGCCGTCCTTTGTCTCTCTCGGAGTATGTGCGCCGTTCGGGCTTGACCGTTTGTCGTTTTGCGAGCCTTCCATCGCTAAACTTCCTAGCATTGGTGGGATCGTTGGTGATCGAAAGATCCGAGTTTTGCTCCGTGGTATATTGTGAGAGGGCTTGACTCTCTAGTCTTTTCTTTGTGTGATGGAATCTGCGTTTGGTAATTGCGATATACTAAATGTATGTTGAGCCGAATGTACCGATGAGTTGGACACCGAAGGGTGCGGTATGATGTAGAAGTTTTGAACATTGATATGTTCCTATAGGTATTGATGGCGAGTTTGTTGAGAAACTCACATAGCCGGTTTCGACATATGTCCAAACCGTGATCTTTAGTTCTGTTGTCAAACTTGAAGAGATAGTTTGACATATGCTTGGAATTAGTATTCCCGAGTTGCGCTTGTTGAACTAGTGATTTTTGAATGTCGTATATGAGTGTGTCCGGAATTGTTGGTACTTGGCTAATTATTGTTATTTACAACCAATGTGTTTCTATTAATAATAATACATGCGGCGTGCATGCTTGAAAATCTCTGAGATTTGATCGTATTGTGGGTTTTGAAAAGTGACATGAATTTGGGCGAGCTACCTTGTATTTTCAAATAAAAACTTGCGTCGTATTTAAAGGTCGTGTTTCAAAGTGTTTGGGACATTTTATAAAATGCTACTTGTTAAGCCCTTGTCGTGTTTGAAAGGGTCTTGAAAACGATTTTTAACTTATCGGTTTTATTTTCGAATAACTAAAGTATACGATTTTAAAATCGATTAGCTGGGAAACCTAGGTCACGAGTCAAGTTGTGTTTGTTGAGTTTTGTCTCGTCGGATTTTGTCCGACTTAGTCGCATCGCGACGCGTCGTTTGAGATCATTGGTCGTGATTAGTATCGAGGGTGGTCGTCACTTACGTGCGATCTATGGATGTAAAACTCCATTCCTTGTGTTGTGCCTCGTGTGACACGAGTTATTTGTATGATTAGTCGTTAAATGATGGAATCCTTCGTGGATTTTGATTTCACGATATGTGTTTATTAGACTCTCGTATTTGGTTTATACGAGGAGTGTAAATCACTTCGATGTATTTTCGTACCGTATTTTATCCATGCGTGAGTTCTTTCAAACGGCTTTCGGTATTTTGCAAATTGAGTTTTATTTCGTAAACCGATTCCTTGAATCAAGTTTTGGCATTTTGGCCTTGAATATTTCATGATGGTTTGACAAATGATTTTGTGAGCTTTGGAAAAATATTACCGTCATTGGTCTTTTTAGCATTTTCGAAATAACATGGGAAATTGTGCTTAGCACAGTAAATCCTTGTGAGAAAGGTTTACGGCATGTAATTTTTCCGTGTGTTCTGTTGTTGTCTCTGTGGTCGTTAGCGCACGCTACGCTGCGGCTAGCGCGCGCAAGAGTGCATTGGTAGCACGCTAAGGGAGGATAGCGCACGCTACTCGGTAGTTCGTGCGCCCAGAGCTACCGGACTGGGTCTGAAGTTCTCGTTAGCGCACGCTAAACACTTGGGGTTAGCGCACGCTAACAAGTGTATTTTTGGTCGAGTTTTGTTTGGTGCCGTGATAGCGCACGCTAACCTTAATGATTAGCGCACGCTAATTGTGTCCGATATAAATCTTTGGACACCGCCTAGAAGTTGCATTTTTTCTTCATTTCTTCTCCTTCCTCCATGAGTTTGAGACGTAGCGACTCGGTTTCGCATCTGGGCTGATTTTTCTTCCATCCAAAGGTGTTTTGGAGTATCCTAGACGATTTTTAACATCATTTAATCCATTGTTCTTCGCCGAATCTAGGTATTTTCTTGAATCCGTAGAGTTGACTTTTTGGAGTTTTGTTCTTGATATCGTTTTCCATCCAGTTTTGATAAACCGATTGTTGTTTTAACGATGTTGTTGAACATATCCTGAGGATTGTATATCACTGTCGTGATTTTGAGCGATTTGATGCGTGTGATATGATGTGTTTAAGTAAATGTTGATACGTGTGAATTTTGGGCATTCTGGCCTATTGTATACGAAAAACCTTGAGTATCTTAGAAAATAAACCTCGAGACGTACTTTTAAAATAAATTATTTTCTCACAAAGGTGCTCTCAAGATGCCTACTAGTGTCACGCTATGTTTCAAAATTATTCTACTTTGAGGATCAAAATATTTTGAAATATTTCTAATGATTTAGAAATGCATTCGCTTAGACCCGAAGGTCGAATATAGTGACAAGTTTTAATTTAACGAAAGGTGTCTTCATTTTTTTTTTTTCAAACGCAAGATGATTTTTTTAGTCTCGATGACGATGTTTGTACTACTTTTTGATATATGATACTCAAGATCAACCGGTGCTTACAAGTTATTTTCAAAGGTGGCTTTCGTTTTCAAAACCTATCATTCCTATTTGTGGTCCGGAATATATGTGAGATGTTCGTACTCTCGTTAGGATGTTAACCCCGAGTTGTTGTTGAATTGGTGGTGTGAGCGTTGAGTCGCTCGCCACACGGTTGTCGTGGTAGCCTCTGTGAGGGGTGTGATATTGGTATTGGATGTTGTCGCCTCGTGGCGGTTTATGCTTTATCGCATATATGCGAGCTGTTAGAGATCGGATTGGTATGATTGTGTGCATCGGTGATTGTTCCACGTTGTGTCGGTTGCTTGTTGTATTGTTACCTTGGTTCCGTTGTTGTGAGTTTCGGGGGCGAGGTCAAAAGTAATACCCGTACTATTTTGACTTCTATATCTTCTCTTTCTCCAGTCTATCGATTCGCTCGTGTTCATTGATACCTTATGAACTTGTTCTGTACCTTGGTTTCATCGTTCGAGCGAGCTGTAATCTGGTTTTGAGTCGATCTGGTTATCGCTGTGACCTTCCGAATTCGGTTCGACTATTGTAAACCTTGTTCGGAAGTAACATCTTTTGGTTCTAATAGTTCTTTTATTCGAAGTGGATCGGAATTTTAACTTCTGTACTTTTGGCTCTATCAACTCGTTTATGCTCGTTAACATTTCTGAACTTTCCCTATCCCTTGCTTTTGTTGATCGAACGAGGGTGGTATTGTTTCGGAATAACTCGTTTGTCATTGTGGCTTTTCAATCGCTATTCCCTTTCCCGTGGATATTGTGGGAATGCACGTCCTTGTCGCTCTCACCAGGTCATCCTGGGAGTTGTTGTTTGAATTTTATTATCCTACGTGTTTCGGACATGATTGTTCGATTCTTGTTGTCTCAATCGTTTGCTTGTTCGGTTTTTGTTCTCGTTTCGTGATTGTTGAGCGTTCAGGCTCCTTCGTAGTTCCCTTAAGTTCGGGAAATTAGTCTCGTTTTCGATCTTCCAACCCTTGGGCGGTGGAATTTCGTATTTGTTCAGCGTTGACTCGCGTTTTGGGTTGATGAACCGTTGGGTTGGTCAATCGTATTGATTTTCGTTCGTTGAGTTTTGTGATTGTTCGGATAATCGACTCGATTGGATTGTCTATTTGATGACGCTTGTCACTCGTTGATTTTATTATGTCTCTACCGGTGACGTTGTGTTAGTCGCCCTAGAGCGTATTTTCTCGCCGTATGTCTCTTTGCGTTCCTTGCAGCGTTTCGCCGTCGGGCGCGAGTCTTCGGTTTTGTGTATCTCGTCGAGTTTTCCTGGCAAAGGATATTGCTTCTCCCTACTTATTTTAAGTTTCGGGACGAAACTTCTTTTAAGGAGGGTAGAATGTAATATCCGCAATTTTCGATTTTCGGTAAATTTCTTTTTTCGACCGGAGTCCGTTTTGACGGCTCGCTCATGACCGTTTCGTCATTCTGAGAATTATTAATTCTACACTTTTTGTCATCCGAGTTCGTTTCGGTGTTTTTTTGTTGAGTTACTTGATTTTTAGCGACTTTTCCGCACTTGAGTTCGATTCTTGCGAATCTCGTCCAAATCGCTGTTCGAGTTTCCGCAAGTCCGTTTAACTTTGTTAGACGTGTTGTGAACTTCGGTTTGGTTATTCGATCACGTATCGTGATTTCCGGCGTTTGGGCCATTTTGTAATTTCTTGAAAATTACGGGTATCCATATCTGTATTTGTCGTCTTGACCCTTTTCTTGGTCGCGTATGATTAATTATTGCATTACGTTTTCATCTCGAGTCGTTGACGTCGTCGCGAACTTTTCGCCGTGTCCGCCTGCGTTTTCGGAAATCGAGGCGTCGGGTCGTGGCGGTGGCCGAAAGTGGCCGGACGGGTGCGGGATCGCCGGACGAGTCTTGGACATCGCCGAGCAAGCACGGCAGAACCGGCGTAAGCGCACGCTACGGCCGGGGCCGCTGCTGGCTAGCTTCAGCGGTGTAGCGCCTGTTGCCGAGTCGGCCAGACGCTATCGGCTCGGGCAGAGGTATTCGAGGTTACGGACTCGGCCAGATCGGCGGGTAGCGCACGCCATCGTCGGTCGTAGCGCGCGCTAACCGGAGGGTAGCGCACGCCGGCCGACTAGCGTGCGCACGGATGAGTTGTCGATCCAGTGGCTACCGATGGGCCAGGCTAGCGCGCGAGCTTCGGCCGTAGCGCACGCTAGCGGAGTCGGGCGGTCGAGTCACGGTCGGCGAGGTGGTCGGTGGTGCCGGGTCGTGCGGGCCATGGCCGAGTGTGCTCGGCCGTCATCGCCGATAAGCGCACGCTAGGCCGGGAAGGCTAGCGCCACGCTAGTTCCCCGAGATAAAAATGACAGACTGACTTTCTCCGTCATTTTTCATTTCATTTCTCTTCGGTCATGGTCGGGTTTCGGAGGAGACGAAACCATGTTGTTGAACAACAAATCCATGAAGTCCTTGGGGTTATATCGTTGATCAATCATCCTATAACATCCTTCGATCCAGCGAATCAAGGTTAGATCTTTAGAACCCTACTTTTGGGTAGATTTGGGGATTTTCGCATTTTTGTCCGATTCGTTCCGTTTTGTCGATTAATTCATGATGAATATGATTAATATTGTTGGTATTCTTAGTTTCCCTACGGATTCATGGTATATTTCGTGATTTTTACGGAATCGAGAGGGTTTGGTTGTGGTCCGCCCTCGTTGTTGTTTATATACGAATATACATGAATCGTAGGCGGGTTTTCGGGTGTATTCCAATTCCGTATTCATTTAGAAATGGTTGTGATTGTATTCTTCGAATCGTTAGGTTCGGTTTCATTGGTTCCTAGCGTTACGGTGACTTCCTTTCCGTCGCGTGCCAATAATTCAAGGCAAGTATTTTGGAAACCTTTAAGCTTAACATGAAATGGTGATGTATGTTATTTGTGTGTAACTCACCTCGTGTTGGCCCGACGGGGTCAAGGAGGGAAATCTATGCTGCCGCCCTGGATTTCACGAGTTTCGTACCGCTAGCCAACTCGTTAGGGTCCTTGCAAGGCCTCGAGTGAGAATGTATGCTGTCGCCCTGTTCTCACGGCTTAGCGTGTGCGTAGTTTTGTTTTTCTGTATTTGTAGCCAACTCGTTAGGGTCCCTGTGAGGCCCCGAGTGAGAATGTATGCTGCCGCCCTGTTCTCAAGGCTAATTGTTTGACTGTTTATTTTCCGGAAAAAGACATGTCTTGTTTTGGTTTTCGAAATGATTTTGGTGCATGTACTATGAAATGTGTAAGCGATTGGTTTGCCTTGAATACTTGTACTAGCGTAATTGCTAACCCCTTTGGGGACCCGTTGTCGGGGAAATTCTTGTTATGGATTTCGTGTTATGTTCAAATGCATTTAGCGGCCTGGATGGTACGAGGATGTTGGCCAAGGTTGTTGACATGTGCAATTGAGTCTTGTTATTTCCTACTGTCTCTTTTGATGTGGATGTTTTCCAAATTGTAAACTTATAGATTGTACTCGCGAGTACTTAGGCTTTTCTTTTCGGATTGTGTTTGGACTTCGTTGGAGTTACTGTATTTGTCGGTTGATGTTTATTATGCCGGTTGTACCGGACGTGTTGTTTTATGTTCTTGTTGTTAATAGTTGTTTCCTTGCTAACCGAGATGGTTAGTCGAGTGGTGTTTTATTGTGTTAGCCTGGTGGGTCCCATGTAGGGGGTCCACGGCGCTGTAATACACCTCGAATATCTTGGGGGTGTTACACTGATATAACTTGCTTTCTTGTGCAGTTCTTCGCCACCTTTGTGACATTCACAGAGGATCATAAGCTCGGCGCTACGTCTTCCTCCCAGCTCACCCAGATGCAAGCCGACCTAGAGGCCGCCCTGTCGGCTAATTCCGATCTCTCGGCTCAGCTTCAGGAGAGGGAGTATCGCTTAGATGTTGCCCTTAAGAAAAGTTCTGAGCGGGAGGCGGTTTTGGAACGGGCTCAGATGGCCAATGTTCAGCTGAACCAAGAGCTGAAATTTTGGAAGACCCTGTCTACAGCTGAAACGGAGAAGGTGGGCCAGCTCGAGGCTCAGTTGTCGGAAGCTAGGGCCGAATCCGAGAGGATAGCTCAACTTGAGGCCCGGGCTAAGGCTGAGTTGGAGAAGGTCACCCAGCTCGAAGCTCAAGCTAGAGCGGAATCGGAAAAGGTGACCCAGCTGGAAGCTCAACTAGCCGAGGCTAGATCCGAGGGATCGTCTTATGAGCGCGGGGCGACGGATGGCCGACGTCGATTTCTGACCAGTGACGTTGGTCACTCTTTCCTGGAGGCCTACCGTTCTGCCCTCCTGGCCCGGTATCACAATTTTACCGCTTTCCTGGTTAAGCTAGCCCCTGCCGCGACACAATATTTCCATTTTGCTCTAACTCGTGCTCGTGAGCAGCTAGCTTCTTTGGGTTTTACGGGCGAGCTGGACCGGGATGCTGCATTGGACGGGGCTCCCGTTCCTTCGGGTTGGTCCGGGGACGTGGAAGAATCTTTGGAGGCGGCCTGGTGGAAGGACGCCCTTGAGGAGTCCATAAAGCAATCTGGCCTGGATTTGGAGCTGCCTTCTACTCCACCTAGCTCACCTGTTAGGGCTAGCACTCCTAATCCCGAGGTGGTTGGGACCGACCGTGATGCTTCTCCTCTGTTGCCTCCTCCATCTTCAGAGCCTGTATTTTAGTGTAGACATGTATATATATTTTCTTCTGTTTCTTTTTCCCCTTTTCTTTTTATTGTACTGGCACAGCTATTTTGAATGACAACTTTTTGAGTTGAATATACTTGGGGTTTGTATGATAGTGATGTGCTTTGTATGACAAGTTGATGTAGTTCGGTGTTGATTGTAACCTTGATGTATCTTGTGCCTGTTTGATTTGATATGATTACTTTCCGACATGGCCCGGCTTTTTTCTTAGTATAGTCCCGACTTTTAAATTTTGAAATATCTTAAATGTAACCCGACCATTTTGACTTAACTTTTTCACCGATCTTTAGTGTAGGTTGGGTATTTCCCTTAGTCATAGCTTTATAGGGCGGTTCACCCTTACTCGGATCTGGAGGCGTTTTGCCTGATCAGATGTCAGAGGGCGGTTCACCCTTACTCGGATCTGGAGGCGTTTCGCCTGTTCAGATGTCAGAGGCGGTTTACCCTTACTCAGATCTGGAGGCGTTTCGCCTGTTCAGATGTCAGAGGGCGGTTCACCCTTACTCGGATCTGGAGGCGTTTCGCCTGTTCAGATGTCAGAGGGCGGTTCACCCTTACTCGGATCTGAAGGCGTTTCGCCTGTTCAGATGTCAGAGGGCGGTTCACCCTTACTCGGATCTGGAGGCGTTTCGCCTGTTCAGATGTCAGAGGGCGGTTCACCCTTACTCGGATCTGGAGGCGTTTCGCCTGTTCAGATGTCATTTCTAGTTTTACTTGATCAACACATTCAGAGAGATATATTTTTGTAATAGACTTTTATTAAAACAACATAAGCTTTTTTCCACACCTCTTCACACAAAATACTTTTTTAAGTGACATATGTTCCAAGGTCTTTTGATGATATGCTGTTGGGATTCGGTCCAGCATCCTGCCTGCATGGGCTTAAAAATGCGTGAGGCGCGGCTTGCAATTCGACCTGTGAGATCTGTACTAGAAAGTGGTTAAATGAATTGATTTGGACTACTCATACCAACAAGATGCATCTTCTTTTCTGATAGCCATCTCATAGAAACTCCAAAGTTAAGCGTGCTTGGCCTGGAGTAGTTATGGGATGGGCGACCCCCTGGGAAGTTTCTCAGTGATGCGGTGCGATTCGAGGAGATTTTTATGCAGAAAATGGAGCATCCAAAGTTGCTGCGGAAGAGTCATCAGGAGGGTTAAATATCATATTTTTAAAAGTTTTGGACACTTTTGCAATTTTTAATAGTTGATAGTCGCTGCTTGGTATTAGTTTTCTTCCAAAGAAGATAGGTTTTCGGTATTTAAGCACTCTTTAGACGTTTCTGTTATTCAGTATTTGTTTGATTAATAAAAATGAGGTTTCCTCAAAATCTGTCAATCTTCGGTATTCTACGTAATCAACGAACTTTGATAAAAGTTCTTCCTGACCACGTACGCTGCATCAGTTTGGTATCATATTCCAGTCGATCCTGAGTTATGCCGCCCCGTAAACAGCCGCGAGCCGCTAACCATGATGACGATGGTACTGATCTTGCTGAGTTACGACGTGAAAACACTGCATTTCGACGTGATAACGACGATCTGAGGCGGCAGGTTGAATTACTGACCCAACGAATGGATGAATCCGTGTATATGCGGCGTCATGATGATGATGTTACTGTTACGGATGAAAACCCTTTCGGTGGTCGCCGGAATCGTTCACCCGTACGCCCTAGCCAACGGTGGGAACAGGGTTTCAAGGTGGAAATTCCAAACTTCGATGGTAATCTTAAACCGGAAGAGTTTATAGATTGGATATCACAAGTTGAAGACATTCTGGATTTCAAGGAGGTTCTGATTTAACGCCGCGTGTATCCCTTGTTGCAATCCGTTTGCATGGTCGTGCGCAAGCATGGTGGCAACAATTGAAGCAAACACGTGTTCGTCATGGTAAGGAGAAGATTTCGCACTGGGACAAATTCAAGAAGCATATTAGGGCTGCGTTTTTGCCCTATAATTTCGAGAGGGAATTATACCAGCGGTTCCAAAATCTTCGTCAAGGTTCTCATTCTGTGGATGAGTATTCCACTGAGTTCCACACTTTTCTGGCTCGTGTTGATCTTAATGAGTCCCCTCTCCAGTTGGTTTCTCGATATATTGGTGGCTTGCGTCTTCAATTGCAGGATGTTCTAAATATGTTCGACCCGTTAACTGTCGCTGAGGCACAACAACGTGCATCCCAGGCTGAAAAACAGTTAGCGAGGCGTGCTAATGGTAGCTTTAGACAACCATCAAGCTCGCCGAGTGTCACCGGTTCTTCATCACAGCCTGCTCGGGAAACTTCTGCCCAACCCACCCCACAACCAGCACGTAGTTCTGTAGCTCCTACCTAAGGACGTACTGGTGGTTTACGATGCTTTAATTGTGGTGAAGCTGGTCATCGCCAGGTAGATTGTCGAAACTCGAAATCTACCAATCGTGGCCTTTTTACTGAGGCTAATGAGTCAGAATCTGTCCTTCCCGAAGAGTCAACCCCGACTTATGATGATTATCCTGACACTGATGTGGAGGAGTATGTTTCTGGTGATGTTGGTCCTTTGTTAGTGCTCCGTCGGTCCTGCTTAATCCCTCGTGCTCCTGACAACGAGTGGTTGCGCAATGATTTGTTTCATTCATCCCGCATTTATTGGTGGGAAAGTTTGCACATTCATCATTGATGCCGGGAGTTGTGAGAACGTGATTTCTGAAGTTGCCGTTTCTAAACTAAGTCTTTCCACTGAACCTCACCCGAAGCCTTATCGTCTTTCATGGCTTAGTCAAGGTACGGATGTTACTGTGTCCAAACGCGTGCTTGTTAATTTTTCCATTGGCTCTACTTATCATGATACTATATATTGTGATGTGGTTCCCATGGATGCTTGTCACCTTCTCCTTGGTCGCCCGTGGCAATATGATAATACGGTTATACATGATGGCCGCTCTAATACCTATTCTTTCATGTTTCGTGGGAAGAAAATTGTATTGCTTCCACACAAGCCTAAAGGCGTTATTACCACTACGATTCAATCCCCACCCGCCACCAGTACCTTGCTGTCCCGTGGTCCTTTTCAAGCTGCTATGGAAGCATCTGGTGTGGTATTTGTCTTATTCTCTTGCCCAATTGCTAGTGATAATGATAGTTCTGGTGCTACTGATGTTGTACCCGTTGCGGTCCAACCGTTATTACATGAATTTGTAGATGTGTTTCCTGAATCTCTTCCTTCACAATTACCTCCTTTGCACGATATTCAACATCACATTGATTTAGTCCCGGGTGCTGCTCTTCCAAATCGACCTCATTATCGTATGAGTCCGAAAGAGCATGAAGAGTTACGTAGACAAGTGGAGGAATTGCTAGCTAAGGGTCACATTCATGAAAGCCTTAGCCCATGTGCCGTTCCAGCTCTCTTGACTCCAAAGAAGGATGGTTCTTGGCGTATGTGTGTGGATAGTCGTGCCATCAATAAGATTACAGTGCGTTATCGCTTCCCTATTCCCCGGTTGGATGATTTGTTAGACCAATTAGGTGGTGCTTGCGTGTTTAGCAAATTGGACCTCAAGAGTGGTTACCATCAGATTCGTATTCGCACAGGAGATGAATGGAAAACGGCATTCAAGACTCGTGAAGGCTTATATGAGTGGTTGGTCATGCCGTTTGGATTGTCGAATGCCCCTAGTACTTTTATGCGTGTGATGAACCAAGCTCTTCGTCCTTTCATTGGGAAGTTCGTTGTCGTTTATTTTGATGACATCTTGATCTATAGTGCGAACCGTGTTCTTCACCTTGCACACTTGCGTGAAGTATTATTGGTTCTCCGTCGAGATAAATTTTATGCTGCTACCGCCAAGTGTGCCTTTTTGACAGCTTCTGTTCATTTTCTTGGTTATGTGGTTTCTCGTGAGGGATTAAAAGTCGACCCTAGTAAGGTTGTGGTTGTTCACCAATGGCCCCGTCCTTCCTCTATTACTGATGTTCGTAGCTTTCATGGTTTGGCTTCCTTCTATCGGCGTTTTATACCTCACTTCAGTGGTGTTATGGCTCCTATCACGGATTGCATGAAAGGAACCAAGTTCACCTGGACTACTGATGCGGAGGCTGCCTTTCTTGAAATTAAGCGGCGGCTCACATCGGCCCCTATTTTGGTCCTTCCGGATTTCTCCCAGCCCTTTGAACTCCATTGCGATGCTTCGAAAGCAGGTATTGGGGTTGTTCTTAGTAATCTTGTCGTCCTGTTGCTTATTTTAGTGAGAAACTTTCTGATGCTAAGCTTCAATTTAGTACCTATGATATCGAGTTTTATGCGATTGTTCAAGCCATCAAGCATTGGCGTCATTACCTTTTTCAGCGGGAATTCGTCCTATATACTGATCATGATTCCCTCAAGCATCTTGGCAGCCAAGATAAAATATCGCATCGTCATGCTTCTTGGATTTCTTATTTGCAACAGTTTACTTTTGTGATTAAACACAAAGCGGGTGTTTCTAATCGCGTAGCAGATGCTTTAAGTCGCTGTCATGGGTTATTGACCGAAATGCGTGTCCATGTCCCCGGCTTTGATTCATTCTTGGAACTCTATGTTGATGATCCATTCTTTTCTCAAGTCCTTGTTCGCATTCAACACGGTGAACCGACAGATTTTTTGTTGGATGGTGGGTTTCTTTTTCGCGGTGTGCAACTATGCATTCCAGTTGCGCCTACGTTTGAAGATTATTCAGGAACTTCATAACGAAGGTCATGTGGGGCGTGACCGTACTTTCCAACTTCTTGCGGGTTCATATTTTTGGCCCTCTATGCGCAAGGAAGTTGGTCGTTTTGTTGCCCGCTGTCGTGTTTGTCAAATGGCAAAAGGAGCTTCGACTAATGCCGGGTTGTATTTGCCCCTACCTATTCCCACACAACCATGGTCTGATGTTAGTATGGATTTTGTCCTTGGCTTACCACGTACCCAACGTGGTTATGATTCTATTTTTGTTGTTGTTGACCGATTTTCGAAGATGGTTCACTTTCTTCCATATAAGAAGACTTCGATCTTTGTTGCGCGCCCAACTTTACTTTCGTGATGTGTATCGTCTTCATGGGCTTCCTACATCTATAGTCTCTGATCGTGACACCCGTTTTGTGAGTCATTTTTGGCGGAGTTTATGGCGTTTGGTTAATACACAACTTAATTTTAGTAGTGCTTATCATCCGCAAACGGATGGTCAGACTGAAGTAGTTAATCGCTCGCTGGGAAATCTGTTGCGCAGCTTAGTTAGGGATCATCCTAAGGCATGGGATCAGAAGTTGCCTCAAGCTGAGTTTGCCCATAACCATGTTGTTAATCGTTCCACTCGTTTCAGTCCCTTTCACGTGGTTTACGGGTTGTCTCCACGGGGACCTCTTGATTTGCTAGCTTTGCCCAGCAAGGTGTGTCCACATGCTACAGCGGAAGAGTTTGTTGGACAGCTGGCTCAAGTTCATCAGACTACTCATGAGCATTTGGTTGCTGCTACTGCCAAATACAAGGAAAAAGCGGATCAGAAACGGCGTGTTGTTGATTTCAATGTTGGTGACTTTGTTTGGGCTATTCTCACTAAGGATCGCTTTCCTGCTCGTGAATATAGCAAGCTTGCTGCTAAGAAGATTGGTCCTGTCGAGATTGTGGAGAAGATAAATCCAAATGCCTATCGTTTGCGCCTTCCCAGCCATGTTCGTACCTCTGATGTCTTCAATGTGAAGCATCTTGTTCCTTTCATGGGCGATTCTTCTTCTGATGAGGGGGAAGCGGTTCCAGATTCGAGGTCGAATCTTCTCTATCCAAGGGGGAATGATGCGGTGCGATTCGAGGAGATTTTTATGCAAAAAAGGGAGCATCCAAAGTTGCTGCGGAAGAGTCATCAGGAGGGTTAAATATCATATTTTTAAAAGTTTTGGACACTTTTGCAATTTTTAATAGTTGATAGCTGTCGTTTGGTATTAGTTTTCTTTTCCAGCAAGATAGGTTTTCGGTATTTAAGCACTCTTTAGACGTTTCTGTTATTCAGTATTTGTTTGATTAATAAAAACGAGGTTTCCTCAAAATCTGTCAATCTTCGGTATTCTACGTAATCAACGAACTTTGATAAAAGTTCTTCCTGACCACGTACGCTGCATCACTCAGGGTGCGCGTGAGTGAGGACAAAGCGCGCTAGAAAAGACTCGTGTTGGTACAGTGAGGATAGTCTTCATCATTCTGGGGACCAACAATTGGTATCAGAGCAGGTCACAGGTACGAATTCCCTTGGATTATGCTACAGTCGAGGCTGCCAGAGTGTTGGAACTGAGAGGCGGGCATGCAGCAAATGTTGGCAGTTGGCCGGAACTAAGGTGTTGGCGCGTTGGAGGTTGTCAGGTGCTGGAGGGCTATGTGATCAAATCTAGTATGCTGGAAATGAGATACTGGCGCAGCAGAAGTAAACGGAGCTCGAACAGTCAAATCTAGTTCGCGTAGTTTCCAGACTATGCGGCTGAGATGCTGGCAGGTACTGGGAGGGGGATTGTTGGGATTCGGTCCAGCATCCTGCCTGCATGGGCTTAAAAATGCGCGAGGCGCGGCTTGCAATTCGACTTGTGAGATATGTACTAGAAAGTGGTTAAATGAATTGATTTGGACTACTCATACCAACAAGATGCATCTTCTTTTCTGGTAGCCATCTCATAGAAACTCCAAAGTTAAGCGTGCTTGGCCTGGAGTAGTTATGGGATGGGTGACCCCATGGGAAGTTTCTCAGGGTGCGCGTGAGTGAGGACAAAGCGCGCTAGAAAAGACTCGTGTTGGTACAGTGAGGATAGTCTTCATCATTCTAGGGACCAACATGAGCCCTTCCATATCCTCAAGCTCGTAAGCTCCCCCCGCATAAATTCGGATTACCTTGTAAGGGCCTTCCCAGTTTGGCTCCAGCTTTCCTGTTTTTATGAGGGCATCAGCTCGCCGAAGCACCAAATCACCGACCTGGAACTGTCTCTTCCTGACTCTTTTGTCATGAGCTGCTTTTGTCAAGCTTTTGTATCTTTAAGTTCGTGCTGCCGCCGCTTCCCTTCTTTCTTATATGGTATCTAACGCCTCCTTCATTATTTCCTCGTTCTCCACCTCGTTGAACCATCGAACCCGGTGGGACATTTCTCCGACTTCTGCGGGGATGACGGCTTCGGACCCGTATACCATATTGAAGGGTGTTTCTCCTGTTGACGATCTAGGTGTGGTCCTGTACGACCATAGTACCGAGCTAAGTTCATCCACCCATCCTCCTCCAACTTTGTCTAAGCGGGTTTTTATCCCCTGCAAGATTGTTCTGTTAGTTACCTCCACTTGCCCATTAGCTTGCGGGTGAGCAACCGCAATAACCTCTCGCTTGATATGCATACCCTCGCACTGTGATCGGGTTCTCTTCCCATTGAATTGGGTTCCATTATCTGAGATGAGTATCTAGGGCGCTCCGTACCTGCAGCAAATGTTGTTAAACAGAAAACTTATGATTCTTTGCTCGGTTATGGTGGCCACGGGCTCGGCCTCTACCCACTTGCTGAAGTAGTTTATGGCTACTACTAAGAACTTTCTTCCTCCCGAGACAGGTGTAAACTGCCCCATGATATCAACTCCCATTTAGCGAATGGACAGGGCGCTCCCATGGTGATCATATCCTCGGCTGGGATGTGAATTAAAGGTGCGTGCACTTGACATTTCTGGCATCGCCTAACCATTTCCACTGCTCTCTTGCTCATGGTCGGCCAAAAAAAACCAGCCCTTAGCATTTTGCTAATCAGCGCTCTTCCTTTGGTATGGTCTCCGCAGCACCCTTCATGGATTTCTTCCAATATACTTCGCCCTTCTTCTTCCGAAATGCATCGTAGGTATGGACCGAGGTAGGACCTCTTGTATAGCTCATCATTAATTCAATAGAACCTCGCTGCTCTTCGCACAATTTTCATTCTTTCTTGCCTCTCCTTGGGTAGTTCTGCCCTTCTTAGGTATGCCAACAAAGGAGTTCGCCAATCTGCTATCTCGTTCACCTCCATCACCTGTTTCATGATGCTACTCCAGGCTGCTCCCAGAATCGTTACTGTTCGCGAGTGGCAATCCACTAAGGAGCTTCCCATTTTTGCTAGGTAATCAGCTTTTGCATTTTCCGCCCTAGGGATATGGATTAACTTCCATTCCCCTAGTTTTTTGGCAGCCTCTTTCACTTCCCCCACATACTTCTTCATCCGATCTTCATTTATCTCAAATTTTCCTTCTACTGTGTGACCTTGGGAATCGAGTAAGCAATGAGTCGTCGCGCGCCCAAGTCTATTCCCAGTGCATTCCCTTAACCGTGGCTTCATATTCGGCCTCGTTGTTAGATGCCCCGAAATCGAATTTTATGGCATACTCTAATTTCTCACCTTCCGGTAGTAAGGATTATCCCCGCCTGTAACCACCGGTTGTCGCCGATCCATCCACATGTAATGCATCGTCCTTCCGTGGCGATGGCATGGCCCCCTCTTGGATAAAGTCTCGCTAGGGCTCGAGCTTTAATCGCCGTTCTCGGCTCATATTCCATGTCGTACTCCCCATTTCTCGCCCACTTCACTGCACGACCCGACACATTAGGTCGCCCTAATATCTCTCTCAAGGGCAAGTTGGTTCAGCTTTATCCGGTGGGCTAGGAAATAGGGCCTCGCCGCCGGGTCAGAACCACTAACGCGCCGCCCCTTTTTCTAGCTCGGAGTAGTTCCGTTCTGCTCCTTGCAAAATTCGGCTTGTATAATAAATGGGCTTTTGCTTATTCATTTATTCTCTTAGCAAGACCGAGCTAACCGCTCCTTCTCCCATGGATAAGTAGAGTACAAGATCCTCTCCTGGTACTGGTTTGGTGAGCAGGGGCAGCTCGGCCAAATACTCTTTCAATTTTCCGAATGTTGTTTGCGCTTCTGGGGTTCATTCGAACTTGTTCCCTTTTCTTAAGAGTTTAAAAAATGGGAATCCCTTCTCGGCCGAGCGTGATATGAAATGGCTCAGCCCTGCTATTCTTCCTGTTAGTATCTGGATATCCTTGATATTTTTTGGAGGATTCATTTGCAGCACTGCCTTGACCTTCTCCGGGTTGACCTCGATTCCTTGTTCTGTGACCACATATCCCAGGAATTTTCCCGATTTGACTCCAAAAGAACATTTTGATGGGTTGAGCTTCATTCCGTACGCGCGCAGGTTCTCGAACGTCTCTTCTAGGTCTCTGATATGCTCTCCTGCCTTCACACTTTTCACTAGCATGTCATCCACGTATACCTCCATGTTTCTGCCGATTTGGGATCTAAAGATTTTGTCGACCATCCTCTGATATGTAGCTCCTGCATTTTTTAATCCAAAAGGCATGCGTACATAACAAAAAGTTCCCTTTGAAACCACAAAACTAACCCTCTTTCTGTCCTCGGGTGCGAGAGGAATCTGATGATATCCCTGGGAAGCGTCCATCATACTGAGTAACTCGCACCCCGAGGTTGAATCCACTAGCTGATCTATGCGGGGTAACGGGTAGTGATCCTTGGGACATGCTTTATTTAGGTCCCGGAAGTCCATGCACATCCTCCACTTCCCCTGGCCTTTCCCCACCATCACAGCATTGGATAGCCACTCCGGAAAGTGGATCTCCATTATGTGTCCAGCTCGGAGGAGCTTATCGACCTCTTCCCCAATGACCCCATCCATCTCTGGCCCGAAATGCCTCCTCTTCTACTTTACTGGTCTTATGGTTGGGTCGATGTTCAACCTGTGTTCGGCAACTGTTGGGCTGATTCCCACCAGATCCTCAGCTGCGAACGCGAAAATGTCCACGAATCTCCTTAGCAGGCTGATGAGGCTTTCCTTTATTCCATCGTCCAACCGACTTCCCATGCGAGTTTTTGTTTCCGGCTTTCCTGGAACCAATTCTATTTCTAGTATCTCCTCGTTGGGCTTGACGCCTTCTTCCTCAGCTTCCTCGGGCGCCTTCAATTGCTTATTCCTCTTAGACTCCGGATCCGAACCCCCGAGCTCGGGTGTCCTCTTTCCGCGCTGTACTCCCTGCTTTACCGTTGTCTGATAACAAGATCGGGCTACAAACTGATCTCCTGCTACTTCTCCTACCTCACCTCCTACGGGGAATTTTACTTTCATGTGTGCGGTAGAGGCCACTGCTTCGAATTTGTTGAGCCCTGGTCGTCCTAGAATGGCGTTATAGGCCGATTTGGTGTCCACCACTAAAAATCTGAGTGTCTTGACCTTCCGATGGGGCATCCGACCTAGTGCTACCGGAAGCACCACTTCTCCGACTGGTTGCACCTCGGTCATACAGAACCCATATAGCGCGGTATCTACCTTTCTCAATTCCACTTCCAGGTTCATCTGTTTGAAACAGTCATAGAATAAGATGTCTACCGAGCTTCCCGTATCGATAAACACCCTTTGCACATCGTAACTGGCGATCTCCGCGGTGATGACCAGCGCGTCATTGTGGGGCGTATGTATCCCGTTATAATCCATGGGGCTGAACTGAATGATAGGCCCACTGCCTACAGAGGCGACCTCCTTGAGCTGATGACACCTAGCCTTTCGCGCGTGGGCTTTTCTAGCCTGATTAGAACTTCCGTCGGTTGGTCCCCCTGATATCATGTGGATCACTCCTTTTTTAGCCGGGGGAGCAGCGGGTCCCCGAGGAGCTTCTCTTTTCACCCCCGCACCTCCTTGGGGCATGGGTGGTTGCCTCCGACCTCCATTTCTCTGCTGATATGTGAACTCCATCAGATGTCCCGCTCGGACTAGCCTCTCGATCTCATCCTTAAGGTGCTTGCATTCGTCTGTTTTATGCCCATAATCATTGTGGAATCGGCAATAAAGCTCTAATTTCGGCTGGGTGGGCCTATTAGGACGAGATGCAGGCCACTCGATAACCCTGTTCATCTTACCCTCAACTGCTTCCAAAACCTGAGCTCTCCTCATTGTTAGTGGGCTGTATTGGTCAAATCTTGGTCGCCTTAGAACGATATCGTTCTTCTTTCGATCTGTTTTTCCCCGCGGCATTTCTTCCCGAGGTAAATTTCCTTAAAAGGTGTACTCCTCCCGTCGTATCAATCTGCTGGACCCCCTTTCCCCATCCTCGGGCTTTTCTTGCAATTCCTCCATATCCTTCTCGGTTTCCTCAACATTAATGTATTTCGAGCATCGGGCTAAGACCTCATCATATGTTCTGGCTGGTTTTTTAGCTAATGAGGTGCGTAGCAACCCCGGCCTCAGTCCCTGCGTCAAGGCACTGGTTTTTACTTCTTCTGACGACGAGGGTACCTCCAGACATGCCTTCGTGAATCGGGTTACATAAGCTCTCAGCGCTTCTCCAGAATATTGCTTGATGCTGAACAAGGACATGAAGGTGTTTTGGTGCGCCCTGGCGCTGGAAAAGTGAGTCAAGAACGCGGAGCTAAAAGTTTTGAAGCTGGTGACTGACCCAGGGGGTATCTGGTGGAACCAATCCTGAGCTGACTCTGTCAGTGTAGCCAAGAATGCTCTGCAACTCACGGCATCCGAATATCGATGTAGTACCGCCATGTTCTCGAATCGGTATAAATGTCGGGTAGGATCTGAGAGTCCATCGTAGGTGAAGGTGACAGCCCTAAACCCATATGGGAGTTCGGCCTGCAGTATGCCTTCTGAGAAGGGATGGCCTGGATGACTCTCCATGTCCTTCCCCGCAACCCTCTGTCGCAATTCTTCCAGCTCGTCCTGCATGCTGGATATCAAGGGATCCTGTGTTTTTTCATGTCTGGATCGCTCCCATATTCTTGGATAACTCTCCCCATGTTCTTCCTGCTGCTCAATTTCCTCCGGCCCATCCGAAAGGATGGGTATTACTTTTCGTGGTACCGTTTGTTTTTCGACCTCCCGGCTCTTCTGGATTGCACTGGCGATTATGTCGGCTAAGGCTTCCTTCGTCAGTGTAATTGTGCTTGGTGCGACTTCTTCTACAGGGGTGACGGTTGTTTTTTCCAGAGTCGCTTCTCCACCCGCAGCTGCTAGTTCCTCTTTTAGATTTCTGGGTATTAACTCCCCTATTCTTTTCTGGTTCATTTCTTCCGCCATCACTAACCTCACGTCTCAACTCAAAGTGACTCGATGTCACACTTCCCATAGACGGCGCCACTTGATGTAACCGAGCTGATCGGTCACCAAGAACCGGGTTAATCTTAGCAGTTTAGCTAAGAAAACCCAAAATATATGAAGTATTCTCTTTTCTTTCTCTCTCTAAAATATGCTATATTCTCAGAGTGTGTTGTTTTTTGAGAAACCCCCTCTCTCCCTTTTATAGGAGGAGGGTGCCTTGTTGTCTAAGATTTTCCCTGATTTCCCGAGAAAATCCCGGATATCCAGGGATTCAGGCTGCGATTTTCCATCCCTGGATTTCCGGGATTGCAAGGTATGGGCTCTCAATCCCTGGATCTTAGGGATTCTGTCATGTGAGTCAGGATCTTCTTTCCCAAGAGTTCGACCTTCCTGAGTTCGGTGGTTTTAGGTCGGCTCATTCCTATTCAAATCAGTAGGTCGAGACCTTTGAGGTCGGCAACCTTTTATCAGATATCATAGGTCAGCAGGGCCTCCAAGGTCGGCGCCCTTCTAACAGATGTCACAGCTAAGTGGGGCCTCCGAGGTCGGCGACCTTTTATCAGATATCATAGGTCAGTGGGGCCTCCGAGGTCGGCGCCCTTCTAACAAACGTTACAGCTAAGTGGGGCCTCCGAGGTCGGCGACCTTCTAAAGGACCTTGAGGTTGTCATCCCCTTGTCTAAGAACCTAGGTCGGACTTTTATTGGTCCATATTTTAAACCGGGTTTTCAGGGAGCGTACATTCGGCGTCCTATCACTATTTACTTAACCCCTAAGATCTTTGAACAACATGAAGATCACGATATAGGATTCAACTTAAAGTGATTGAAAGTAACTCAAGTCATCCTGAATAAGGTGCTTTCCAATCTCAATCATGAGTTCTTGATTGTTTCTTGCTGCTAGACGATCTTGATAAGGATAATCTCGATCTTGACTTCATGATTGATGCTTACTGCTAGACGATCTTGGTAAAGATTAGAGAAGAGAACTTTAGGGAATAGTGCTTTGTTTTCTTTTTGCTTGACTGAATTCGTGAGGTGTTTTTTTCATTAAAGTTGGGATTTTTTATGGAAAAACTCTAATATATAGGTGAAGAGAGGACTGAAATTTCAATAGAGTTTGATTCGAATTAATCTCAACCGTCCATCACGGTTGAGTTGATTTGGAAAGACTTTTAATTCAATCCAATTTGGTGTAAATAGCATATCCAGTGAAATCGTATTTGTTATACAACTATCTTTAGTGAAAGACAAATTACGATAAGTAATTTTTCTTACAGTAGAGTGTAGCTGGAAAATTCGGACGAAGTGAATATATAATATGTACAAATGATGTACATGGTGTATGTAAGTGATGTATATTTGTAATCATTGTGATGTACATAATTTATGCCAAGTAAATTTACATATGTTTACAGTGAAAGTGATGTACATGTACATATGTATGTAATGTATATGTATACTTGAAGTGATGTACATAGGGTACGTATGTATGTAATGTATATTTATACTTGAAGTGATATATATATATATATATATATATATATATATATATATATATATATGTGTGTGTGTGGGTGTGTGGGGTGTATATTTATACTTAAAAAGTGATTTAAAAAGAACATTATGCACGAAAAATAATAGCACAAAGATGGTTACAATAGTTTTAAATGAATAACAATGTTTTAATGATGTATATCAATGTAACCAGTTCATAATAGTAGTATAATAAATTCAAAATATTACGATGCTAAACACATAATAAGAGTGCAATAAGTTCAGAGTGGTAGTATGTTGAACACAATAAATCCAAATACTGAACACATAAAAGTAGTGTAACAAATTCAAATCTATTATACTAAAAGATTGAGTCCCCTTATTAATGTGGGGGCTTCAAGAATATTATTTAATGCAGAGTCTTAATGAATTCAATTTTTATCTAAAAAATTATAAAATTACAATCTTAATAATTTGAAAAGTCTCTTCTTAATCATTTGAAAAGTCTCTTAATAATTTGAAAAGTCTCTTCTTAATAATTTGAAAAGTCTCTTCATATGAATAGTCCTTTCATATCCGCAAGTTACACAAATAATTTAACTATAAATAACACCTTTCCTTGATATCAACATCTATATTGTGATGTTCTCGGTATGCTTGCATTTCGACTCACAGTTGATCAATTTTCGTAGTATGTTTTTTACCGACTACAATAATATCCCATCCACTATTCTATCTCACCTCACGATTACCAACAGTCACCAACAACACCCTTTTTGCCGCCCAGGAGTAACCGATTATGTAACGAAAGAGAAAAAAAAAAGGAGGCTGTGATTTGTACTAAATATTAAGCAACAGAAAGTGAGAGAGAGAAGAAATTACTAAAAGTGGGAAAGTTTTAACAAAGAGTCGAAGCAAATTAAGTCTTAATGACTTTAAGTTTTATCTAATGACACTATATTAATTGAGTTTTTAATTAGGTGAGTGAATGACTCTAAATTTGGTTACAAATTATCGATCTATAAGTAATAATAATAATATTCATGTAGGTTATTACTATGGAATTACATAGGTCATGTTATTATTACTATGAAATCACACGTTTCAGAATATTCATGTAGGTTATTACTATGGAATTACAAAGGTCATGTTATTATTACTATGAAATCACACGTTTCAAAATATTCATGTAGGTTATTACTATGGAATTACAAAGGTCATGTTATTATTACTATGAAATCACACGTTTCAAAATATTCATGTAGTTTATTACTATGTATTTTGCGCATCTTATGATTGCTTCTGCTAAGTAGTTGCTTTCAAATGCTCTTTGAGAAATATTAGATTGAATTTATCATGTGCAATGAATTATTATTGAAAAGAAAGAAGGTACGCGCATCACAAAGTGTTTTTTTTCTATATGTAAAATCATTAGTGAGAAACCAATATTTACACCCTTTTGTGGTGAGTGTTAGTACATCCGAATTGAACAGATAAATTAAATTAGTTTGCTATAATAACAAAATACAATATTAAAAACATCACATTGAGTAATGAATAGAAAAGAAAAAATACATAATTTTGACTTGAAATCGTTCGTAAATTATAATATCAAAACAAATTTTGAGTTTTAAACATAAGCAGAAGTTCAAACTTTTATCGAAAAACAAAACTGGTGCATCGCACGGGTCAGAATGCCTCGTTAGCCGTATGCTATAGTTTAAAGTTAACAGCAATGCAATAACTTGAAAGTATCGCGTCAAACTCATAACGGCAGTGCAGGATAAGTTCAATGTAGCAATAAACACATAACTGTATTCTTAAACCGGCCATTATTTTTTCTTTTTTGAAAATTAATAATGATTTTATTTTATACCTTTAGATATGCAAATGCATCTTAGACTATAAATTATAAAAATACGAATAGATTGATATTGTTTTTTTGACCAAAATGGATTACAAAAATATAATTTATTGTATCTTAAACAGAAATAATTTATCGTAAGATTATCTTATTATCCTTCAATTACCATTTTGATTTTTGATTGTTTTTCTATTGCGATGCAATCAATGGATCCTAATTACAGTAAAGCCTCTCTAAAGTCATATTCTTGGAAACATAAAAAAATATTTCTAAATGGAGGTTATTCCTAAATAGAGTTTTAAGAAGATTTTTTTTTAAATTTTAAAGTGCATGTATAATATATAGATATTATAATTAGTAGATACATGTATGTAATATGTTGTAAACTTAGGAATTAGGCAAGAATATTGTTTATGCTTTAACCGATAAAGAAATCATTGAAGGAATTAGGCAAGAAAATGAGGAAAATAATCCGGAGGATTATAGCATATGTTGTGTCGAGAATTATACTCTCCAACCGGCGATCGCCTCAAAGATCGGGCGACCTAGCCATTGCCGAGCAGCCGAGGCAGAACTGCCGACCAGCGACCAGGCGACCTAGCCATAGTCGAGCAGCCGAGATAGATCGGTCGACCGAAGGTCCCAGGACAAGTCCCGGTGCCTAGCGATCGACATCTAATACGATCGCCTCTCGGTACTTGGCGATCGACTCCTGGTGGCCGACTAGCAGACGATCATCTCTCGGCACTTGCCGATCGACTCTTGGTGACCGACCGATGCCAACTCCTGGTGACCGACCAATGGCGACCGCCTCATGCCGCTCGAAGCCGAAGGTCATCCAGTCGGCAAAGGCCGAAGCTAAAGACAGGGCCCACGTGCAGTGCCAAGACAAGACCCGCATATCACGGATCGTTGACCACAGCCTGTCAGCATCTTTCCACCAGCCGACAGGCCCGCCGAAAGGTGTCCGTGGGACCGCTTGTGACAGCAACTCCGGATGCGTGCTGGCTCCTCATTGGACCGCACAGCTGGCTGCCAGCAGCTGCCTTGGACTTTAGGCAGACAGCCCATGTGACTTAAAGACGATCGCCCCATTATTATATTGGCCGAAAGGCGATCGCCCGCCAGAAGACAAGGCTCCTCAACCCCTATAAATAGAAGGCAGCATGCACTTGTCCAAGGACCGAATTTTTGCTCTGTGAAGTTCAAACTCTCTGGCATTCTCGCTATTCACGCACAGTATAGAAGCAATACACACAACTTGGCTTTCTCCTACTCTTGGCAACAGCTATCTCTCAGTTCCTTCTTCTCTCTCAGCCTCTCTCACACAGAAGACGATCGGCCGAGAGCAAGAACACCAAGGCTTCGCTCAAGAGCTGGATTAATAGAATCTTTTTACACTCATTGTACTTAGATTCTCACATTAATACTTGTATCCACGAATATTTGTATTAATAACATCTCGCAAGAGCATTCAAGCCCGGGCCTAACAAACCCGGTAAATCTAGTGTTATTTACACCCCCTCGGAAGTGCTCCCGCAACCTTGTTTGTTGTCCGTCCATTCGAGCAGTATTTCATCTTCGGATAAATATTTCGGGCAACAACAATTGGCGCTAGAAGAAGGGGATCTAACCCTCAATTTTTTATTCCTACCGTCTCGAAGAACACTCACTGTTCTCCGGGGCATATACCTGAAGAAACACTCACTGTTCTTCAGAGAAAGCTTTCAGAATCATGTCTTCGGCCTCCGCGTCGATGAAAGCCGCCGGCCAGCCCGCCAGACGCCTCGTTCCGTCTCAGTCCGAGCCACAGCCAATGGCGGAGGGTAGCCGCCGCGGTCCGAGACGCTCGATCCCGCCCCTGGGGGTCCGAACCGCGGAACAGATCGAGGAGGCCATGGCCGTCCTACAGGAGCGACGGAGTGCTCTCGACGCGTCTCCCGCTATCACCCCCTCGGCCATCTGTCGGAAGACCAAACGGAAGTTCAAGGCGTTGTTGACCGAGCGATCGCTAAGAGGTTCCCGTTCGCAAGGAGAGGCACTCGCCAGCCGGGGCACCTCGGTTTTCGATCGCCTCGGCAGCGACCCATCTTGGCGACCGGGGTAGTCCGGCCCCAGCCACGAGACGACGGAGTTTGAGTCCGTCACCAGGAGCTCAGCCTATCCGACTCCCAGAAGGCAGCCCAGCCGTCTAGCTCCCCCTCGCCAAATAGCCGAGGTCGGCAGCAGTGGAGTCAGGAGATCGGTACACGATCGCCTCGGCTCCTGCTCCGAAAGCCGATCCGCGAGCGACCGATCCACGGCGATGGCTGCGATGCAATGCCAGCTCGACGACATGAAGGCGCTCCTGGAATCCGGGGCAGGCGCCAAGAGCAAGATCGCCGAGCCGAGCGAGCCGCTCGCGGTCCACATCGAGCTCGCCCCCGTGCAGCACAAGATCGCTCCTCCTCAAACACCTTTGTTCGAGGGGAGATCGGACCCCGAAACACACCTGAACAAGTTCAACATCTACATGACCGGGTGTGGGGCATCTGACGCGACCAGGTGCCGAATGTTCCCTCTGACGCTGGACGACCTCGCCCATAGGTGGTACACCTCGTTGCCGCCACGGTCCATCGGCTCCTTTAACCAACTGGCGACCGACTTCATAGCGTACTTCGCCACCAGGGTCGATTGGCCAGAAGGTCCCCATCGCATGATGGGAATCGAACAAGGGAAAGAAGAGTCTGACTCGGACTATATCGACCGGGTAGACGAGATCATCCTCAACGGCGAGCTCGTAAGTGATGAGATCACCCTCTACGCGGTCCTAGGAGGATTCCATGGTCTTTCGCCTATGTTCAGGCATCTTACGAAGGACCAACCCACGACCTACGCGATCTTCCGAGCTAAGGCCGCAGACTTTCTGGCCAGGTAAAGGTTTCTTCTTAGCCTATGAGCAGCGCGATCGGCGCCCGAACGACGATCTCCAGCCCGATCGCCAGTATCAACCTATGAATAACGCGATCGGCAGCCGAGCGACGATCATCAGTCTTCCAGCCCGATCGCCATCATCAAGCAACATCATCAAAACCGGAGGACTCGTTCGCCATCCACAGTTCACCATCTAACATGATGGACTAAGGCACGAGATCGCCTCCACCGCACAGCATTCATCCATGGTCCTGGTAGTCGATGGAACCAGCTGCTTCGGCCATGCAAGGTCCCTTTGGGCCAAGATCGCCCGCCCTTCGTTTAAATACGAGGCCGGTGTAGTCTGAGGGCCCTCCAAAACTAATCAGTGGACACGATCGCCCGCCCTCAAAGGTTCATCATCTAACATGGTGAACCCGGACAATGCGACGCGTCACTACCCCCGTCTCAACGTACACCGTCGAGGTTCGCCATCTTCATGGCGGGCCGAGGTGGAAGCAGAGCTAACAAGCCGCGGAAGTGGAGTTGATTAATCCGACGACGCCCCGCGCAAGGACTCCTCTAGACCAAGACCGCACGCCCTTCGTTTAAATACGAGGCGGCGCGGCTATGAAGGACCCTCACAATAAAATGAGTCACGAGACAGTCAATGTCGTTCGCGCACAAGACACGGTCATGGAGTCGGTCCATCGAACTCCGCGACTGTGCACGATTCCTCAGCGACGAAATAATCAAGTTTCTACGAGGGATCGACCAATGTTGTTTTTTGTAGGTACAAGACCGAAAGATAGCTAGCCAATCGACCAGATCGCCCAAGTCCGAATCAGCTCACCGGATCGCCCGTCCTCATCCTACAAGATCGCCAGCAAGAACCACCTCGCCCCTTGTCTTCAAACATCGGAGCAAGCTGGGGGGCAATTGTTGTGTCGAGAATTATACTCTCCAACCGGCGATCGCCTCAGAGATCGGGCGACCTAGCCATTACCGAGCAGCCGAGGCAGAACTGCCGACTAGCGACCAGGCGACCTAGCCATAGTCGAGCAGCCGAGATAGATCGGTCGACCGAAGGTCCCAGGACAAGTCCCGGTGCCGAGCGATCGACATCTAAGACGATCGCCTCTCGGTACTTGGCGATCGACTCCTGGTGGCCGACTAGCAGACGATCATCTCTCGGCACTTGCCGATCGACCCTTGGTGACCGACCGATGCCAACTCCTGGTGACCGACCAATGGCGACCGCCTCATGCCGCTCGAAGCCGATGGTCATCCAGTCGGCAAAGGCCGAAGCTAAAGACAGAGCCCACGTGCAGTGCCAAGACAAGACCCGCATATCATGGATCGTTGACCACAGCCTGTCAGCATCTTTCCACCAGCCGACAGGCCCGCCGAAAGGTGTCCGTGGGACCGCTTGTGGCAAGAACTCGGACGCGTCTTTGGCTCCTCATTGGACCGCACAGCTGGCTGCCAGCAGCTGCCTTGGACTTTAGGCAGACAGCCCATGTGACTTAAAGACGATCGCCCCATTATTATATTGACCGAAAGGCGATCGCCCGCCAGAAGACAAGGCTCCTCAGCCCCTATAAATAGAAGGCAGCGTGCACTTGTCCAAGGACCGAATTTTTGCTCTCTGAAGTCCAAACTCTCTGGCACTCTCACTATTCACGCACAGTACAGAAGCAATACACACAACTTGGCTTTCTCCTACTCTTGGCAACAGCTATCTCTCTGTTCCTTCTTCTCTCTCGGCCTCTCTCACACAGAAGACGATCGGCCGAGAGCAAGAACACCAAGGCTTCGCTCAAGAGCTGGATTAACAGTATCTTTTTACACTCATTGTACTTAGATCCTCACATTAATACTTGTATCCACGAATATTTGTATTAATAACATCTCGCGAGAGCATTCAAGCCCGGGCCTAACAAACCCGGCAAATCTAGTGTTATTTACACCCCCTCGGAAGTGCTCCCGCAACCTTGTTTGTTGTCCGTCCATTCCAGCAGTATTTCATCTTCGGATAAATATTTCGGGCAACAACAGCATAGAAGTACAAAAAATTTCATGTGAAGAAGCTTTAAGCTTACTCGACAAGTTGGAAATATTTTGGGTTCAACAAGAAGGTGGTCATTTGAATGAGCTAATGGGCACACGCAAGTTGAAGGATCTGGTTACAACACAAAATATTAAATCTTTGTCACAATCAACCTTGAACAAGTATTTTAGATCAACTTAAATCTATTGTAAAAATTATATATATATATATATTATGATTTATTCCAAAATGGAGGTGTATTTCCTTATGTTGAGATTTGAAAATATATGAATTATGACAATATGGGGTTTATTCCAAATTATATTCTTTTTGAGAGGTTTTACTGTAGTTCTTAACTGGAATGGTTTAATCCAAAATCCATATCTTATGCGTTCAATATTAAAAAAGAAAGTCCCGGCTTTGGAGGAGCGAAATGGTATAATCCATGATGTACGATTAGAGGTACGCGTCCATTGTAATTATTAGTATAATCATATTGCTATATAGCATAATCACAATTGATGTGCAATATAATTACAGTAAAAATATAACGCAACAATATAATCATAATTAGTATACAATTTAATCACTATTGATGTACTATGCACGACACATCATATTACATGGTAGGATTGCAAATTTTACAAACAAACGAATAAAAACCAAATCAAAATAAACATACCCAGTATATCCCGCTCAGAGCAGAGTCTGGAGAGGGTAAGATGTATGCAGACCATGCCCCTACTTTTTACGATAGAGAGGTTGTTTCCGTAAATACCCACAGCTTAGTGCACAGCAAAATATTGAGTGGTTAATACAATGAAGCATAAGATACGAAAAAGCTCAAGACCATACCTGAACCCATGGCTTAATTCACATGAGACTTTGGCAACTGCACTCTCGATGAACGCTGCTCTAACAGAAGATAGGTTGACTCTGCGCACAGCTTCCTGTCAAAAATACACCACACGCAAAAGGCAATAGGATAAAATATACAATAAGAGTAAAAAATACAATGCTCTATGTCAAAGCTAACCGAGACAACCCAACCCTAACGCTCTCAACTACAGCACTGATCCCTACGAAAAAATCCACGACTCTGAATAAAGATCTACTAATCTTCTCCACTCCGCGTGCCCACCAATACACGTGCCACTGCCTTCACTTTTTTCCAGCCGAACGTATGAGCTTAAATGAATTTTATTCAGAGTTAAAAATGAATCGAGCTCGAGTAGTTTAACTTTTTATATATTATATAATTTTTATATTAATTGAGTCGAGCTTGGGCCGTGCTTAATATCTTCTCAAACAAAAAATTATGTTCAAACTTGATTCTTATTTTGGCGAACCGAACTCGAACGAACTATTTATCGATCGAACTCGATAGATTACAAATAGTAGAATCTGTGAATAAATTTGTGGTACGAAATAATTTTTTCATTACAACATTTATTTTTATATATTAAACTTTTATATTGGTTTTTATTAAATATCTAATAAAATGATATGTTAAAGAGTTGGTGCATTGAGAACTTAATCACGTAGTAGAATGGTGTTGGAAGAATCATCTCCATTGTAATACCCGGTTGTAATTCAGTCTTTATCATTAAGTAAATTCATTCGGTAATTGTCACTATGAAATTTTTCACTTGTTAATAATAATTCATCCGTGTTCACCGTTCGGAATAACTTCGAGTTGTGTATCGATATTGTTCATTGTTTCAACCTTACTCGGGAATCGAGACAAGAGTATTATCTTGATTGTTGTAATTGATTCATTAGTCGATGTTGACGTTGGAGTTCATGTCATTTCAAATCTCCTCATTGTTCAAATCGTGTTTTTGTTGGACGAACCCTTGTAATCATTGCTTGGAAACACCGTTTTGGAATTTCCGCACTTCCATTTCGTGTTATTGTTTCCCAAATATTGATTCCTATTATTTTTTTCCTTCCCGGGTCGTTTTTCATCATTTTAGGACCCAAAGGGGTGTGGGTTGCGGCACAAGGAGTGTGCGCCGCGGCACACACATTTTCCAATTTTGGACGAGCAGCCTGTACCGTGGGCCGCGGCTCATGCCAGCAGGGCCGCGGCATATTGCCGAGTCACTGCCGCGGCACACCCGTCCGGGCCGCGGCACACTCGTGTTGAATTATCGGCCAACCCGTCTGTACCGGGGGCCGCGGCTCATGCCGACAGGGCCGCGGCACACTTCCCAGTCACTACCGTGGCACATTCGTCTGGGCCGCGGCACGCTGCCGATCACTGGGGGTAGTTTTGGCCCTGTGCCGCGGCACACTTCGGCCGGGCCGCGGCACACAGTGCAGTCAGCACTATATTGCGTTTTTTGAGCGAGATGAACTCATTTTTTTCCCATTTCTTCACCTTGGTCCGAGAGAGAGGGTTTGTGGGAGAGAATCTTCATCATCAATCACTTGAGTATTCATTTTTCATCATTTTCATTCGGTTGTGAAGCTCGGATTGTGGATCTAACGCGATTTCATCGGATTAAAGTACTTGGATCTTCAAAGGTAATATTCAGCAAACCTCTTGTATTTCGATTTTGTATTGAGATATGATGTTTTGGATGTTAAGATCGTGTTGTATGAAGTGATATACGCATGATTATGGACATGTTTGATTATTCATTGGATTATTGAAGGATTATTCAAGAACACTTTGAATATTGTGTTGGATTTGGGGGTTCTCGACTAATTGTTGTTGAAATCACGATTTTAGATATTCATAATGGATTATTGATCGTATTGAAGATGTTTTGTTGGCTTGAAACACTTCTTGGGGATTTGATGTTGGTATTATTGAGGTTTGGTTATAAACAATCGAAGTTTGGCCACAAAGTGTTCGATATAATGCCCCAATGAACTTCGTTTAATCGTATCGACGTTTTGAGTTCGTTATATTCGTGTTTGATTCGTATATTGAACGGATTGTTGGTAATTGTATTATTCAAGGTTGTTCGAGCGACCGATATCTCAATTAGGACGTTGTTCGTGGAAGGATAATTATCACCGGTGTTGTGTAAGTTAATTCTTACTCGGTTAAAAGAATATTCATTCCTTTTGTTGTTGTTCATTCATAATCATAACTCATTCATCATTGTATTAACCGTATCAAATTCTTACTCGGTTAAAAGAATATTCATTCCTTTTGTTGTTGTTCATTCATAATCATAACTCATTCATCATTGTATTAACCGTATCAATACTTGTCATTGTCAATTAATCACTTCAGTCACAAGGAACGACGGTTCCAATCATTTCATTGAGCTGTCATTCATTTCACTATCATTTCATCTCGGTGAGTCATTGTTGATTTTCGATGTCACTTTGTTATCTCGTGGCATTCCGGGTCATACTGGCGTGCCGGTTGGTATGTGTAGGATTTTCATGTCGGGCACATTTAAGTCGTGTGTTGGTTGTTGGCCTCACATTGGACTGTGCACACGAGTTGATTGCTTCGTGAGACTGATTAGGTACAAGACCACACGTGTATTCGATCGATACTCGTTGGTGGCTTGTGCACGGACACATTTTCGTCCCGGGCGTAGTGTGGCGCCACCATTTGAGCCGTACTGTTAGTTGATTCATACAGCATGTTTGATTGCGTATGTTTTCAACAAGATTGGGTTATAATCTAACCGATTCATTTTTTATCGAACTTGTGGTTTATACAGCATATATATGATTGTGTTTATTCAACTCTTAAGGATTGTTGTTCTGTGTAACTGACCCCGTTTGGGGATTTTGTTTTCAGGTCATGGCAAGGCAAAAGCTCGGGAATAGCATGTTGACGTCGAGGAGTCCCAGTGATACTAGTAGGGGACCTTAGTCCTTTCATTCACCGTGTTTACTTATTTCATTTCCGCTGCAGATTTTCGTTTGGATTTTGAGTTCATTCAGTGTTGTATATTTTATCTCCATATAAAATAGACTTGTATTCGGTCATTTCCTTGGGTGTGTTGTAATAAAACTCCTCATCGGAGTAGTTGATGATGTAATGTGGTTCGGTACTACATTTACCCTGTGTATTTCATTCATTTTCACTCGCCTGGTGGGTCCTAGTCGGGGGTCCACGGCACTGTAATATTCGCCTAGTTTGGGGTGTTACAGAGTTGGTATCGGAGCGTGGTTTTGAATACTACCTTCCGAGTCATGTCTCATTTGAAATCGTTGTCTTCAGACTAGTATCATTGGACTTTCGTGTCACGTGTGACCTGTGCAAATGCCGAGCCAATCAGACCGAAATAACTGTAAGACTTCTAACGCCATGGTATAATTTCTGGCAATAATCATTCATTCATAATTCACTAGTTAACAATCCTCAAACATCATTTTCATTTTAATCATGTTGATCATATTAACTCATTAATCACTCAATTCATTTCATCACTCAGTTGTTGATCTGGAAGATCATATCATTAATCTTGTTAACTTGTTCAAGATACTCATTTCAAGAATTTCATCAGATAATCATGTCACCTCAGTTAATCATTCATGTAATCACTCTGTTAGAACGCATATGCTCATTTTCATCATTTCATGACGTAAATCATAATACAGTACTCATACGAGATCTATGATTATCATGCGACCTTCCTACTTCAGTATGGACAGAGCTGTCAGGGGATGCACGGGGAGAGGCCGCGGTGCGGGCCGAAACCCGGGAAATAATCACTCGCTGTCGGGAAATCGTACCCAGGACTCGGCTCGATCAGAAGATGTTCGGGTTGATCCACTCACTTTTATGCAGGTCATGATGACCCATATGCAATTGCTCAATCATCATTGCGCCACTCTGGCCGGATTAATCGAGAGAACTCTCCTGAATGAGCCTGCTGCTAAGGAAATTGCTGAGCAACAACCTTCATCTGTCAGCAAGAAATCAACGAAGCGTAATCAATCCGAAGGCGATCAGTCAACCTTCAAGAAGCCTCGTGTGGGTCCTATCATTTCTGAGAGACCTCATACAGCGCATAATCGTGCGGGATCTCAGTCCCGAGCAGCCAGTTCGGCCATCACCTGTTTCAACTGTGGAGTGCCGGGTCATTACAGCACTAAGTGTCTGAAACCGTCTATCACATGCCATAATTGTGGGAATTTTGGGCATAAGGCCCATTTTTTCCGAAAGGACTCCAAGTCGGCTCCGGCGGCATCTCAGGCCCCGAAGCAATCAGCGATTTAGAATCAGACTACTCTATCAACGTCGTTTAAGACAATGGAAGCAAATAAAGGCGGAGCTCATATTTATCAGACGGGAGCGTCCGGTTCGGGGGCCGGCAAGTCCCGGATTCATGTGATGAGGAGGATCGACGATCCAGTGGCCCGAATGATCTCAGGTATACTCGTAATTTTATCCCAACCTGTGTGTACCTTTTGATACTGGTGCACCGCATTCATTCATTTTCGAATCATGTTTGAATAGACTTAATTTAGATAGTCCTATTGCTTGTGAACCTCATACGATCGGTCTACCTGATGATGGAAGAATTTCCGGAAATCATGAGGTTAAGAACTGACTGAATTAAGTTTAAATGACCGTGATTGGTTGATGGACCAAATCGTGGTGGATTTACTTAAGGACGATGTAATTTTGGGTATTAGTTGGATGGATCGTCATGATACTATCCTCGGTGTTCGTAAGCGTTTGGTCACTATCATTCCAGTCGTTTGAGTCGAATGTGTATTTCATGGAGGTAGTCCCCGTTGTTCCAGAAGAATTATTAATATGATGGAAGCAGAGAAATTCCTCAATCGAGTTGTTCAATCATTCATTGTATCATTTTCATCGATTGGCCATTCTAAGGCAATCGAGTTGTTCAATCATTCATTGTATCATTTCCATCGATTGGCCATTCTAAGGCAATCGAGTTGTTCAATCATTCATTGTATCATTTTCATCGATTGGCCGTTCTAAGGCAATCGAGTTGTTCAATCATTCATTGTATCATTTTCATCGATTGGCCGTTCTAAGGCAATCGAGTTTGTCAATCATTCATTGTATCATTTTCTTCGATTGGCCGTTCTAAGGCAATCGAGATGTTCAATCATTCACTGCATCGTCGTCATCGATTGACCGTTCTAGGGCAATCGAAATGTTCAATAATTCGTGTTACCAATGTCATCGATTGATGATGTATTCCCAGACGAGTTACCTGGTTTGCCTTCACAAAGAGTTGTGGAATTCACGAGTGAGTTGGAGCCCGGTACGTCCCCGTTATCGAAGGCACCATACCGGATGGCCCCGACCGAAATGCAGGAATTAAAGAATCAATTAGAGGATTTGACCGAGAAGGTTATATCCGACCGAGTGCGTCCCCGTGGGGAGCACCAGTGTTGTTTATCAAGAAGAAGGATGGTTCATTTCGCTTGTGTATTGATTATCGGGAGTTGAACAGGGTGAGAATCAAGAATAAGTATCCCTTACCCCGTATTGATGATCTCTTAGATCAACTTCAGGGAGCTTCAGTATTTTCCAAGATCGACCTAAGGTCTGTATATCATCAGTTGCAAATTCAAGAATCGGACATCGCAAGGACAGCATTTCGTACACGCTATGGTCAATATGAGTCCGTAGTTATGCTGTTCGGGCTAACTAATGCACCTGCGTTATTCATGGAGTTAATGAATCGGATTTTCATCGACTTTTTGGATCAGTTTGTTGTTGTCTTCATCGATGACATTTTGATTTATTCTCGTGACCGAGAGGAACACGAGGTTCATCTTCATCAGGTTCTCGACGTGTTAAGACGAGAGCAACTTTATGGAAAGTTTTCCATATGTGAGTTCTGGATGTCTGAAGTGACGTTTCTCGGGCATGTAATTTCATCAGACGGAGTTCGTGTCGACCCTCAGAAGACGGAGGCTATCCGAGATTGGCAACCTCCAAAGAATGTTAAGGAAATCCGAAGCTTTCTCGGATTAGCCAGTTATTATCGGCGGTTTGTGGAAGGATTTTCTAAAATCGCTCAATCAATGACGAACCTTTTGCGAAAGGATAAGAAATACACGTGGTCCGACGCGTGTCAGCGGAGTTTTGAGGAACTCAAGAGTCGGTTAATTTCAGCACCTGTTCCTTCCTTGCCGCAAGGGACGGAAGGATTTGTGGTTTATAGTGATGCGTCCGGGCAGGGTCTCGGATGTGTACTCATGCAGAATGGGAAGATTATTGCCTATGCTTCACGGCAATTGAGACCTTACGAGGTTAATTATCCGACCCATGACCTGGAGCTAGCAGACGTGGTGTTCGCTTTGAAGATTTGGCGTCATTACCTTTATGGCGTCACCTGTCAGATTTTCACCGACCACAAGAGCTTAAAGTATATATTTACTCAGAAGGAGTTAAATATGCGTCAGAGGCGGTGGTTGGAACTAATCAAAGATTATGATATCGAGATCCTTTACCACCCGGGCAAGGCGAATGTTGTCGCCAACGTCTTGAGTCGTAAGTCCGTTCGGGAGCAGATGCTTGCTCGTTTAAAAGTTCAGAAAGAGCTTCAGCAGGAATTCCTTAGACCCGAGATCGAGGTCTGGCTTCAGCGAGTTCAAGGACAACTTTGCATGTTAGAGATTTCATCGCCGCTTGAGGAGGCAATCAGAGAGAATCGTGGTTCACTATCACAAGCGCATCCATGAGGATGTGGCTCAGGGGAAAGCCCCTGGATTTGTGATCCACGAGGATGGACTTTTGCGTTTTAAGAATCGGTTATGTGTACCGGCGAATGACGAGTTGAAAAACTCGATTTTGAGAGAAGCTCATGCTACCCCTTATTCTGTTCATCCGGGGTCTAGCAAGATGTACAAGGACTTGAAACAAAATTACTGATGGAGTAATATGAAGCGAGAAGTCGCAGAATTTATTTCGAGATGCTTAACCTGTCAACAAGTCAAGATTGAACATCAGCGACCGGCAGATATGCTGAAACCTCTCCCTATTCCAGAGTGGAAGTGGGAAGACATTTCTATGGATTTCATCTCGAGTTTGCCGACGAGTCATCGTGGCATGAATACGATCTGGGTGATCGTGGACCACTAAACTAAATCAGCTCATTTCCTTGAGATTAAGGATACGTGGGGTCCCGAGAGACTTGCCCAGCTGTTCATCAAAGAGATAGTGAGACTGCACGGTACTCCTAAGAGTATCGTTTCTGATCGTGACGGACGGTTTGTGTCTCATTTTTGGAAATTAGTTCATCGTGCTATGGGAACTCAGCTTAATCTCAATATATTTTCTCATCCTCAGTCCGACGGACAATCAGAGAGGACTATTCAGACTTTGGAGGATATGTTGAGGGCATGTGTCCTCAATTGGAAAGATGATTGGGAAGCCCAACTACCGTTGATCGAGTTCACGTACGATAATAGTTGGCATTCTTCGATTAAGATGGCACCTTACGAGGCCTTGTACGGTCGTCGTTGTCGATCTCCTTTGTGTAGGGATGACTTATCAGAATCAATCGGCACCGAGCCCGATATGCTTATAGCCGCCCGTGAGAAGGTAGCTTTGATCAGGAGTCGTTTGTTGACCGCTCAGAGTCGACAGAAATCATATGCAGTTAATCGTCGTCGACCACTAGAGTTCGAGACGGGTGACCACGTTTTGGTCAAGGTATCCCCGAGTCGAGGTATTTTCCGTTTCGGAAAATGGGGAAAGTTGAGTCCGAGATTCATTGGACGTTTGAGATTCTGGATCGAATAGGGGAGTTAGCTTATTGATTGGCTTTACCTCTGGCGTTGAGCCGAATTCATAATGTGTTTCACATACTTCAGTTCGACGAAACCGAGATCACAGATGATCATTCGTATAAAGAACGTCCCATACGAGTCTTAGAGCGGCGAATCAAACAGTTGAGGAATAAGGCGATTCCTTTGGTTAAAATTCAGTGGTCTAGACACGGAGTCGAAGAGGCTACTTGGGAAATCGAGAATAGTATGCGGGAGAGTTATCCCGAGTTGTTTGACCCTTAGTTTCGGGGATGAAACTCTTTTAAGGGGGGTGTATGTAATACCCGGTTGTAATTCAGTCTTTATCATTCAGTAAATTCATTCGGTAATTGTCACTATGTAATTTTTCACTTGTTAATAATCATTCATCCGTGTTCACCGTTCGGAATAACTTCGAGTTGTGTATCGATATTGTTCATTGTTTCAACCTTACTCGGGAATCGAGACAAGAGTATTATCTTGATTGTTGTAATTGATTCATTAGTCGATGTTGACGTTGGAGTTCATGTCATTTCAAATCTCCTCATTGTTCAAATCGTGTTTTTGTTGGACGAACCCTTGTAATCATTGCTTGGAACCACCGTTTTGGGATTTCCGCACTTCCATTTCGTGTTATTGTTTCCCTAATATTGATTCCTATTGTTTTTTTTTCCTTCCCGGGTCGTTTTTCATCATTTTAGAACCCAAGGGGGGTGTGGGCCGCGGCACAAGGAGTGTGCGCCCATGGCACACATTTTCCCGATTTTGGCGGCGGCACATTACCATGGGCCGCGGCTCATGCCGTCAGGGCCACGGCACACTGCCGAGTCACTGTCGCGGCACACCCGTCCGGGCCGCGGCACACTCGTGTTGAATTATCGGTCAACCCGTCTGTACCGGGGGCCGCGGCACACTTCCCAGTCACTGCCGTGGCACATTCGTCCGGGCCGCGGCACGCTGCCGATCACTGGGGGCAGTTTTGGCCCTGTGTCGCGGCACACTTCGGCCGGGCCGCGGCACACAGTGCAGTCAGCACTATAATTGCGTTTTTTGAGCGAGATGAACTCATTTTTTTTCCCATTTCTTCACATTGGTCCGAGAGAGAGGGTTTGTGGGAGAGAATCTTCATCATCAATCACTTGAGTATTCATTTTTCATCATTTTCATTCGGTTGTGAAGCTCGGATTGTGGATCTAACGCGATTTCATCGGATTAAAGTACTTGGATCTTCAAAGGTAATATTCATCAAACCTCTTGTATTTCGATTTTGTATTGAGATATGATGTTTTGGATGTTAAGATCGTGTTGTATGAAGTGATATACGCATGATTATGGACATGTTTGATTATTCATTGGATTATTGAAGGATTATTCAAGAACACTTTGAATATTGTGTTGGATTTGGGGGTTTTCGACTAATTGTTGTTGAAATCACGATTTTGGATATTCATAATGGATTATTGATCGTATTGAAGATGTTTTGTTGGCTTGAAACACTTCTTGGGGATTTGATATTGGTATTATTGAGGTTTGGTTATAAACAATCGAAGTTTGGCCACAAAGTGTTCGATATAATGCCCCAATGAACTTGGTTTAATCGTATCGACGTTTTAAGTTCGTTATATTCGTGTTTAATTCGTATATTGAACGGATTGTTGGTAATTGTATTATTCAAGGTTGTTCGAGCGACCGATATCTCAATTAGGACGTTGTTCGTGGAAGGATAATTATCACCGGTGTTGTGTAAGTTAATTCTTACTCGGTTAAAAGGATATTCATTCCTTTTATTGTTGTTCATTCATAATCATAACTCATTCATCATTGTATTAACCGTATAAATACTTGTCATTGTCAATTAATCACTTCAGTCACAAGGAATGACAGTTCCAATCATTTCATTGAGTTGTCATTCATTTCAATATCATTTCATCTCGGTGAGTCATTATTGATTTTCGATGTCACTTTGTTATCTCTTGGCATTCCGGGTCATACTGGCGTGCCAGTTGGTATGTGTAGGATTTTTATGTCGGGCACATTTAAGTCGTGTGTTGGTTGTTGGCCTCACATTAGACTGTGCACACGAGTTGATTGCTTCGTGAAACTGATTAGGTACAAGACCACATGTGTATTCGATCGATACTCGTTGGTGGCTTGTGCACGGACACATTTCCATCCCGGGCGTAGTGTGGCGCCACCCTTTGAGCCGTACTGTTAGTTGATTCATACAGCATGTTTGATTGCGTATGTTTTCAACAAGATTGGGTTATAATCTAACCGATTCATTTTTGATCGAACTTGTGGTTTATACAGCATATATATGATTGTGTTTATTCAACTCTTGAGGATTGTTGTTCTGTGTAACTGATCCCGTTTGGGGATTTTGTTTTCAGGTCATGGCAAGGCAAAAGCTCGGGAATAGCATGTTGACGTCGAGGAGTCTCAGTGATACTAGTAGGAGGCCTGAGTCCTTTCATTCACCATGTTTACTTATTTCATTTCCGCTGCAGATTTCCGTTTGGATTTTGAGTTCATTCAGTGTTGTATATTTTATCTCCATATAAAATATACTTGTATTCGGTCATTTCCTTGGGTGTGTTGTAATAAAACTCCGCATCGGAGTAATTGATGATGTAATGTGGTTTGGTACTACATTTACCCTGTGTATTTCATTCATTTTCACTCGCCTGGTGGGTCCCAGTCGGGGCTCCACGGCACTGTAATATTCGCCTAGTTTGGGATGTTACATCCATAATATGATGTCCATGTGTATTGTCATTTCTTAACACAAACAAATTCAATATGCTTTGATCATAATGAGTATCGTCTCCCTATAATGATTGATAAATAATATGGAAATAAAATTGTGTATCATTATAAACCACATAAAATTACTATAGAAAAAATCAGGTAAAATATAAAAAATAATGTATCATTGTATGGTAAGAACTTAATCACTTAGTAGTATTTATAAAGTAAATAAAATAAGTACATAAATATAATTAATTAACTAATAAATATACTTAGTTGATATATATTAATAATAATTGAAATGACAATTGCCCGTGAATCCTAAATTAAATTACATTTACTATATATATATATAAAATAAAAGTCAGTCTAATACAAAAGTAGTCAGTTATATATATATATATATATATATATATATATTGTAGATATTCTCTTTGTTCTATTTTAAATATATTCCACTGTAGTATATATTTTTTATTTTGGTCTTTTCTAAAAAATATACAAAAAAAATTCTATTCTGTGGGTAAACTAATATTCTTAATTTCCTTTACGATCTTTATTATAAATTAAATTTTAGAATGTCGAAATAATCCAAAATATACTTCATTTTATCTAATTTTCTATCATTATTTAAGATTATTTACAAGAATACCCTTCATTCTAGCTCAAAAAAATATTCAAATTTCTCTACACTACAAGAAAACAGAGCTATTGCCACACATACGTATGCGATATTATAAGTTTGTGTTTTAAAATTACCACACTTTTGCTTTTAATGTTGTATAATTACGTCACTTGCGCATCATCTAAATATTATGTCGTAGTTTAGGGACACAAGTGCAACACTCATTTTTATGTCTCAAAATAGTGACAATTTATATGCGGTACTTGAGTAAAATGTCATATTTCTACTACATATTTATAATAGTGTTGCATTTAATGTCGTATATTTACGTCAATTTTGCGTCACATAATTATTGTCATATTTTAGTGACAAACGTGACATTTGATTTTTATTTCTCAAAATTACGACTGTTTAGTTACGACACCTTTATAATATGTCATTTTACACAACATAATGAGAATAATGTTGCATCTAGTGTCATATATTTACGTCAATTATGCGTCATTGAGATATGATGTAGTAGTTTAGGAACACTGGTGTGACACTCATTATATGAATCATATAGAATTTAGAAGCTTTTAGAAAAAAATGCATTTACCGATAAAAGAATGTACTAGCAATCACAACGGACCAAGACTAATAATTAATCTTACTTTAATTTAGTCGAACATAATGGTTCCTGTTTAGCATTGTATAACAAAGAAACTATTAATAAAGGTTCTGTGTTATCTTAGTCATTTTTTCATGATGTTGTCCACTAATAATATAGTGCTCAATCAGTAAAATTTTTAATATGATCGCGATTTATGTCTAAATTGCCAGTTTTTACCTAATTCACCCACCAATGACCAAAATAGATTGATGTTAACATTGAGGGAATAAAATATCATTGAATTGATTATTAAAATTTGGCACTTGCATTATTTTATTAATAGATCGGAATCAGATTTTTTCTATCAAGGTTGGATGAAAGAATTGTGCTGATGAGGTCGAATGGTTGGGATAAAAGATTCACCCACTTATTTATCAAGTGTTGTAATATCTCCGAACCAGACAATCTTTTAGGCTTATGAGCTTTCTCAATAGATCCATCAAAATGTATCCTATCTGTACGATACTTATGTCCGTTTGCAAGAAACCGACGATGCCCCATGTAACAATGTTTCTTCCCATGTTTTAGCCACATAGATTGGCTGTTTTTGTTACAACAAGGGCATGCATATTTATCTTTTGTACTCCAACTTGAAATGATGGCATAAGCTGGAAAGTCATTTATAGTCCAAAAGAGTGCAGCACGTAGTTGGAACATACATTTTTTTGTTGCATCATAAGTAGGAACTCCATGATTTCATAATTCTTGAAGTTCATCAATCAAGGGTTGCAAATAATCATCAATATCATTTCCTGGACCTCGAGGACCATCAATGAGGGTGAATAAAATAATCGATGTTTGTTTCATACATCTACCAGGAGGTAAATTATAAGGTATGAGAACAATAGGCCAAGTACTATGAGCGATGCTCATTGACTTAAGTGGATTAAAACCATCCGCAGCTAGACCAAATCGAACATTACGACAATCACTAGCAAAGTCAGGATACTTTTCATCAAATGATTTCGAAACTTGAGAGTCTGCTGGATGCCTAAGTTTCTTATCTTTAATGTGGTCCCGTGCATGCCATCTCATCGAATAAGATGTTTTTGAAGACATAAACAGCCTATAGAGCCTAGGTTTCAAGGGAAAATAACGTATAACTTTTGCTGGAATTCTATTTTCCCTTTTACTTGAACTCTCATCATGCGCCTCGAATGACTTATACCTAGAACTATTGCAATGTTTACAAGTCTCATCCTTCTCTGTATCTTTTCAATACAACATGCAATCATTAGGGCATGCGTGAATCTTTTTATACTCAAGTCCTAATTCTTTAATTATATTCCAAGCTTCTCTATAAGAGTTTGGGAATATCTCATTTTCCTGAAATACCTCTTTCAAGACTTCCATTAACATTGTAAATGAATTATTGCTCCATCGGCAAAGTGACTTCACATGCAACAATCTTACAATAAATGATAAGGTGGTAAATATTTTGCATCCAGGAAATAACTCACATTCAGCATGCTTTAAGAGTTTAAAAAACTTCTCAGTGTTTTCATCAAAATAATTTTGAGGGTGCTGTGTTTTATGAATTTACAAAAACTGTGAGGATATAAACTAAAAAAGAGATATCGAAGTAGTTTGGATTATTCAATAAAGATTCTTACTTAAATTAGAAGTTATTAGTTACTTCGACTAATGATTCTATTGATGAAATAATTAAATAATAATTCACTGACGAATTGTATCATTAACCATTTCTTTTTGTTGGTACGAGGAACTTATGGTGAATCTCCTGATTCTTGCTGCTTCCGTTATTGCTGCTGTATTGACTGTAGAGTTTGCTTCTATTGGACCCGGAATTGGTCAAGGGACTGCTGCGGGTCAAGCCGTAGAGATATCGCGAGACAGCCCGAGGCATAGGGAAAGATATGAGGTACTCTATTGTTAGTCTAGCTTTTATGGAAGCTTTTAATGATTTATGGACTGATTATAGCATTAGCACTTTTATTTGCGAATCATTTTATTTAGTCTTAGAAAAAATAATTTTCTATTATTTTATTGTCTTGGAATTTTGTTGTGTGCTTTTACAAATTAGATCAACATTTTCCTCCTACAATTCCTTATTTATAGAAAATAACCTATAGCAAGCACGAGCTGATTTGTAGACGAAGAATTAGCATGCCGATTCTTTTTTTTATTTTTCTGTTCATAGTCAAGATAAATTCTTTTTTATGAAGTGTTCTAACACTCAAAGAATAGTCCATGTTTATATTTTGATAATTTGAATAACTCGAATATTTTTACTTGATTTCATTAAAAAAAAGAATAAAATAATAAGAACAAATTAAGAGGGACAAGGTGATAGAAAAAGAACTCTAGTCAATTTTTTAGTCAAGAGAAAATTATATGAAAAATGTAACCGATTCTTTCATTTCTTTAGCCACTGGTCATCCGCCAGGAGTTTAGTATTTAATACCGATATTTTAACAACAAATCCAATAAATTTAAGTGTAGTGATTGGTGTATTGATCTTTTTTTAAAAGGGAATGTGTGTGAGTTGTTTATTTCAAGAATAGGCTGGATCTAATTATCTATACCCCCTTTCTGTTATAACTAGGAAAGAAAGGTGCACGATCTCTCGCGAATTACTTCTTAAACTATTATATGTAAAAACCAAAGCATTTCGTGATTAATTGGCAAATCTATTTTGATTTTCTAGCAACCAACTAGGAGCTATTAAGATGGTTAAAGCAAACTGTTTGAAGTCTAGACGCAGCATGGTACTCTTTCTATCACTATGTTTGTTAATATCGAAATGGTTTAAAAATAAATTTATCGATATATAACACTCATTTCGATAAAAGGATTTGAGCCACGTATTCTAAAAAAGCGCATTTTCCCTCTTTTCTTTAATGCAGAATTGACAACCTAGACCTTATGTACAAGTAAGAATAATTTTTTAGAATTTAAACTGAAGAAAAAAATGAAACAACATTATCAATTGAGTTGCGCTTCGTCGTCAATAATTTTATTATATACATTCAAAAGTTATATTGGTTATATAATATTGTAGAATTATCAAAATATATTATTGAGTGGAGCCGATACATATACACACAAGTTATAATATTTCAGAAAGATAAATCTCAACTAAATATATTATAAATATCATAGGGGGTATTTGTAACACCCCCGATATATTCAGGAATATTACAGCGTCGTAAATCCTTTACGTAAGAATTTACAAGGCTGAAGGAACAGAACGACAATAATAGACACCAACAAATTATGGCAGCATAAAATACAACGAATCCGAATCAGTAATAAAATTATAAACATCCAACGACGAATTATTAATACACAACCAATTCCAACATCATAAAGGACCACGTACTCGAGTACTTAATTAAAACAACACAAACAACTGAAAATTAAACCCGGCCGGAACATCACTCTGCACCCTCGTCGTCATGCAACTCCAGCGGTTCTTTTCACTCTCTCCTGGATCCTGAACATAAAACAAATATTCACCCCCAAAGGGGTTAGCACAACGATGCTAGTACATGTACGATAATTAATCAGCACGGATTTATTCAATAATCCTTAAATACGAACGTCAATATTATCTATCATAACTATGACAAGTTTCTCCCACGAGAAATAGTAGCAACACATAGCACATCATAACAATCTCAACATACTTGTGGTATTCCAGCGATCCAACACACACAGCTATAGATTACCATGATGATCCCATCGGACCAACGCATGGTGGAAATACCTGTCCAGCGATCTAGCGCACACAGCTTAGATTCCCATGATGATCCCGCCGGACCAACGCATGGTGGACAATTAACAAGTACGCAACAATACAACAATAACATAGTCGGCATTAATACGCATAAATAAACATAAAGTAGTTGCCTCGATTGACGACAAGAATAATACTTCGACTGGTATCAATACACTCGAAGGTCGCTCCTTCGATCAATCACTTAGCAAAACTCGGACCTTAAACAAAAGAAATAATATAGAGTTCATCTTACGTCGAATAACTAACGAACGAACATCTAACATTCTAAACTATGGCTGAAAGTTCAACATTACGAATCCTGACTGTACTCTTCATAACGTACGTTACATACCCAATGTAACATACGTTAAGTCTGTATGTTAGTGTACGTAAGCTCCAAATACTAACATACGCTAATCATGTATTTGGCAGTTCACTTCTCTGATCAGATGACTGTCTCGTCTGATGATATGGCGTACATAATGCATAATGCTTAACGTACGTTATACTCATACATACATTACTCATGCAAACTTGAATAATCCTACGGTTTTAGACATATTCGAATTCAAGGCTATGCATATCATCACAACGCCATGCTCAATCTTGATTACAAATTCTCATATGTGGTTCGGATAGTCTATATAGTTGATACGATCACTTCATTCAAACTTTCATTGAGAACATTATCAAGTCAATCAACTTTTACGAATTATGACAAAACCTTCGATGATTCTTCTCTTAAGTCCGTCTAACAAAAGTTATATCAATATCAATTCTACGATCATTATGGAAACACCATTCAATACGGAGTTATCAATCTCATAAAACTTCCCTTACTTGTTCATCATAACAAGATTCGAACTATAATGCTCTTAACAATGGTAACTTAAGCATAAACATTCCAACTTCCTAAACATGATGTTCAGTTATATAAATCATCCATGGGACCTAATAATCTTGGTAGTATGCTCATAACATCCTTAAGAACACGAATACAAGGGTTAGAGATAGCATTAACATACCTTAATATGAAGAAAATGCCGAGACAATAGGTAGAATCCAACTCCGGTTGATTGAGTGCAAATTCAAGGTGTTTCTTAACTTCAATGATCAAGTATATGTGATCTAAAGGTGTTTAGGTAGTAGGGGGCTCTATGGACTTGAAAAGAGGTGAAGAACAAGTGAAAGAGACGAAGTGAAATGAAATGGGGTGCTGTCCCATTTATAATTTTTCTGACCTTTACGTACGTTAGCCTTCGTGCATAACGTACGTTATCCACTTAGCGTACGCTATTTGATATACTTAGCGTACGCTATCGTCTATTGATAGCTTACTGCCTCATTTCTGTACTCTCTTACGTACGCTACATAAACAGGGTTACGTACGTAATCCACTATACTTAGCGTACACTATATACATCCCTTAGCGTACGTTAATCTCCATTTACCTGCCTTTTCAAAAAGCTGTCCGGGCCATGCGGGCAATCTTATCCTTATCCCCGTCCCGAGGTGGCCCCTGTGCCGACCAATCTTGATCAATAATTTACTGCCTTACGTACGCTATGCCTTGCTCATAGCGTATGCTATATGTGGCCCGTAACGTACGTTACGCTTACTAGCTAGCGTACGTTACGACGTAGTTGTATGTATAAATTTACAAGGTTGATATGATCATGCATGTGGATACGAATACGGGAAAGATCATACTTCGATTAATGATATCACAAATTCGAATAATACAAGGTTCGAATACGAACGAAAATACTCAACAATTTATCCGGATATTACATACTCTCCTTCTAAAAAGGAGTTTCGTCCCGAAACTCAAGACGAAAATAATTCTGGGTATCTGGACTTCATACTATCCTCCGTCTCCCAAGTGGCTTCTTCAACTCCATGGCGCGACCATTGGACCTTAACCAAAATGATTGGTTTATTTCTCAATTGTTTGACTCGACTTTCGAGTATCTTGATATGCTTAGCAATTTCGGTCTCACCGAAATCAATGACATGACTGGGATCTGATATGTACTTCCGTAACTGAGATACGTGGAACATATTATGAACGTGACTCAGTGATGGCGGTAAAGCCAACCTGTACGCCAACTCTCTAACTCTTTCAAGAATCTCGAACGGTCCGATATATCTAGGACTCAGCTTTCCCTCTTTCCCAAAACGAAAAATTCCCCAAGCAGGAGAAACCTTTAAAAGCACGTGATCTCCAATACCGAATTCTAACGGGTGACGGCGCATGCCTGCATAAGATTTCTGCCGACTCTGGGCGGCCAACAGTCTTTCACAAATCAAAGCTATCTTCTCTCGTGTCTGTACGATCAACTCCGGTTCCGTCTCGATCAAGTCCGACGAATCGTCCCAACACAGGGGCGATCCGCATCTCCTTCTGTATAATGCTTCAAAAGGTGCCATCTTAATGGAAGCATGCTAACTATTGTTGTAAGTGAATTCAATCAATGGTAGATGAACTTCCCACTCAATCGACCAATCTAAGGCACAAGCTCTCAGCATGTCCTCCACTGTTTGAATAGTCCTCCCGGACTGGCTGTCTGTCTGCGGATGATAAGCTGTACTAAATTTAGCTCGGTTCACAAGGCTTTATGAATTGCTTTCCAAAAATGTGACACGAAGCGACCGTCTCAGTCAGAGATAATGGTCTTCGGCGTACCATGCAATCGGATTATCTCTGTAATAAACACTCAGACCAACTTTTCTAGTCCCCAAGTGTCCTTAATGCCTAGAAAATGAGTCGATTTGGTTATACGGTCAACTATCACCCAAATCATGTTCATCCATGTCCTGGTCTTCGGCATATTAGTGATAAAGTCCATCGATATGTCCTCCCACTTCCATTCAGGAATCGGGAGCGGCTTCAGCATTCCGAGAGGTCATTGATGTTCGATCTTAACCTGCTGACAAATCAAACAATTCGAGACATAATCCACTACATATTTCTTCATGTTACCCCACCAGAAGTTCTGCTTCAGATCCTTATACATCTTACTGGTGCCCGAGTGGATAGAATAGGGCGTGCTGTGAGCTTCCTTCATGATTGTCTGTTTCAAAACATCGACATCGGGAACACAAAGTCGGCTCTGGAATCTCAAAACTCCATCATCATGAATTACGAATCCTGGGTCCTTTCCCTTACTCATCACGTAACCGAATCATTAGAGGATCATCCAATTGTTTAGATTTGATTTCTTCGGTTAATGATGAAGTTAGTTCTATCACACACAGTTGTCCTTGGACTCTCTGCAACCATACTTCAATTCCTTCATGAATCAATTCTCATTGAATGCTGGGCTGGGAGGTGAGAGTCTCTAGCATTCGAATAGAAACGGGTTTGCGGCTCCATGCATCAGCCACCACATTTGTTTTGCCTGGGTGATAAAGAATTTCCAAGTCACAATCCTTAATCAATTCCAGCCATTTCCTCTGTCGCATGTTTAGCTCTTTCTGACTGAATATGTATTTGAGACTCTTATGATCCGTGAAGATCTGACAGTGAGTTTTGTACAGATAATGTCTCCAGATTTTCAAAGCGAAAACCACCGCTGCCAGCTCCAAATCATGCGTTGGGTAATTTAATTCATAGGGCTTCAACTGTCGTGACGCGTAGGCGATCACCTTCTCATTCTACATCAGTACACACCCGAGGCCTTGGTTTGAAGCGTCACTGTAAACTATGATTCCTCCAGTTCCCTGTGGTAGTGCTAAAATCGATGCTATTGTCAATCTCTTCTTCAATTCATAAACTGGTCTGGCACATCTCGTTCTACTCCAACTTTTGGGTCTTCTGCAATAATCGAGTAAGTGGGCGGGAAATTTTGGAAAACCCTTCCGCAAACCGACGATAATACCCAGCAAGTCCTAAGAAACTCCTGACTTCCTTCACGTTCTTAGGAGAGTTCCAATCGAAGATTGCCTCGACTTTCTGGGGATCTACTCGGACTCCTTCTGCTGATACCACATGATCGAGGAACATCACTTCCTTTAGCCAGAATTCACACTTAGAAAGTTTGGCATATAATTGCTCGTTTCTCAAGAGGTCCAAAATGATTTGTAAGTGTTGTGCATGCTCTTCCGGGCTCTTAGAATAAACCAGAATGTCATCAATAACATTACTATGAATTTCTCCAAATACTTTATGAACACTCAATTCATCAATTGCATGAATACGGCAGGTGCATTAGTGAGACCAAACGGCATCACTACAAACTCAAAGTGTCCGTAGCGAGTTCTGAATGCAGACTTCGGAACATCGAATTCCTTAATCCTCAACTGATGATATCCCGATCTCAGATCGATCTTAGAAAATATTGTGGCTCCTTGCAACTGGTCAAACAAATCATCAATCTGTGGCAACGGATACTTGTTCTTGACCATCATCTTGTTCAGCTCTCGATAGTCAATACACAATCGAAGTGATCCATCTTTCTTCCGAACAAAAAGAACTGGTGAACCCAAGGCGAAACGCTTGGCTGAATATAGCCTTTGTCCAGTAACTCTTCCAGTTGTTTCTTTAATTCGTACATCTCAATAGGTGCCATACGATACGGCGCCTTAGAAATTGGTGTAGCTCCTGGTTCCAGCTCAATGGTGAACTCCACATCTCATTGTGGAGGTAGTCCAGGTAATTCGTCAGGAAATACATCCGGGAATTCATTCACAACAGGAATAGATGAAAGTTCTACTTTTTCGTCTTCCTTCTTCATTGCGTAACACCAGTATCCAGTACAACCATGTTTTAGCAGTTTGATAGCTTTCATCTCTTTAATCATCTTTCATGAGCTTCCTGGTATCTATCCCTCGAACAATATTTCGGAACCATCTTCAGCTATCATCGAGAAATTCCTCTTCCGGTAGTTTACAATAGCTCCATATCGATTAAGCAAATCATCTCTGAGAATCAGATCGTCTCCTTGCATTTCTATCACAATCAGATTTGAGGGCCACTCTCTGCCTCCAATTAATATAGGAAAGTCTCTAGTTTCCAAGTTTCCCACAATTCTCTCCCCAGTCGGTAAACCCACAACATAAGGCTCACAATAGTAAAAACCATAAATGTTCAAACGATTTACACAAGACAATAATATAAATGAATGTGCAGCCCCTGTATCGAATAAAACGCTAACTGGTTGTGAAAGGATCTGAATGGTACCTGATGCGACAACAGCATCCTGATCGTCTGCCCTCCTCATCTCATATAGGCGTGGAGGAACAGATCCGACACTCGATGTCCCCTTTCGGTCGAATTGTCCTCTGCCGCGTCCGCGTCCAAAACTATGGGGTAGCTGGACACCCTGATGCGTCTGCTGAACACTCACTTCTTTCTGAGCCGGCTGTGAAGTACGAGCTCCATTTAACTTCGTGGCATCCTTGCAGAACATCGCACGATGCCCTTCCTGTCCACAATCATAACATGTTACTGGATAATGGAGACAATCACGCCAGAGGTGTCCTGGGTGTCCACAATTAAAACAGTTCTTGACTATATCAGTCTGTGCTGATACTGCTTTGAAGTTCTTTCCGCTCTTGGATGGGTGCGGAGGTTTCTTGAATGAATGAAAGGATGACTGGGCCTTGCAGGGCCCACTGCTCTTATGCTCTATGAAACTACCAGAGACTTTCTATTCCTTGGATTCGGCGAACTTTTCCATCGCTACTTCTTTAATATCATACGCCATCGCTTTATCCTGATACTAACGGAGAGTGGTGCATTCAAAACCTGACATGTACTTTTGTATCTCCAGTTTCATTCTCATATCAAAATGTATCATCATTTTCGCATCAGTTCTGACCAGGTGTCGAACAAACGCCAACTGCTGATTAAATGTCTTAATCGCCTGAGATACTGGCACATCTGATGGTTGTGCGGAGAAAAATTCCCGAACTTTAACTTCCCTCACCGGACGGGGACAGTACTGAGCTTCCATCATCAATTTAAATACTCCCCAGTCGGCATCATGATCTATGGGTCGAATGGCCTCCCACCATTCAGACGCTTCCCCTGTCAGAAAATACTGAGAAATAGAGGCTCTCCGGTCGTCGGGGCAATTAATCCCGGCAAAAAATTTCTCCAGCTCTTTCAACTAGTGATCCCATGTCGGTGTCTCAGAAAAGCCATCGAATTTGGGTGGTTTCATCTTCGCCACCTCCTGCAGCCATCGGTCACCTCGATTTCCCAAGTCTAGGATGCCTTGCTGTCTTTCTCCCTGTTGCAATCCTACTGCCACCTGCATTCGGTCCACAACCTGAGCAAACTGAGTCATCTGGTTAACCACCTGAAGAAGGATGTCGGGAACGGCAGGTTCTGGTTCGTTGTTAGTGGATTTCTGTAGCTCGCCTGAGATGTTGCTAGCCTGAATTGAAGGTGAAGCTTCTCTTTCAGCATTCCTACGTCTGCTTCCACGACCGCGATCACTTCCACGTCCTCCTCTCAACATACTGTAAATATATACACTCAATATACAGGGAGCAATATCGTTCAAAATTTTCAAGTATAAAGAGGTATATCATATGAAGAATGAGATAGAGTTTAGGAACTTACAACCACCGCTCGCACGGAGGCGTAGGTAGTACAATGATGTTATTCACGACCGGTTATCTCAAAAGAAATATACGACCCCTATTTTAACCCAATGGCCAAGATATCCATAATCTTAGTTCCGATACCATATTCTGTAACACCCCCGATATATTCAGGAATATTACAGCGCCGTAAATCCTTTACGTAAGAATTTACAAGGCTTAAGGAACAGAACGACAATAATAGACACCAACAAATTATGCCAGCATAAATAAAATACAACGAATCCGAATCAGTAATAAAATTACAAACATACAACGACGAATTATTAATACACAACCAATTCCAACATCATAAAGGACCACGTACTCGAGTACTTAATTAAAACAACACTAACAACTGATAATTAAACCCGGCCGGAACATCACTCTGCACCCTCGTCATCATGCAACTCCAGTGGTCGTTTTCCCGCTCTCCTGGATCCTGAACATAAAACAAATGTTCACCCCCAAAGGGTTAGTACAACGATGCTAGTATAAGTACGATAATTAATCAGCAAGGATTTATTCAATAAACCGTAAATACGAACATCAATATTATCTATCATAACTATGACAAGTTTCTCCCACGAGAAATAGTAGCAACACATAGCACATCATAACAATCTCAACATACTCGTGGTATTCCAGCGATCCAGTGCATACAGCTATAGATTCCCATGATGATTGTAACACCCCCAATCACTTAGGAATATTACACGCCGTAGACCATTTCCTCAAGGATCTACCAGGCTGGTAACTAAAATCAAACATCTCAATGTCGCCTTTAAGGCTAAATTGACTCAATAGACCGATTTGGTCTTTCAATTAATACATAAAACTCAATCTCAATACATGCCCACGCAGGGTCAAAATACAACACACTCCCGTGCCACGGGGAAAATACTGCAGCAGAAATAAAGTACAACCAAACAAATACGACATCGTATGGATCCTCATGTAATTAGTATTGATCATCTTTCATCATCTTTCATGCCGACCCTGTGTTATGTTCCCCAAAACCTGACTGTAATACAGATATCCACCCCCCGATTACTCGGGGGTTAGCAAAATCATACTATTTTGCTAGTGCAAGCACATAATCATACGAAATGAAACAAAAGAATAAAAATCACGAATCGGGTACGACAATTAACTACCAAATCCTTCCCGAGAGATTTTATTAATTAGAAAGCAATCAATGAAGTGTTTGAAAATGAATTCCTCATCTCGGGGATTTTAAAAGTAGAAACCTTGTTGGACCTCAAGTCCTTAGTTGAAAAATAATCATTTCAAGACGAATGGGTCTTGGCCTAAAATCACTTTCCGTAAACGACCTTTACAAAACCGTTGGATCCCATCCCAAATCTCATCAAATCACAGTACACGAGAACAATAACAAGGTCTATTTTCCAACATCAAAACCCCGCAACTAAAGGACTAAACACATACCAAAAATATTCTAGTGCCACCCTATCCAAGTAGGCCAAATGAACAACTTACCTCTTACACATTTAGTAAATACATACAATCATGAAATCACCGTTCAGAAATACTCATTTCCGGAAACGCCATAACTCGAAACACATTTATAAAATGCACCACAATTAACCGCGGACCCACGCCTCTGTGGACCCCTACCGAGACCCCGTCGGATCTAACCCGTAGTGGTTAAAAGCCAAGCTCGCGGATCTATGCCTCTGTGGACCCCTACCGAGACCCCGTCGGATCTAACCCGTAGTGAGCATACACACACACGTCACTCATGCAATACCAATATGCTAAGAATGTAAGTTCATTAAGAATACTTACTAGAGATGGCCACTTACCCGACACCATTATCATACCCACCACAATACCTCCATCATGAACAATCATTCACAACACAACAACACAATTAACACGGAGTACACGATTCCACAACATTAAACAAGCAGGAGTATCATTAAATCCCTCAACATTCAAAATAATCAAATCATAATCAATTCACACGAATCATATTCATGAGGGTAGAACAACCATCGTAAATCCAACATGTAAACTCTATTTGCAGGACACAGATCGTATAAGAAAAATACTTGCCTCGAAACCACGAACGAAACGAGACGATGAACGGGATGCGGTCGGGCAGCCCCGAACTCCTGAACATAATCGAGAATACAATAGCACCGCGAACACTACGAGAATAACACCACACGAATTACCGACACAAAACGGAGATCAACCCGGAATCCTCGAGCACCTATAATCCTCCGTAAGAAACAACAAAAACATTATTACGACGAGGATCAAGACCAAAAACAATGGAATAACACATCAAACTATCGAAGTAAAACTCATTCGAACATTTAATCGAACATTAAATGTTCACTACACCTCAAGAACACTGAAATCACCCTTCGGGTTGAAATGAACTGAAGATATGGATATGCAATCCATAAAACATGTTTAACAACAACATCTAACACTAATCGATTCATCTAAACCGGATTGGATTCGGAATCAAGAACAAAACTCCCAAAAGTTCAACTCTAGGGAATCAAGAAAATACCTCGATTCGGCGAAGAACAATGGATTAAATGATGTTAAACACACACAAATCCATCCCAAGATGACGCTTGATGATGAAGATCGCCCAAAATCGCTCCAAGAACTTGCTCCTGACGAAAAGAGACAAAGAGGGAGAGAAATGATGGAATAAAGGATGTTGTCCAGTATTTATACTGGACAGTTATTAGCGTGCGCTAAACACACCGCATTAGCGCGCGCTAACGGAGTCAGCGCCCCAGACATTCCGCCCACAACACTGTTAGCGTGCGCTAGCCAATACGCATAGCGTGCGCTAGCAAGCCAAGAATCCAGTCCAGTGGCTTCTGGAAAGATCTGCACCTACCAGGTAGCATGCGCTAGAAAGGACAGATAGCGCGCGCTATCCACCAACCGTAGCGTGCGCTATCCACCAACCGTAGCGTGCGCTAACGAGACTCAAGTCCAAGTCCAGTAGCTCTTGGACTTCCTCGAACTACCAGTTAGCGTGCGCTACCAAACCCGTAGCGTGCGCTAACTGTTGCACCTTAGCGCGCGCTAACCACCTGGATGTAGCGTGCGCTAACGACTCAGAAATAACAACAACAGTACAATCAAAAATGGGTACGACGGCGGATTTCTCTGACCAAATCTTTAAGTTTAAGATACGCATGGAAAGCTCCAGAATATGATTATACTAAGAGCTTGAGATCTAATCAAACTCATACGCGACCATGGAAAAGGTCGAAACGGCAAATACTAAGGCGGATGCCCACAACTTTGGGAAATCACAAAAGGGCCCAAAATGCCCGAAAATCACGATACGTGATCGAATAACAAACCAAAGTTCACAACACGTCTAACAAGGTTAAACGGACTTACGGGGAACACGAAACAACAGTTTCGAACGGGATTCGCAAGAATCAAATTCAAATGCGGAAAAGTCGCCAAAAAGCACGGAACTCAGCAAAACGACACCGAAACAAACTTGGATGTCAAAAAGTGCAGAATTAATCATTATCAGGATAACGAAATGGTCACAAGCGATCCGTTAAAACAGACTCCTGCCAAAAAATAAATTTATCGAAAATCGAAATTGCGGATATTACAATGATCCCGTCGGACCAACACATGGTGGAAATACCTGTCCGGCGATCCAGCGCACACAGCTGTAGATTCCCTTGATGATCCCGTCGTACCAACGCATGGTGGACAATTAACAAGTACGCAACAATATAATAATAACATAGTCGACATTAATACGCACAAATAAAATTAAAGTACTTGCCTCGATTGACGACAAGAATAATACTTCGATTGGCATCAATACACTCGAAGATCGCTCCTTCGATCAATCACTTAGCAAAACTCGAACCTTAAACAAAAGAAATAATATAGAGTTCATCTTACATCGAATAACTAACGAATGAACATCTAACATTCTAAACTACGGCCGAAAGTTCAACATTACGAATCCTGACTGCACTCTTCATAACGTACGTTACATACCTAACGTAACGTATGTAACACCCTGGGATATTCGGAATAATTACAGCGCCGTAAACCCTTTATATAAGAATTTACAAGGCTAAGTTAAAGAAATGCGGAATAATACAAAAATACCATAAAAGTTTAGTAGTTCGGCAACTGGTTCAAAAATTCAAATGAATCCAATTATTACAACATTTCAAGTCATCAACAAGACACACGTACTCAAGTACTGCAAATCAAACCAGAATAATAAAACAACACGACGGATAACATCACTGAGCTCTTCATCATCATGTCGGTACTGTGGTTGCTTCCCCACTCCTCGGCTACCTGAACATCAAAACAAATATCCCTCCCCGAAGGGGTTAGCAAAACGATGCTAGTACAAGTATCATAATATACAAATTCAGATATGCAACAATGATGCATGACAAAAATACATAACACGGACTTCCGCTAGCGGTATCCAACAATGCGAATCCTCATGATTCCATCGACATGAATATGGGTAATCTAATGGTCCAGCGCCCTCAGCATAGATCCCAAGATGATCCCGTCGGACCAACATGAGGTGGATATCCGATCCAGCGCCCTCAGCATAGATCGCTCGATCTGGCGAACGCCCTCAGCTCGGCCTTGCATTTTTTGTTTGACATGATGGAAATCGGGGAAAGACCTCCGAGATTTCCACCCCCTGATTGAAGCATATTGACCCGGCCTCCGGGATTGATCGGAGGGATCGACTCATCTGAGTCCTCCGACTCATTTCGTTCGATTCTGGCGACCGGATTGGGAGGTTGACGATCGTCGTTCTGTCGCCGATCGCCCTGGTCCTTTCTGCCCGGGGCTCCGGCTTGGTCACTAAACTGTCCAGCTTGCCTTCCTCGAACAACCTCCAGAGTTGTTTCAGGAGGTCGCGGCATTGGCTGGTGTTGTGGCCGGGACTTTTGTGGTAGGCACAAAATTTATTGCGGTCCAGATGACCGTTGTCCCTCATCGCCTTTGGCTTGCTTAGACATTCGCGCCCCTTGATGGAATTGAAGATATGGGCCGGAGATAGATTGAGGTTGCGGAGGAGGTGGACTTCCACATCCTCGAAGGCCTTGAACTCACCGGGTGGCTTTGCGACCGTCTTTCTGGGCTTGGCGATCGCCTTCTTTGGGATGGGAGATGGCGCCTTCCTCTCTCTGGTTGCCCCCTCGCCTAGGTGAAGGGTGAGCAACCTCTTCCTGGCCAGAAAGTCGGTGGCCTTGATGCGGAAGATCGCATAAGTCGGGGCGAAAGACCATCGAATCCCCCCAGGACCGAGTAGAGTGTGAGCTCATCGCTTATGGGCTCGCCCGTGAGGACTATTTCATCCACCCGGTTGATGTAATCTTCATTGGACTCGTCTTTACCCTGCCTGATCTTCATCATATGATGGGGACCTTCTGGTTGAGTGACCTTGGTGGCAAATTACGACGTGAAGTCGCTCGCCAGCTTTTCAAAGGAGTTAATTGAGTGTGGTGGCAATGAGATGTACCACCTATGGGCAAGATTGCCTAATGTTAACGGGAACATTCGGCATTTCGTCGGGTCTGAAGCCCCGCATCCGGTCATGTAGATCCGGAACTTGCTTAAGTGAGTCTCGGGGTCCGATCTCCCCTCATACAAAGGTGTTTGAGGAGGAGCGATCTTTGGTTGCATAGGGGCAAGCTCGATATGGACCGCGAGCGGCTCACTTAGTCCGGCGACCTTTCTCTTGGCGCCTGCCCCAGTTTCTAGGAGCGCTTTCATATCGTCGAGCTGGCGTTGCATTGTGGCCATCTCCGTAGCCTGGCTGTTCGCGGTCTGGCTCTTGGAGCGGGAGCCGAGGCAATCATGTACTGATCTCTTGGATCCGTTGTAGGCGACAAGGTCTTTGCCGCCGATCTTGATTTTTCGGCGAGTGGGAGCCAAATGGCTGACCTGGTTTTTGGGAGTTGGATATGCCGAACTCCTGGTGACGGATACAGACTCCGACATCTCATGGCTGGGGCCAGAATGCCCAGGTTGCTATGAAGGATCACTTTCTAGGCGGCTGAAGATGGAACTGTCCCGCCTCGCGAGTTCCTTTTCTCGTGAATCGGGGCTTTCTGATGATTACTCGACATATAACCCCTTGAGCTTTTGTTTGCTCGCACGACGGATGGCTGAGAGGGTAATGGTGGGCGCATCGCATGCTCTCTGTCGCTCCCTTAGGATGGCCATGGCCTCCTCGATCTGTTCTGTGGTTTGGAATTGATCGAGTGAGAGGCTGGGGACGTCCCTTGGGGGCGTGAGTGAGAGTCTGGCATCGCCGCGGCTGCCTTCCGCCGTAGGTTGGGACTCGGTTTGGGCCGGAATAAGGCGTCCGGGGGAGGTGGCTCTCTTCAAGGTGGTAGCAGACGTCATTATCATTAGGGTTTTTATTTGAAGAACAGTGAGTGTTTCTTTAAGTATATGTTCCGGAGAACAGTGAGTGTTCTACGAAACACTCGGAGAGAAAATAGGGGTTCAGCCCTCCTTCTATCGCCAATTATTGTTACCCAAAATATTATTCGGAATGATTTGTTGGATATGGCTTTGGGTGAGTAACAAACAAAATGCAAGAGCACGAGCGATGGAATGAAAATAACACAAGATTTGCCGGGGTTGTTAATCCCGGGCTTAAATGCTCTCGCGAGATATTATTAATAATACTACTACTTTGGAGTACAACTATTAATGTTTTAGTGCGATTACAATGAGTGTAATAACCGTAGAGGTTTAGCTGCTTAAGAGTTGGTGATTGCCGGAAGAACCAGAGTTAATGCTCTGTGAGTTCTTGTTACAAAGATTAAATATAGTGAGCGTTCGTTTCTGCCGAACGTCTTTCTTATATCTGGGATTTCTCTTGAGGGGAATTGAACTCTCTTTCTCAAATGCTGGAAGTCTCTTATTTATAGAAGAGGAGGTAGTTGGGATGTCTTAATCCCAAACGGGCGATCGTCTTTCCTGCATTAAATGCTCATTTAATGCTTCTGACACGCCATTAGTGGCGGCCGAGGCAATCGTCTCAGCACGTGTGTCGGTTTCCTTAAAATCCACAGCTACTATAGGTAGCCAACCGTGCGAACCAATGAGAAAACAACACGTGCCCCGCGACTCTGTCTTGTGAGGTCCCACCTAGTCCATTGCGTGACCAGGGCCTGCTCCTATGGCGCCATTTGCGGGTCTTGTTGGTAGGCCAGAGGCTGTTCTTGTCATTAAAACAGCCTTTTCCTGCTGCGCCGTTTGCGGGTCTGTGGGTGGGCCTTCTTCCCGAGATTCAGTCTCCATAGACTTTGACGGAGGTCGGCTTTATGTGCGGCATAAGACGGTCGTCTTTGAACGGGCACTGAAGGCGATCGCCTTGCAGGACGATCGCTAGGTACCTAAAGACGATCGCCCTAGACGTCAATCGCTCGGTACTTGATCTCGATCTGACATCTTTGTTTGGTAAGACTGCCTTAGTTTATTTGACACTTGACTTGGGCCGACCGGCCTTTGTGCCCATTGGCGGGCTGTTGATTCTTCTTGGCAGTCGATCGCGGTTGAGGTGATCGCCTCTTCCGAGGCGTATTAATCGCCGCACAACATGTCCGATGGGTATGGAGTATAAAAAAATACACGCTTGTCCCAATGATGCATACTGTACAGAAAAGAGTTTGAAGAATTTCATAAGTGTCCTAGGTGTGGGGTATCACGATACAAAGTGAAGAATGATGGAGAGAACACACAACAAGGACCTCCCGCGAAAGTGTTATGGTATCTTCCGATTGTTCCAAGTTTCAAGCGATTGTTTTCTAATAGAGATGATGTAAAGAATCTCACATGGCACACAAATGAGAGAAAATGCAACGAGCTAATTCGTCATCCAGCTGATGCTGCACAATGAAAGAAAATAGATCATTTATTTCCAGATTTCGGGAGTGACGCAAGAAACCTTAGGCTTGGACTTTCCACAGATGGAATGAACCCGTTCGGTAACTTAAGCACCAAGCATAGCTCTTGGCCTGTTTTACTTGTGATATATAATCTACCTCATTGGTTATGTACGAAACGGAAGTACGTTATATTGTCAATGATGATTTCAGAACCAAAACAATCAGGAAATGACATAGATGTTTATCTAAGTCCGTTGATTGATGACTTGAGAATGATGTGGGATGAAGGGATTTACGTGTTTGATGGTTACCGCCAGTAAAGTTTCAAGTTACGTGCAATGTTATTTTGTACGATTAATGACTTTCCTGCATATGGAAACTTGTGTGGATATAGTGTGAAGGGTCATCATGCATGTCCTATATGTGAAGAAAACACAAGCTACATCCAGTTGAAACATGGAAATAAAATAGCTTACACTCAACATCGGAGGTTTCTCAGTCGCCATCACCGGTATCGTAGATTGCGAAAAGCTTTTAATGGATTCCCAGAAAATTGACTTGCGCCGATGCCCTTAATAGGTGAGCAAGTGTACGATCGTGTGAAGAACATAAATACTATATTTGGAAAAATTAAAAAGAAGGCTGCTACGACAAACATTTGGAAAAAGAGGTCAATATTTTTTTATCTTCCTTAGTGGAGACATCTAGATGTTAGACATTGCATAGATGTTATGCATGTCAAAAAAATGTATGCGATAGTGTGATCGGCACACTTTTCAATGTTAAACACAAAACAAAGGATGGTGTCCAGGCTCGTCAAGACTTAGAGGAAATGGGTATACGTCCTCAGTTGCATCCACAAGTAGTCGGTAAACGAATTTATCTTCCCCGGGCATGTTATACTTTATCCAAAAGAGAGACAATCAGCTTTTGTAATTGTTTACAAGGCATTAAAGTGCCACAAGGTTATTCGTCGAATATTAAGAGTCTTGTATCGATGCAAAATCTGACATTGGTCGGCTTAAAGTCTCATGACTATCATGTCTTGATGCAACAATTTCTAGTTGTGGCTATATGTGACGTCTTGCCTAAAAAAGTGAGAAATGCCATAACTCGCTTGTGTTTTTTCTTCAATTCTATATGTAGCAAAGTGATTGATCCTTTGGTTTTGGATGAGCGGAAAAATGGGGCTGTTGTTATCTCGTGCCAATTGGAGATGTATTTTTCTCCTTCTTTTTTTTTTGATATTATGGTTCACTTACTTATACATATAGTTAGAGAGATTGAAGAGTGTGGCACTGTTTATTTGCGATGGATGTTTCCGATTGAGCGATACATGAAGATTTTTAAAGGGTATAGTAAAAATCCATTTCGTCCAGAAGCATCTATTGTTAAGAGGTATTGCAGAAGAAGCAATCGAGTTTTGCACAGATTACATGTCACAACCACCATCTGTAGGGCTTCCTAAGTCTCACATGATGGGAAACTTAATGAAAAGGGTACACGAGGTGTAGTGTGTGTGTTTGTGTACAGTGTGTGTGTGTGTTTTTATTGTGTGGCAGTATGTGTGTGTGTGTATTTTTAATGTGTGGCAGTGTGTGTGTGTGTGTGTGTGTGTGTGTTTGTGTGCAGTGTGGAGTGTTTTTTTATATTAATATTTTGCTTAACAAATTAGGTATTTGTCTAATATGAATGTGGGCACGATGGACGAGGATTTGTATGGATATTTTGATCCTCAATCCATACAAAATATGGGACAGAAGGGAGGGGAAATATCGAGATATATATATCGATATGTATGCTTGAGTCGAAGAAGCAAATATACATGGGAGCTTACCATCATAAGTAAGTTAAAGATTGTAAATTTTAAAATATTTTCTTTCTAACAAAACTATTTCTTTATTTTTTTTTACAACATAGTTTAGTAATATATATTTTTTTCTTTCAAATGCATTTATCAATATAGGCATCATTGGCAACTGCTGGTCATTGTGCCAGTAAGAGGAACTATTATATGGTTTTGCTCATTAAATAGTAGGCCTGACTCTCGCATTAAGGCCATACTCCAAAAGTAAGATTTTATTTATATTATATTTGCTTGAAAATTTTATATCAACGACTCAATATATTATTGTTACTTTTAAGCAGTGTCGTGACCGCATTCAAGACCATGGATGGTATGCATACAAGTAAATCGAAACAGGCGGTTAGTTGGATATATCCTAAGGTAATATATTTAATTACATGAGTGTAAATATGTGTGTTTGTGTGTGTAAATATTTGAGTATGTACGACAACATATTTTTTGGAAACACGAATTATTTTGGGATATACGTGGTTAACGTTGTAAGGATCTTCTCCCTTTGGGATAGATGTTAACTTTCGTCTTAATGATCTTCTCCCAGCATATCGTGTATGAAGTGTCCGTTTGTTTGTGTTGGTTTTTTTTCTCTGTGCAGTGTGTGTGCTGTGTGCTGTGTATGTGTGTGTGTTTATGTTTGTGTGTGTTTGTGTGTTGTGTGTGTGATGTGTGTGTGTGTGTTTGTGTTTGTGTGCAGCGTGTGTGTGCTGTGTGTACTGTGTGTGTGTGTGTGTGTGTGTTGTGTGTTTGTGTATGTTTGTTTGTGTGCAATGTGTGTGTGTACTGTGTGTATGTGTGTGTTTGTGTATGTTTGTGTGCAGTGTGTGTGTGTGTGTGTGTGTGTTGTGTTGTGTGTACTGTGGGTGTTTATGTTTGTGTGTGTATTGTGTGTTTGTGTTGGTGTTTTTTTTTGTGTTGTGTATGTGCGCAGTGTGTGTGCGCAGTGTGTGTGTGATGTGTGTATGTGTGTGTATGTTTGTTTGTGTGTTGTGTACTATCTGTGTTTATGTTTGTGTGTGTACTGTGTGTTTGTGTTGGTGTTTTTTTCCTGTGTTGTGTGTGTGCAGTGTGTGTGTGTGTGTGTGTTTTTATTGTTTGTGCAGTGTGTGTGTGTGTGTATGTGTGTGTGTCCTGTTTGTGCAGTGTGTGTGTGTGTGTGTGTGTGTGTGCTGTGTGTACTGTGTGTTTTTATGTTTGTGTGTGTACTGTGTGTTTGTGTTGGCGTTTTTTTTTTCTGTGTAGTGTGTGTGCAGTGTGTGTCTGTGTTTTTACTGTTTGTGCAGTGTGTGTGTGTGTGTGTGTGTGTGTATCATGTGTGTGCCGTGTGTTTGTGTGTGTGCAGTGTGTGTGTGTGCTGTGCGTGTATGTGTTTGTTTGTTTGTGTGCAGTTTGTGTGCTTGTGTGCTTTATGTGTTTATGTCAGTGCGTGTGTTTTTTACTGTGTATGTTGTGTATTGATTTTATTTACTGAAAGCGACTTATATAATTGTGTCTTATTTTGTTTTAGTGTAATAAACAAAATAGAGGTAGGGAGTGTGGTTATTATGTTATGCAGTGGATGTCGACTATCGCCCGAGCGCGTATTTTGGATGGTTGGATGGAGGTAGTATATTTTTAACTTGAAGTGGTGATAAAACTGTTTACTCGTTTACATTTAAAGTTTGTTTGTTATACGTTTATATGTGCAGATGTTTGATGATGTTGGAGCACTGTCTCATGAGGTTATTAATAAAATTCGAGCTGATTGGGGACATTATTTCTTGGAGGTTCGAAATCGTCTTGTGACATGATTTTGGTGTTTTTGTGTGTGGATTATTTGTATGAATTGTACATTTGATATTTGTATGAATTATTTGGATGAATTGGCGTTTTTTATATTATCTTTTTCAATAAATTGGTGGTTCAATGAATTTGGTGTTGGTTAGTTCTTTTCAGTGTGTTTGGATTCGATGAATTGGTGGATTATTGATTAGCTTGATCCGAGTCAGGTACTGGATTGTGCAATAATGCCAAATTTTGGGGAAAATCTGGACAAAATAACAGCGGTTCAGCAAAACCGCAGTTAAATTTTTTGAAACTTCAACGGCGATTCCGCCAAAACCGTTGTTAATTTGTAAACATAACGGCGGTTCTTCCACCGCCGTTACGTATCAGCTGTTAACAGCGGTTACCGGAAACCGCTGTTAAATGGCATGTTTAACAACGGTTACACTTAACCGCCATTATTTGTATAATTCAACGGCGGTTACAAAAACTGCTGTTAAAATTAACAGCGGTACATACAACGGCGGTTCCAGAACTGCTGTTAATTGGCCCAAATGAATGCTGTTAAAAGCCTGTTTTGTAGTAGTGGACTGCGGGGGTGCACAACGAGCAGGAGGGTCGGCAAGGGTTTCAGCCGATTTTCCTCCTTTTTTCACTATAAGTGTGGAGATTACTCTATTTGTAGGACTCTACTGTTGGCCCTCTACTCGTATCCGCACATTAGAGAGATGGGATCACCTTGAGCTGTTAATTTAGAACACGATACAAAGAAGATGAACTCCAAGAACTCTCTCCTCTCTAATTTCGATCGGGTATGAGTAATAAGATAGGATGATTGCGTTTGACTCTGATAAAACACTTGTGCTTTTCTTTACTTGTGTTGTGTATGTACTTTTACACATAGATAATTTAAGCACACATAAAAATAGAGTATTAGTCCAGCTGGGATTGGTGTAGTCGTAAACAGAAACTAATGTAATTTATAAAGAAATGCTGCAAAATATATGGTGAATGATTTACCTATTTTGTATTTTCATATGGACATTTTTTTTATGTTTTCGTTAATTACGCGGGTGGTACGCTAATTCATAAAATAAATTTAAACAATACATAAATGAGAGTATGAAATATATAAATGAAATAAAATTATACTCCGGGAATTATATAAATGAGAGTATGAAATATATAAATGGAGTATATTAGAATATGACTGCTTTAATGGTTCCGGGAATTTTTTTTTAACCAAACTTTTCTTCAGGATGACTGACCTAATTCTGAAAGATCGTGGAAAATAATAATTCGATCATGGAAAATAATAATTCTGCACGATCCTATCCTACTTCAATCAAAAATCAAATCCAAAGAAGAGTAGGTGAAGCAATCGACCAAACACGGGTCGGGTCAGCAGCTGCAGCTGCAGCTACTTCCATTTTTTTTTATTTTTCCTCATTCTCCACCGTTCATCCCGCCTACCCACCCCACACACTGAAACACACACCCCACCCGTATTTATTACTACTTTTATTCATTCTCACTCGCTCTTTCTTCCCACCAAACCTCTCTCTCTCTCTCTTTTCCTTTGTTTTTTTGTTTTGTTCAATCACCCTCTTTGCAATTTCCTCCATTTTTGCGGCTATTATAGCCGCAATCTAAATTAAATACATTGCACCTTGTATTTCGAGGATCACACACAGTCACACAGAGAGAGAGAGAGAGAGAGAGAAAATGTTGTCAGTGGCCTCTGTAGAAACTCAGAATCCAGAGCTTACTTCATCATCATCATCTCTGGTTTTACCTCTCAACCAAACATCAGAAAAAACTCATGTTTTCGTATCCAAACTTCCCACCATCCCCATTTCCAATCATCTCCCTCTCCACACCTACTGTTTTCAAAATCTCGCGCAGTACCCGGACAGGATGTGCCTTCTGGTCGGCGGCACCGGAAAATCCTACTCCTTCGCAGAAACGTATCTCAACTGCCGGAGAGTCGCCGCCGGATTGTCCGGTCTCGGGATCAGAAAGGGGGACGTCGTGATGGCGCTCCTACAGAACTGCGCCGAATTTGTTTTCACCTTCATGGGCGCCTCGATGATCGGGGCGGTTACGACCACCGCGAATCCTTTCTGCACTGCGAAGGAGATCTTCAAGCAATTCAATGCCGCCAACTCGAAACTGATCATCACGCAGTCGCAGTACGTCGACAAGCTCCGGGATTCGGGCGATAATTCCGTGGTGTTTGGGAAGGATTTCACCGTCGTCACGATAGACGGTCCGCCGGAAGGATGCTTGCATTTCTCGATACTATCGGAAGCGAACGAGAATGAAGCGCCGGCGGTGGAGATAGATCCGGACGACGCCGTCGCCCTTCCGTTCTCCTCCGGCACCACCGGATTGCCGAAGGGCGTGATTCTAACTCACAGAAGCCTGATCACGAGCATCGCGCAGCAAGTGGACGGCGACAATCCGAATTTGTTCTTGAAGCCGGAGGACGTCGTGCTCTGCGTCCTGCCGTTGTTTCACATATACTCCTTGAATTCCGTGCTGTTGTGTTCACTGCGTGCCGGCGCGGGGGTTTTGCTGATGCAGAAATTCGACATCGGTTCCCTGCTGGAGTTGATACAGAGGCACAGAGTCTCTGTGGCGGCGGTGGTGCCGCCGTTGGTTTTGGCGCTGGCGAAGAATCCAATGGTGGATAACTTCGATTTGAGCTCGATACGGATGGTGTTGTCAGGTGCGGCGCCGTTGGGGAAGGAGCTGGAAGCCGCTCTACTCAGCCGTCTGCCGCAGGCGGTTTTTGGACAGGTACGGTCCACCTCCCCGGTTTTTTGGAACTAACTAACCTAACGAAGTTTTCATGTCAAATGCTTCTACTTTTTTTTTTGAATTTTGCTGGAGCCACAAAAGATCTCCAACAAAAATGATCTACACACGTTAGGTGTGAGGGTGGATTGATTTTTGTAGGATGTGGATCCCATCATTGCTCTTCCTTTTTTTAGTTATCGGCAAAAACAGAAAATAAAATAAAATAATAGTAATAATATTCTTTTTGTTATATCCATTAAGAATTGTTTTATATATTTTTCTCCTTTTTTATTAAAGTAGTTCTTATTATTACTACATATTAATCCCGCAAAAAGCAATTTTATACTAAATTACGAATTTTGACCAAAAAAGTCAAAATAGTGGTGTTTGAAGTTAAAGATCATGGATTCAAATTCCACCGACACTATTAAATCGTGTGTATGAGTAAAAGAGAAATGCAAGCGTATCTAGGGTTGTAAACGAACCAAGCCGAGCCGAGTTTTAATCGAATCGAGCTAAGTTTTAATTTTTTTTCCTGCCGAGACGAGCTTCCTTACCGAACAAAAATCGTGTTCGAGCTCGAGCTCGTTAATAAATCGAGCCGCACACGAGCTTCTATCGAACAATATCTAGCCGAGTCGCACACGAGCTTTGTACGAGCAGCTAGTTAACTACTTATAAATATGTTACTACTTACAGCAAATCAGGATAAAATATGTACATATTTTTTCGAGCTATAACGAGTCGAACCGAGCTCGAACAATTTCGAGCCGAGCTCGAGCCGCACACGTTCATAGCTCGGCTTGAGCTCTTTTTCTTAATGCACATATTTTATATTCAAGCTCGAGTTTGAGTTCTTAACAAACCGAGTCGAATGAAGCCCTTAACGAGCAGAACTTGAGCTTATTCGCGAGAAATTCTGGTTCGTTTACATCGCTAAGCGTATGTAAACAATATGCATGAGCAAATGTAATTGTCATGCAACTTGTCGTCCACGAAGTCCACTAATGTTTTTCTTTTTTCTTTTTTTTTGATCGGGCCATTAATGTTTTTCTTGTCTGCCACCCATTAATGTTTTTCTAGTACATGGTAATGAGGCAATTTGCATGTGAGTGCCTTCAAAGTTGACTTTCTAACAACTTACTGGAGGAAAATCTCGATATATTAATAAGGTTGAGATTAAAAAAATACTAATTAATTATATCTTACTGATCAGTTGATTTAAATTTAATATTAAGTTCTTTATGTTATTTAATCATAATTATTAATTTATCGAGTATTAATTCCGAGTACACATTATTTGTTTGATAAGATGAACAAAGTCTTGAGCTCGGTTTTATTTGAATAAAAATGACAGAAATGTATACAAAAACTACTTGTCTTTGATTCGTGTTCGACTTGATTAACAAGCTCAAATATATTGTTTGAAGCTCGATCAAATTCCGAACAAGCTTGAACATATATTTCGGCTCGTTTGGATTAGTTTACATCACCATTTTTTTCTTGTCCATTTCCTCATTACCTCTAATTAATAATTAATAATTATTGATTATAGTCCCCAGGGGTAGGGATGTCAAAAAAAATTCGATATCCGTCCGAAATATTTGTATTCGTATCCGGGGAAAACGAATATTATCTGTATCCGAAAAAAGTGGATACGAATATTATCTGTATCCGAAGATTCCAGATACGGATATGGATATAGGCGCATCCGTATCCGAAAATATCTCTATCCGAAATTAATTATATATAATATATTTAATATAACTTTAATATATAATTACAAAATATAAGCATGCTACTCCCCATGATACTCTGTCACATGTCTTCATTTTTTATTTCTCAATATTAAAATATAAGCATGCGTTATAAGTTATATTTACTTATTAGTTATTTCCATTTCTAACACAACAATCAGGTCAACTAGCCCAACTGATATTAGCATTAGGAATTTGACAAGGAGAAGAGCTCCACCTGGGTTCAAATCCTCCTCCTGCATTAAATTTTTAAAGATTAAAAAAAGAGTGGCGGATACGGATATCCGTATCCGGATAGCATCCGCCGGATATTATTCGTATCCGGTCCGTCCGGATATTTTTGAGTCCGAATACGGATTCAGATACCTTTACTAAAGGCCGGATTCGGATACGGATATAGCCATATCCGGCTCCGTATTATCCGTTTGACAGCCCTACCCAGGGGCATAGACTGATGGTAAGTTGCAAGGTGATTGGGGTGGAAACACTCCGACATCGCGGGTTCGAATCTGTGTGGTGACAATATTTTGCTGAAATATTGCAAGGTTTGTTGTTTGGTTCGTGTCTCGTTGGTCCTCTCCCTTGCAGGGCTGCCATTAGTGAACATCCCTCGATTTAACACCCGTCTGGTCAAGGGACCTCTAATACAGGTTGGGGTTTCTCGTTTTCCCTCAACAAAAAAATAATTATTGATTATACTTGATAATCATTTCTTTCCTAATCCGCGCGACTATTGAAGTGTTATACAAATTGAAGTGTAGTATGTCTCTCTTGATGATCCATTCATGCGCTTTAGTATAATTAAATAAATAAGTGGTGTTGATGTATGCAGGGGTACGGCATGACTGAGGCTGGTCCAGTATTATCAATGTCCCCGTCATTCGCCAGGCACCCGTTACCAACCAAATCAGGCTCATGTGGTAATGTGGTACGTAATGCTGAGCTCAAGGTGGTCGAACCAGAAAGCGGGTGCTCCCTCCCGCGCAACCAGCCCGGCGAAATTTGCATCCGCGGACCTCAAATCATGAAAGGTACTAAGTTAATTTAGTATCCACAAATCTGGAGTTGGTTATTTATATTATTTGAGGGGTACCTCTAGTTTTCATTTCTAGCTAGGAATGCTCTCGAAATGTCGAGACAACATTTCTTGATGTCGATACAATTGAGGTCTTGTTGTCCCCATATCGGCTTTGGTGAAAATCCCGACTCAATAGTAGGTCCTAATTAGGAGGTCCGCCTAGTCGTGGCGTCGGAAAATAGGTTGGCAGACGGCCTCAAAAAGAAAAAACTTTCCTGTGCCGAAGATCTGGTGGACGGTTGTCAGGGGCTCCGTTGGAAGGACGGCAGGCGGCCGCAAAAAGAGAAATAAATAACTGCACGGTCGTTGGTGCTCGGAGAAAAGCACAGTCGCTGGAGGTTAGCCGGTGGCTGAAAGAAAAAATGGACAGTCGCCGGAAGTTCGCCGAAAAACCATCACGAATGAAAAAAAAAAGAAGTTATAAAATTCGTCCCTTTAATCTAAACTAATATATTTTTTGTTTTAAAAAAATGTTATTAATAGGATACCTGAATGACGATGAGGCGACGGCGAGAACGGTAGACGTGGATGGTTGGCTTCACACCGGTGATATCGGCTATGTTGATGATGATGACGATGTGTTCATTGTGGATAGAGTGAAGGAACTGATCAAATTCAAAGGGTTTCAGGTGCCGCCGGCCGAGCTGGAGGCTCTTCTTATTAGCCACCCAAATATTGCCGATGCTGCTGTTGTGCCGTAAGTATATATAGTACCCCATGCATGCAATTACATAGAACTGCACAAAGAGTTCTATTTCTAAATTTGCTTCGTTTATTATTACATCATGCTTAATGTAGAAAAAAAAAAGAGTTTATCTATATAACTGATGCTTTTACCACTTAAGCTAACCTAATTTAAATTTTGATAATATCATTCAGATTATTGTTATATGTTTTTTAAATTAGAATAGCAATTAATTGTACCAAAAAATTCAAAGGGTAATAAAAAAATTAATGATTTAAAACAAGTTGTATCAGGGCCGGCCCTGAGCCCTGAATTGAGACGGCCCAAAATTGTTAGGGGCCCCAAAATTTTTTTATGTAATATATATACATACATATTTCCCTCTCGTAATTTTGGGAGAAAGAAACTTTTTTGATTAATTGCATACTTTATTTTGCCGACTAATTCATTTAAATCTAGCCTATAATTTTCAAAAAAAAAAATTAATGTATATATAAAGGCCCCAAATTTGTCATCTCGTTGTATAACCGCAGCCCGAAAAACTAAAATTAAATAGTCGTATCTCGTTCAATTTGAATTCTTTATGGGGTAATTCGAACAGCTGCTCCAAGACTCCATGAAAATTTATTAAAATAAAGAAAAAATGTAATTAATAATTGATCATATTGTTGATGTATGTTTGGTGCAGACAAATAGATTTATGAGTTTTTAGCTCAATTGGTATCATAAACAAAAATGGTGCAGGCAAATCGATGAGGCTGCTGGTGAGGTTCCCGTGGCGTTTGTGGTTCGGTCCAATGGATCTGAACTCACAGAAGAAGTCGTCAAAGAATTCATTTCGAAACAGGTATTTTGTTTAAATATTTTAATAATATAAAAATTATACTTTCCCTAAGTATTATAATAATAATAATTCTAACAATAATAAGAATTTTTAATTACCCTGGTGAATAATAATAATAATAATGCAGGTGGTTTTTTACAAGAGAATACACAAAGTGTATTTTACCCATGCCATTCCCAAGTCTCCAGCTGGTAAAATTCTAAGGAAAGATCTCAGAGCTAAACTCGCCCCACTAAATTAAAATTAGTACTACTATTCATTTTATAATATTTATATATTTATAAATAAAATTTGGAAATATATATTATTTAGTTTTTTTTCGAGAGTTGATTTGGATTATTATTACCTTGTTAATTATGTTGTGCTCGTGAATGCCACGTAAAACAAGCACCTTTCTTTTCATGTAATTTCTTTTTTTGTTTGTTAATTAGGTCCTCGAAGATTATTGTTTGAACTGTAATGTCTATTTTATTCAATGGAATTCTTTGCCAATAAAAGGATGTGATCTTTAATTATCATATATAAAAGGATGTCTATTTTTGCCTTTTTTTTTTTTAAATTGAATCGCAAGGTTGACGGGAGACGACGCTGAATTGCAATGTTTGAGGGGGAAAGGTTTATCGGGTCCGACTTAAATTTGGTACTAAGGGGATTTTTTTATATCTAGGTGTGTGTATATATATATATATATTTTCTACGCTAAGAGATCTTTACAAGATTATGCGTAGTTTAGCCAGACTAATTATATGCATTTAAATATACGATTTCGCAGATCAAAATTCAATGCATTAAAATATGCAATATATGCATTAAAATATCGATGCATTAAAATATTAGATTATATGCATCAAATATATTGTATATTTTAATGCATTGAAATTTTGATGCACGAAATGCATATACTTCATGCATAATTAGTACAAAACTCATGTATAAATTAGTATTGTAAAGTACTGCATCTAATATTGGTACTGCATAGAACGCGCTCCTATATATATATATATATATTGATTTCTATGAATAAGAATTGAGAATCAATCTGAGGTATTGCATGATATAATAAAGAGGGTCCAAATTTTACTAATTACATCAAATTGGGTGTGAATAGCATTAAATTAAGTGGAATGATAATTGTCCATTTATAAATAACTTAATCATTTTTTCATAATCTACTATTTAAGATAAAAACAAAATAATAGTGTATTCTAATAATAAAAGCAGTATGAATTATAGAGAGAAATGCATTGCTTCATAGAATACACAAAGCTAAATGACTAAAATAGGACCTGAAGTTTAGCAGTTTTAGCATTTGAGGACCTAAAGTTTAGAAGATATCAAACTGGGACCTAATCTTTGATCCGTTAGACCACGTTAGGACCTCCGTTAATTTTTGTCCGTTAAGTACTAACGGATTTCTTTGTTGGCAGTTAAATGACACGTGGCAGGTGTTTATTGGTTGTCCAATATATGATGTAATAATAAAAATAAAAAAGAATATAAAATTAAAAAAAAATGTAAAAAATGGAAAAAATCGAAAATAGAAAAATCGGGAAATAAAAAATCGGAACTTGGGTAATTTTATTTATATTTTGGAATATTAATATTAAAAATTGATTTTCTCGAATTCGAAAAAATAAGAAAATATCTGGATTTTATTTATAAACTGTTTTAATAAAAATAAAAGCGAAATATTATTATCCATAAAATAAATGAAAGATATGATCGTTATCTTCTCATGAAGTTGACTTCAAGTAATTAATCTTTAATATGTTTTATTTTTTTAAGATTTTTAGATTTTTAAAAATAAAACAGCTTTTTTATGACAAGTAAAAAAATTACTAAATGGTTTTTCATAAAGAAAATAAAATAATTCCGTTTTTTATTATTTTGTGGAAAATATTCTAATTTTTAGTTTATTAAAACAATTTATAAAGAAGATCCGAATTTTTGAATTTTTATTTCCGAATTTTAAATAAAAATTTTGATTTTTAATATTAATTATATTCGAGAATTTAAAAAAAACTTGAAGTTACGATTATTTTCTTTATGAAAAACTAGCTAGTAATTTTTTTACTTTTCATAAAAAAGCTGTTTTATTTTTAAAAATCTAAAAATCTTAAAAATAAAAAGATTAAAGATTAATTACTTGAAGTCAACTTCACCGAGAAGATAATCGATCATATCTTTCATTTATTTTATGTATAATAATATTTCGATTTTATTTTTATTAAAACAGTTTATAAATAAAATCGATTTTTCTTATTTTTTTCGAATTTTGAATAAAAACTCAATTTTTTAATATTAATATTCCAAATTATAAATAAAATTACCCGAAGTTCCGATTTTTTTATTTCCCAGATTTTTTCTATTTTCCAAATTTTTTTCCATTTTTTTAGATTTTTTTTTTAATTTTATATTCTTTTTTATTTTTATTATTACATAATATATTGAACAACCAATAAACACCGCCACGTGTCATTTAATCGCCAACAAAGAAATCGTTAGTACTTAACGGACAAAAATTAACGGAGGTCCTAACGTGGTCTAACGGATCAAAGATTAGGTCCCAGTTTGATACCTTCTAAACTTTAGGTCCTCAAATGCTAAAACTGCTAAACTTCAGGTCCTATTTTAGTCATTTAGCCAATACACAATTACGGCGCTTGATTATGTATAAATATATTGCTTCACATTGTATAAGTGCATTGCTTCATTTAAACCAATTTTTTTCAATTTAAAATTTTGACTCTCTCGAAATTCTTTATATAATTTGAGACTTTTCAAGTTTTTACATGCTAATTCACAATTTGTAAAAAGAGAACGACAGTTCGTCTAGTTTGATTATTTCCATCCATAACTCGATAAACGAGACTCCTAATAGACATAATCGACAAGTCTCACTTAAATTAAAGCAAAGACTTTCAAACGCAATACTTTTTTGTGAAGCTGGAAGCCCTTTCTCCCTCATTAGCCTAATGATTCCTACTCTACAACTTTTACTATCTTTTATTCCTTATATTGCTCTTTTTTTTTAGAGTCGTGTACTTAATTTTAAATTTGAAGAAGTTGGATTTGGAATGATTAATTGATTTGGAAATTGTGATGAATTTAAATTTGTATCCTTAGCTAAATTTGTGTGATTGAATTAAGTTCGTGTATTGGGGATTTAAGTATGGCCTGACATAAGAAATGGGTATGATTGACTAGTTTGATTTTAATTAGGATAGTTCACTAGTCTTGATTTTGGATTTGAATAAAAGTGTGAGGGATTCATGGCACAAGCCCTTTTTATTCGTGAGTTTTGAGCCGTAAAGCAAAATATATATATACACATATATAAATAATTACACATATACATGCTCACTATTTCTTCTTGTGGGGTCGAACATGTTGTGTTCTTGCTAGAACTTAATCAATTATACATGTCAAGACTAAGTTAGTGTTCTCATGCAGTAAAGTGATAAAGGCAATTAGGAATAACCCACTTGGATTATATTTTCCCACCTCGACATAATCACCATTAGAAGCCCATTTGGACCTAAGCCTTATTCTTTGATCCAGCACATTTTATTAGCCATTATCTATTTTTTGGTGAAAGTTCATCCGTTTGAACCATAGGTCAAGATTTGGTTATGAATTAGGTGTATAACAAGTCGAGGGAAGGACGAAGAATTATCAAAAAGTGGGTGGTGAAGTGAAAAGAAAAGGGAGCTGAAATTAAAATAATAAAGGCCGAAAAAAAATAGGGGGGCGGCCGTAAAAATACCCCCTCGAATGTTGTTAAGCCACTGACCTCAACTAATCTTTCGTGGCTATGCGATTACATGTGCCTAAAAGGGTGCTCAAGGAAATGATGGTGATTCATTGTTTGTAGGATTTGTTATGCACTTAATTTCATGATTAGTTTCGGCCAACGAATCCTTTATTTATCCTCTTTATCCTACCCATACCTAAAGCCCCGTTACAACCATAAAAGCCCTTTTGATTATATGCATGAGTTCATCTAAGTAGTGGAGATTTTATTTTTGTGCAAGTATGTGGTAATGATACACCATGTTTTGACGTGAGTGATTGCTTAATAATCCATATATCTACTTGAGCGAGAGTGACCCCATGTGAGGCCATCGAATCCTCTCTCACTTGATGTCAATGAAGATGTTGAGGTTGGATGAGGTGTACTTCAATTTTATTCATGCTTGTTCATGATTATTTGTTCTCCCTTGAATATGGCTATCATCTTGGATTTTTCAATACATGCTTCTTGAATTTCTTTCACTCGAATTATGCTTGAGGACAAGCATTGGTTTAAGTTTGGGGAGATTTGATAGGACGAAAATAGTGTGCTAAAATTATTGTTAATTATAAGGTTTTAATGAATTTTATGTTGGCACACTTGGGTTATTTTCTACCTATTTAAATTTTGGATGCAATTTACTTCACTTGGCAATTTGTTGTTTAATTTAGGTGTTTGATGGAGTTTTTAAGCTTAAGGAATAAACTGGGCCATCAAACGGATCAAGCCAAGGTGATTTGGGCTTTAATGAAGAAACTGTCGCACGACACTGGGTGGCCGAGTGTCAGTTCGGTGACCCAGTGTCGGCCCTGCTCCGAAAATAATCTTACTTGGGGCCCAAGAAACGACTTCAAACCGCCCCAATCAGTTCCACAAGGCATAAAATCGGCCCCTAGGCTGGGGAAAGGAATTTTAATGGACTAGGGAAGGAAAAACTCCAAAAGAATAAAAACTCAAAAAGGATAAGAAGGAAGGAGATCCAATTAAAGAAGGAAACTAATAGAGAAGTGCTAGGGATGTCAATGGGTCGGGTAGGGTACGGATATGCCTCCTCCATACCCTACCCTATTTGATTGGGATCGGGTTCGGGTATTGCCTATCGGGTACATAATGGGTATTCGGGTACTCGTATACCCTATATTTAAGAATATAAATATTTTTAATATATATCATATATATATAATGTAACTAATAAATTCAATTTAGTATAATAAATATTTAAAAGATAATATTTTATATAATAATATATATAATATATATACAATACTATGTTGGGAAAACAATGCTTTTCGTCCCTGTAATTTGCACGATTTTTGCTTTTAGTCCCTATGAAAATTAAAATGTTATTTTGATCCCTGTAATTTCTAAAACGTTCTTTTTTAGTCCCTGCCATTAACCTACATTTATTTTTAAAGGAAAAACAATGTTTTTCGTCCCTGTAATTTGCGTAATTTTTGCTTTTAGTCCCTACAAAAATTGAAATATTATTTTGATCCATGTAATTTCTAAAACGTTCTTTTTTTAGTCCCTATTATTAACCTCCTTTTATTTTTAATGACTTAGCAAACACAAATGCCACCAGGTCACCAATTACTATAAGAACGTAATCAATTGTAAAAAGCCTGTTGGAAACTAAAAACCACGTAATTAGTAAGCTTATTGCTTACTACCAGTAATACATGTGTTAATTTTTCATAACTATGGTGACCCAACTGGCTTTTGAGAATAATAGTATATGTCCAAATAGCATAATAGTGCAGTAATAAATTCATGAGTACAGTAACCAGAAAATTCATCTTTTGACAAATAGTAATACTTGGGTTGTTTTGGATGTTTTGTAGTTGCCATTATATTAGACTATTTGACATTTTTTGGGCTGATTTAAGTACTCTTGTGATGGCGGTGGTTTGCCTTTTTAGCTAATACTACAAGACCACAAAATTCTGTTTTTTTTACTGCACTGTTATGCTATATGGACATATTCTATTCCTCAAATTGGGTTACTGCACTCATGAATTTGTTACTGCACTATTATGCTATTTGGACATATACAATTAATGGCAGGGACTAAAAAAGAACGTTTTAGAAATTACAGGGATCAAAATAACATTTCAATTTTTGTATGGACTAAAAGCAAAAATCACGCAAATTACAGGGACGAAAAGCATTGTTTTTCCTTTAAAAATAAACGGAGGTTAACGGCAGGGACTAAAAAAGAACGTTTTAGAAATTACAGGGATCAAAATAACATTTTAATTTTCGTAGGGATTAAAAGCAAAATTCGTGCAAATTACATGGACGAAAAGCATTGTTTTCCCTACTATGTTTATGCATAATATACAATAATAATATATTTATATAATTCAAATGGGTATGCGGGTCGGGTAATCTGGTCGGGTATTCGGATAATATACTATACTCATACCCTACCCATACCCGACCATAAATTTTGGGTTCGGCCGAAACCCGACTCGATTTCGGGTTTATCCGACGGGTAGGATCGGGTACGGATAAAATAGACATCCATAGAAGGGACTATTATAAAAAGGAGGGGACTGAGACCATTATTATTATCATCAGCACCATTACCACTATCATTATCACCATATATCACGGCTGGAGCAGAGAAGAAAAAGGGACGATCGAACCGCCATTCTCACTGGAGCGAATCGAGCCGCCACCGACGTGCGAGGAAGAAGACTACACCGTTTGAATTTCTTTCTTCTTATGTCTACTATTAATTTGATGTTTTCTAAATCCAATATGTCCGGCTAATTTTCTATTCTAGTTCTTAGTAAAGTTTGAAACCATATTTGGATTTTTCATGTTTTAATCCCATAGCGTATTCTCAACTCGAAATCTCTTGAATTACTTTTGTATTATTGAATTCACTACTATGTCATATAATTTCCTGATTTGGTTTGGCCAAATAAATTAGGGGTTTTATGTCTTATGCTACAAATTGAGTTGTAATCCGTAATTGTTGCAATTTTAATTTCACAAGTAGTAAACAATTGAATTTTCTCAATTGAGTAACAAAAAATCGAGATCCCTTAAGTCGAGCTTATGAACTTAATATCTTGTCTATTTCACTATTTTGATTTTTAATGCATCTAGCGAGCGAGATTTGAAGAGCTTGTTTTGAATCCACCGCATAGATAGATTTAATTAAAGAGCTTGTTTTAATTAAATATACTTAAGAAATAATTGGGGTCAACGGGGCTTGTTGTTGGCTTCGGAATAGGAGTTAATGAGATTAGAGAAGAGATAAGCGCTGCATTGAAGCATGAATTAATTCAAAACGTTGGACAACGGAACTAAGAACTAGATTATTCTTTAATTGATATTTTCAAATTTTATTTTATTTGTTTATTTTGATTTCACGCAAATTACTTTTTAGTAAAAATCAGAAACTAAATCCCCCCACTCGTTTTTGTTTTATTTTAATTACTAAAAGTATTTAATCCTTAAAAGGCATAATGGATTTACCTTTCTCCGTAGGATCGACTCTTACTTGCCGTTACTACTAGTTAGTAGAAGTAAGCCAAAAAAAGATAAAAATAACTAATTTTGACGCGTCACGGCAGCGCGGTCAATCTCTGCAAAGCCACTTAAGTTTGCTTTAGGCGTATACTACATTCAAATTATTATACTTAATAGTTTAATTGATTAATGCTCATTATTATTCTTAATGCAGGAAGAGCAGGTAACGGCCAACGGTCTTTGTTTTGTCCAAATAAAGCTTCAGGTTTGGCTGATTATTAGGGTCAAGAATTGATATCGGCAAAGAAAAGGTAATACAAAGACATGTAGCATTTAAGCAGGTTATCAGATATGGCAGAGTAAACCATATGAGTGATGGATCAAAACATGTTTAGGTAAATGTGAGTAACTTTATTGCTATGTGTCAGATAGGGTTCACTCGAAAAACGTTTGCACATTATTTTCTTCGAGTAAACGAAGATACTGTAGTCCCCCATGGCACCAACATATGGATTGATGTTGTGTTAATGCACCGTTACAAAAAGTTTTGGGGTGAAGACAGCAATAAATTTAAATCCGAGCGTCTTAAAGATGACATGCACGGTGGATTTGGAGGTCGAATGTGAAGGGTAGAAATTTGAGTACACTCGAGTACAAGATCATGTTGAGCTTAATCGTGACCAAGTTTTCATTTTCACTATCACCAAATTACACTCATTTACCCTCTATTATGCTTTCCCTTGGATCAAGGAAAGGTTGCCCTGCTTATGAAACCACTCTAAGTTTGTAGACTTGTGTACCCGAAATTAACATTGATTAGTAACAGTTTATAAATAGGGCATAAAATAGTATATAAGGTGTGACTTACGTAATTTAGTATGCTTATTTAATGTTAAGAAAATGACATATGTTAAGTAATAGTTATTGAAGTATGAAAAAGAGACCGAACTCCATGTACAAGCTCTAATTTTCATTTGTTTCCTATTTTGATTTTCTATTGCTTCTGAAACATGCCGAAAGGAAAAAAGTCTTAACAGATGTACTATATTTGTAGGCTAAAATGTCGAAAGGAAAAAAGTTTCTCAATCGCCAGAAATTGGGATTTCATTTGGTGGTAGTCGGTCATCTAATGGCAAGCTCAGCGTGTTTGATATGCAGCCTCTGGGTGTAATGGTGATACCAAGCATGTCATCATCAAGATCAGTTAGAGAGGTCATAAGGGAAGTTAAGATGGTGCAGGTAAAGCTCACAATTACTTATTTGAATGAAAGAAAGCACTCACTTCTTGAGAGATATATGCACAAACCCCAACCCAATAGGATTAGTCATGCCAGGTTCTTAGTTTGCGTTCTTGATGAACTTTACATACATCTTAAAGGGCTGTTTTACTAATTATGCAATTTAGTTTAAAACATAACATCATATAAATGTGAACTCTGATCCAAATATTATAACATAACTAAGGGGGTGTTTGGCGATGATTATTTAAAGGCGCAATCATGTTAAGTCCATTTGTAATAAGTATTTACTTGGTAGGGAAAACTTGCAGGATTTAAGTATCATACCAAAGTACCTTATAGCCTTGGTTATGACCATAAGGAATATGCTTGGGTATTTTTTGTGATGTTTTTGTTAACGTGGCATCATTTTGCTACATTTGCTTTTGCAGATGAATACGACAAAGTTGTTACTCGGGCCATATTAGAAACCAAGTTAACATTTATATCAGTTGAAGTTCACTTTAAAAATGGAATTTGAAACAAAAAATATTTCTTCCATTATATATTTCTATCAGGGAGTGTTTGGATGCTGCAGTAAGAAAGTGTTTGCTGTTGTCAAACTTGACATGTCTGTCGTCGCCTTACTTTTCCTTTGAAATTTTGTTATAGAAGTGTATGACTGTGTTTTTTAAGACGGTATGTCTCTGTGTCTAGCTAATTTGCGCTTTATTCTTTCAGATTTCTTATTCGAGTTTCATGTTAAGGATAAGATGGCAAGATTAATAATGAAATGGGATAGTAGCTCAAAACTGAGCAGTGAAAGTTTCACCAGCGGGAAGCACTACTATTTGTTCACTATAGCTATTCAACAATCATTGTTATTTAGGGAGCTTCTGATCTATGTAAAAAGACTATAGTGTAAAAAGAAAAAAGTACATACATTTAACTCGAACCCGTTTGTTAATTATAATAACAGATAAAAAAGGCTGAGTTAACATACGCAAAAATTTAATTTTTTATCGAAAAACAAAACTGATGCATAGCACAGATCTTAATACCTCGTTCTATCTATTCTAAAGTAAAAAAAATTTCTACAAGTTGACCAATGCCACTAGACGGGGGTATAGGACTTCAAAAACCCTCCCAAGCCCATTGGCATCCCTTGAGGGGGGGGGGGGGGTAAGAGGCAGTATACTTTGGGATTTGCTACGTTGATGGAAATATTTGGGATTTGGGATTTGCTACGTTGTCTCGAGAACAGTGTTACAAAAACAAAAAACTTACATCAACCATACCATTATCCAAAAATCACAAACCAGCCTCATTACTCTCATATCTGCATCTCCAATCACATGCTTAACACCTGCCAACAATTACTGTGTATAAAATACAAGAAACAAGACTTATAATGCAAATTACAAAAAAAAAAAAAAAAATTGAAAGCTTACCAGAATATGAATAGGCGCATGACACATCAGGAGCTCCCAGAATCATATATGTATTACGAAAATAGGTGGGAATGAGGTGACGAAGGAAAAAAAAACTGGATCGCACGTGACGAAGGGAAAAAAACCTGATCCTCCACTGTATACCCATTGGCACTCTTTTATTCAATAGGCCGGTGACATACCTTGATGAGAAAGCCCCCGTTTGCACTCTCACTATACGGGGATGTTGGAAAGAAATAGATGTCACCACCACTATGCTCGTCGAAAAAGTGTCGGCATACTTGATCGCGTATATGTTTGTTGAGAATGATCCACTGTTAGGTGAATGGTATTTTTGTCAGGGGGCTCGTGTTATCCTTGATCAAGCTCCTATTATCCTTGATCAAGCTTACAACTCGGCACCCTTTACGGTTTTTTATAAAGGGTTTGGCCTTGTTGGTTTTGCCAACAATTTTGAAAGAGACGTTATACTTGCTAGTCTTTATACCCTGAAATATGGAGAAAATTCACAAAAAAGTTTTGCGTTTAAAAGTCTTTGCTTTAATTTAAGTGAGTCTTGTCGAATTATGTCTATTAGGAGCCTCGTTTATCGAGGTATAGACGGAAATAATCAGACTATGACGAACTGCGGTTCCCTTTTTACAAATTGGGAATTAGCATGTAAAAACTTGAAAAATCTCAAATTGTATAAGGAATTTCGAGGGAGTCAATTTTTAAATTGAAAAAAATTGGTTGAAGTGAATTGAACATTAAACAAAATATCAGGATAGTCTTAAGAGAAGTAGAGAGTAGCCTGATGTCGAGAAAGATTGAGGAGAAGTAGAAAAATGGTGATGTCTTTCGTAATATAGGTATTTTTTTCTGTTTCTTTTTCTTTTTGTGAGTGTGCGCGACTATTAAATGATGATGATGCTAACAGGATATGTTTTTTCTTATATAGTTCCATATCATGGAAGGATTCGTATTCGCAGAAGTAAGGTTGGCTTGAAGGGTTCAGAAGCAACCAGCTTGCATGTTTCTCGGGAACATTTAGTGGAACCATAGTTGTTAAAGGCGAAAGGCGCACCAAGGCGATTCGGGCTCCCATCGCCTGAGGCGCAAGGCGAAGCGCGCGCCTGAGAGATGTGAGGCGCATAAAAACTAAAAAATAAATAAAATTGAATTATAAAATTTATAAGAACATAGTCACAAGAAAATATAACTATCCATAAAAAACTTGATAATTAATAAAATTGAAGTGTCAATACAACCAAATAGCTTTTAAAATATTCTGAAAAATAAAGAAAAAAACAAAAAAGAAGTCCTACTGTAGGCGCTTTGAGGCGCACCGAGGCGCACCAAGGCGCAGCAAAAAGGCGCACCGAGGCGCACCAAGGCGCGCGCCTGGCTGAGGTCGCCCGCCTAGAGGCTTAAAAGGCGACCAGCCTTTTTTTCTGCGCGCCTGCCTTTAACAACTATGAGTGGAACTATATTACTTCTGCGAATCCTTCCATGATACGGAACTATATAACAAAAAACATATACTGTTAGAATCATCATCATTTAATAGTCGCGTACACACACAAAAATACATATATTACGAAAGGGATCACCATTTTTCTGCTTCTACCCAATCTTCCTCGACATCCGGTTACTCTCTACTTCTCTTAAGACTAGCTCGATATTTTGTCTAAAGTTTAATTCATTAAACCAATTTTTTTCAATTTAAAATTTTGATTCCTTCGAAATTTCTTATATAATTTGAGACTGTTCAAGTTTTTACATGCTAATTCCCAACTTGTAAAATGGGAACGGAAGTTCGTCATAGTCTGATTATTTCCATCCACACCTCGATAAACGAGACCCCTAATAGACATAAATTGACAAGACTCACTTAAATTAAAGCAAAAACTTTCAAACGCAAAACTTTTTTGTGAATTTTCTCCATATTTCAGAATATAAAGCCTAGCAAGTATAATGTCCCTTCCAAGACTGTGGAAAACCAGCAAGGCCAACTCCTTCATAAAAAACCGTAACGGGTGCGCAGTTGCAAGCTTGATCAAGGATAATAGGAGACCCTGTCAAAAATATCATTCACCTAACAGTGTGTCAACCTCACCAAACATATACGCGATCGAGTATGCCAACACTTTTTCGACGAGCATAGTGGTGGTGACATCTATTTCTTTCTTTCTCATCGAGGTATGTCACCGGCCTATTGAATAAAAGAGGGCCTATTGAATAAAAGAGTGTCGCCCAAGCTACAAGCCCTTATCAGGGATTCGGTAGCCGTGCGGTACCTAAAACGAAAAACACCTACATAGATCCCTTGTCAGATCTAAAGAAACCCTATCCCGCTGTCCAAGATTACGGAGATCGTAGAACCTAAAAAAATCATTATTCAAGATTTCAAGATTTGAAAAGAAAAACCCAAATACTTCAAATATTTCACAAAGGAATCCAAACACTTTTTTTTCAAAATGAAGCTCAACACGGTTTACATAATAGCAAAAGCAAGCTACTGCATGCAATTTTAAATTCAGAGAGGTAAATATTCGAAAACAATGAACCAGCAAGATTTCACATTATATCATTAACTAAACATTCACTAATACTTTAGAACAATCTATTATTAAAAAAAAATCAAAATAAAACAGTGAAAACTCTAAAGGAGAAATTTATAGTATTAATTATAGAAAGTATTTTAGAAGTTATGAGAGGTAGGGTAGGGTTTCACAGCGATGGTTAGATTCACTAATACTTTAGAACAGTCTATTATAAAAAGCAACAAAATGAAACAGTGAAAACTCCAAAGTAAAAATTTTAGAGTATCAACTACAGAAAATATTGCTTACGAATGCTCAGTAGAGGTGGAAGCCATGAGAGAGGTAGGGTTTCACAGCGAGAGTCGGGGCTCTTTAGAACAAAAGTGGAAAGGGGATTTCATTTTGGCATTTCAAAAAGTAGACGGGCCAGCAAATACAAAATTGAAAAGCCCATTTTATTCAGCAGTAAAAGCCCAAGAAAGTATAGGGGAAATCGGATAAAACAAAAGGAATGGGCTGACAATGAAACAGAAGAAGAAAAACGTAAAAAGGCATAATTTTATCAAACAATAATAATATTAATATTAATATTAATAATATGATAATAATAAGAATAACAATATTCCCCCTATACTTTCTTGGGTATTCCCCCGTTTTCGGTATCTCGGCCGTGCTCAGCCTGTTCTCGGGTCTTTCATGGCGACGTCTTCGGCGATCATGCCGTGTCCTGCTCTGGTACTGTTGGGGTTAAGCATCGCCACAACCTGGTTCGTGACACCCTTTTGGATATCTGTTTTCGATCTGGGATTTCGGAGGCTAAGGAGGTAGGGGTGGACTCGGTTCCATTCGGTTCGGTTTTTGACCGAAACCGAGAGTCGAACCAAATATTCGGTTTCGGTTTGGTTCGGTTCTTTTTGAAGTTCGGTTCGGTTAAGTTCGGTTTTATAAATATTCGGTTCGGTTTCGATTTGGTTTGATATTTTTTCGGTTCTTCACAATATAAATTCAAATATTATATGCAATAGAATAAGTTATATATAACAACAAGCCAATAAGAGTTATATATATATGTTCAAGATAAAAGCTAGAGTTGCATGACAATTTCCAAATATCTCAAAATATATAGCAATCGTAAATCACAGTAGCTCATTCTCTCAACCTAAATTAATTGAATCACAAATTCATGAGCATATTATTGGTCCTTCTTGGACCCATGAGGGTCTTACAAAAGGAAAAAGAATTAGACTAAAATTCGAAACACACCAAAATCACAAAAACAAGGTCATTTTAGTATGTTGAAATTTGACTTCGATCCATTTCGGTCCGGTTCGGTTCCGTCCGACCCCGAACCGAGAACCGAACCAAATTAGTTCGGTTCGGTTCTGTTTTTTTGTTTTTCGGTTCGGTCTTCTTCGGTTTCGGTTTTTCGATTCTTTTTTCGGGTTTTTTCGGTTCGGTTTTCGATTTTCGGTTCTGAAATGCCACCCCTATAAGGAGGTGGATGTTGGTTTGATCGACGGGCATGACAAGCCCCTTCCTCCAGCGGATTTGTTGTTATATTCCTGGGACAGGGGCCGGGATGTGTATGTGGATTTGACTGGCTCCTCCCCCTTAACCCAGTCTGTTATGGCTGACTATGCGCCTGGACGAGTTGTGATTGATGCTGCTCGGCGTAAATGTGCCAAGTACCAGGACTTGTGTGAGGCGCGGGGATATGATTTCTTACCCTTCTCGTTCTCTTCGCTGGGGGAGTTGGAGACGGGTGCTATTGCATTTTTAAAATGTGTTCAGAAGATTTCGATGTCTCAGGATGTTGGGAGGCGTGCTGCTGCTCATATTTTTACTCGAGTTGGTTTTGTTATTGCAAAACGAGTGGGGTCCAGATAGTATCCCCGCTTCCCACTAATTTCTTGTAAAATGTTATTCATCTAATAATGATGATAACAATAATAATAATAATAATAATACGTGATTTTATTATATTTTATATCATCAATTTTAAGAAATCCGAACATCTAAAATATTAAGATGTTTCGAGTCCTTAAAAAAGGTGAAAAATCTGATTGAACCATTGCACATCTACCAAATCAAGGAAGTATATAGAGAGTAGAGGGAATTGAAAGAAAGAAGATATGTGGAGATCAGGCGGTAGAGACCTGCGGCGGTTCCAAATTAAGAAATTTGCACAGAATCAGGTACGACGGTGTTTAGTTTCGAAAGTAGTACAAAAATGACAACACTTACTAGGGCAGCGTTGATATAGTGTATATATATGTGGCATTTTCTAGGGTTAAGCGGGCAGTTTCTTATCGAATGGTCAGCCTACTCCTAATCCGACGGCATCTAAATATTTCTTTTTTTTGTTAAGGGAGAGACGAAAAACGCCCTCACCTGTATCAGAGATTTCTTGACCAGGCGGGTGTTAAATTGAGTGTGTGCACTAATGACAGCCCTGCAAGGGAGAGGACCAACGAGACACGAACCCAGCAACAAATCTTGCAATATTTCAGCAAAGTATTGTCACCACACGGATTCGAACCCGCGATGTCGGAGTGTTTCCACCCCAATCACCCTGCAACTTACAATCAGTCTATGCCCCTCGGACATATATTTCTTTTTTCTTAATTTGTGTTTCCATTTTCAATGAAAGCCATGGCTATATCTATTCTGATTTACTTTAATGGGCCACGTTCTTACTTTAATGTCTACGAGGCATTCAGACCCGTGCGTTGCACACAGTTTGGATCTGATTGTTCCTCGCTTAATGTGCGGCATTAATTTTGGTTATGTTTGAAGGTAAGCGTTTTTGTTGGTACCGTTTTTTGGGCTTCGAATATAAGTTAGTAGATTAGCACGTCCTTGATACCACTTTTGTTACCTACGTTTGCAAATACTTTGGCCCGTGTATTCACTACCTATGGTTGGGTATACGAAAATATTAAAATTGGGATGTCGAGTAAAAGTGTCGGTCACATGTTATATAGACAATATGTTACATAGTTGACGATGGTTCCGAAATACTGTTTGAAGGATGGAAACCAGGAAGCTCAGGAAAGATGATCAAGGCAATGAAAGCTGTCAAATTGTTGAAATAGGGCTGTACCGGATACTGGTGCTACGTAATGAAGAAAGAAGACGGAAGAGTAGAACTCTCATCCATTCCTGTTGTGAATGAATTTCCGGATGTATTTCCTGACGAATTACCCGGATTACCTCCATGACGGGATGTAGAATTCACCATCGAGCTGAAACCAGGAGCTACACCAATTTCTAAGGCGTCGTATCGTATGGCACCTACTGAGATGTATGAATTGAAGAAGCAACTGGAAGAGTTACTGGACAAAGGCTATATCCAGCCAAGCGTCTCGCCCTGGGGAGCACCAGTTCTTTTTGTCCGGAAGAAGGATGGATCGCTTCGATTGTGTATTGACTATCGAGAGTTGAACAAGATGACGACTAAGAACAAGTATCTGTTGCCATGGATTGATGATTTATTTGACCAGCTACAGGGAGCAACGGTGTTATCGAAGATCGATCTGAGATTAGGATATCATTAGCTGAGGATTAAGGAATCCGATGTTCCAAAATCAGCGTTCAGAACTCGCTACGGACACTATGAGTTTGTAGTGATGCCGTTTGGTCTCACTAACGCACCTGCTGTATTCATGCAATTGATGAACCGAGTGTTCATTGAGTATTTGGACAAGTTTGTGGTTGTGTTCATTGATGACATTCTGGTATATTCTAAGAGCCCGGAAGAGCATGCACAGCATTTGCGGATTGTTCTAGACCTTCTGAGGAACGAAAAATTGTACGCTAAACTTTCTAAGTGCGAATTCTAGCTAAAGGAAGTGATGTTCCTCGGCCATGTGGTATCAGCTGAAGGATTCCGAGTAGACCCTCAGAAAATCAAAGCAGTTAAAGATTGGAAGCCTCCTAAGAACGTGAAAGAAGTACGGAGTTTCTTAGGACTTGCTGGGTATTATCGTCGGTTCGTGGAAAGCTTTTCCAAAATTACCCGCCCACTTACTCGACTACTGCAGAAAAATCAAAAGTTTGAGTGGAATGAGATGTGCCAGAAGAGCTTTGATGAATTGAAGAAAATATTGACGACGGTACCGATTTTAGCACTTCCACAGGGAACCGGAGGATTCATGGTTTACAGTGACGCTTCGAACCAAGGTCTTGGGTGTGTATTGATGTAAAATAAAAAGGTGATCGCCTATGCTTCACAACAGCTAAAACCTTATGAAGTGAATTACCCAACGCATGACTTGGAGCTGGCAGCAGTGGTTTTTGCTTTGAAAATCTGGAGACATTACCTGTACGGGACTCACTGTCAAATCTTTACGGATCAGGACAGTCTTAAATACATCTTCAGCCAGAAAGAGTTGAACATGCGGCAAAGGAGATGGCTGGAACTGATTAAAGACTACGACTTGGAGATTCTGTATCATCGAGGCAAAGCGAATGTAGTGGCCGATGCACTTAGCCGCAAGCCTGTTTCTATTCAGATGCTAGAGACTCTGACCTCCCAGCCCAGCATTCAACGAGAATTGATTCGGGGAGGAATTGAAGTATGGTTGCAAAGAGTCCAAGGACAACTGTGTGTGATGGAAATAACTTCGTCGTTAACCGAAGAAATCAAATCTAAGCAAGTAGATGATCCTCTGATGATTCAGTTACGTGATGAAGTGATCAAGGGAAAGGCCCCAGGATTCGTAATTCATGATGATGGAGTATTGAGATTTCAGAACCGACTTTGCGTTCCCGATGTCGATGTTCTAAAACAAACACTTATGAAGGAAGCTCACAGAATGCCCTATTCTATCCACCCGGGCACCAGCAAGATGTATAAGGACCTGAAGCAAAACTTCTCGTGGGGCAACATGAAGAAAGATGTAGCGGATTTTGTCTCGAAATGTTTGACATGTCAGCAGGTTAAGATCGAACATCAACGACCTGCCAGAATGCTGAAGCCGCTCCCGATTCCTGAATGGAAATGGGAGGACATATCGATGGATTTTATCACTAATATGCCGAGAACCAAGATAGGAATGAACATGATTTGGGTGATAGTCGATCGTCTAACCAAATCGGCTCATTTTCTAGGCATTAAGGACACGTGGGGGCCCGAGAGGTTGGCACGAGTATTTATTTCAGAGATAGTCCGATTACATGGTACGCTGAAGTCTATTATTTCTGACCGAGACAGACGTTTTGTGTCTCATTTTTGGAAAGCAGTTCATAAGACCTTGGGAACCGAATTGAACTTCAGCACAACTTATCACCAACAGACAGACGGACAATCCGAGAGGACTATTCAAATGGTGGAAGACATGCTAAGGGCTTGTGCCTTAGATTGGTCGGCTGATTGGGAAGTTTAACTGCCGTTGATTGAATTCACTTACAACAATAGTTGGCATACTTCCATTAAGATGGCACCATTTGAGGCATTATACGTGAGGAGATGCAGATCGCCCCTATGTTGGGACGATTCATCAGACTTGATCGGGACGGAATCGGAATTGATTGTACAGACACGAAAGAAGATAGCCTTGATTCGTGAAAGGTTGTTGACCGCCCAGAGTCGACAGAAATCTTATGCAGACGTACGCCGTCGCCCATTGGAGTTCAGTACTGGAAATCACGTACTTTTAAGGGTTTCTCCTACTCGGGGAATCTTTCATTTCGGAAGAAAGGGGAATTTGAGTCCGAGATATATCGGACCGTTCGAGATTCTTGAGAGAGTTGGAGAGTTAGCATACAGATTGGCATTACCGCCTTCATTGAGCAATGTTCATAACGTGCTCCACATATCCCAGCTACGGAAGTATATACCGGATCCTAGTCATGTCATTGATTTCGGCGAGATCGAAGTCGCTCAGGATAGCACGTTTGAAAAGAGACCGATCAGGATACTCGAGAGTCAAGTTAAGCAATTGAGGAACAAACTGATCGCTTTGATTAAGGTTCAGTGGTCGCGCCACAGAGTGGAAGAAGTCACTTGGGAAACGGAAGATAGCATGAGGTCCAGATATCCAGAGTTATTTTCGTCTTGAGTTTCGGGACGAAACTCCTTTTTAGTAGGAGAGTATGTAATATCCGAATTAATTATTAAGTATTTCATCTGTATTTGAACCCTGTATTATTCGAAATTTGTGATATCGATAATTGAAGTACGATATTTCTCGTATTTATCCTTGTACATGAGTGTGGCAACATGTAAATTTTCCCATGCAAATACGTGGTAACGTACGTTAACAAGGAAGCTTAACGTACGCTATCAGTCGGAGTTAGCATACGCTACGAATGTAGCATAGCGTGCGTTAACCTGCCAATAATTGAGTTGGGCGGCTAACACATGCGCCAGCCAGACATGGGTCCGGATAAGATTCCCGCGGTTGAACCTGGACAGTTTTGGAGTCAACGCTCGTTAGCGTACGCTAAGGGTAGTAAGGTAGTGTACGCTAAACAGTTAACGTACAGAAACATTATAAAAGGGACAGTACCCCATTTTATTTTGTTTACGTTTTCTTTACTTGTCCCTCATTTCTTGGAAGTCAAAGAGAGCCTCCCCTCCTTCATAAACACATATAAACCATCTCTACATGATCATTGAAGATTGGAGACTACTTATACTTGATCATTGAAGTGGAGAATCATTTTGGATTGACACACAAGCAACCAGAGTTGGATTCTACCTATTGTCTCGGTGTTTCCTTCATCTTAAGGTATGTTCATACTATCTCCAATCTTGGATTCGTGTTATTAAGGATATAATGACCATGCTATCAAGATATTAATTTCCATTGATGAATTATTCAAACAATCATCATGTTTAGAGGTTGGAATGTTTATGCTTAAGTTATCGTCGTTGAAAACATCATAGTTGGAATCCTATCACGTCAAATGATGAGAGAAATATTCTGAGATTGATTTTTCGTATTGAATAACGTTTCCATATTGATCGTAGACTTAGAGTTGATATCACTTTTGTTAAATGGACTTAAGAAAGAATCATTGAAGGTTGTATCCTTTCTTATAAGTTGGATTTGTTAGTCATCTTTATGGTGAAATCTGAATGTATTGATGATATTAGAATCTAACACATCAACCTTTGATCACCGAACTTCGCATGAGAATTTGTAATCATAATTGGAGTATGATCACCATGATGATATACTTATCCTTGAATTCGAAAATATTTGAATCCGTAAGATCATTCGTAATTGTATGAGCATGATATGTATGAAGATAAGGTACATTAATCACCGAAGATTTCGTAAGCTTCATCACAGTTAGAACAGTCGTCTGCCCAGTGAGGAACTGTCATACATGTTTAGCGTACGCTAAGCTATGTAGTTAACGTACGCTATTGGGCATAGTTAACGTACGCTACGCTTGGTACGTAACGTACGTTATATCACCAGACGAGTCAGTCGACTGATCAGTGAGGGACTGACAGTGCATGGTTAGCGTACGCTAGACTTCATATTTTACGTGCGCTAATAAGTAGGCTTAACGTACACTACATAGGGTACATAACGTACGTTAAGCAAGTCAGGCAGGTTACGTTTTATGAACTTCTGACCGTAATTTGGATTGTAAAACATTCGTACGACGTGAGTGAATTCTATATTATTTCTTTTGTTAAGGTTCGAGCTTAGCAACGCGATTGATCGAAGGGGACGACCTTCGAGCGTTTTGATATTCGTGGAAGTTTTATTCTTGTCATCAAATCGAGGCAAGTACTTTAATTAGAATTGTTCGTATTATGTCGGTTATGTTATGATTGTACTGTGTACATGTGTTGTGATTAATTGCCCACCATGCGTTGATCCGACGGGAATCATCATGGGAAATCTATAACTGTGTGCGCTGGATCGTTGGACAGGTAGTTCCACCATGCTTTGGTCCGATGGGATCATCATGGGAATCTATAGCTGTGTGCGCTGGATCGTTGGAATACCATGAGTATGTTGAGACTGTTATGATGTGATATGTGTTGATATTATTTCTCGTTGGAGAAACTTGTCATGATTATTGTTGATTATATCATTGTTGTATGATTATCGTACTTGTACTAGCATCGTTGTGCTAACCCCTTCGGGGGTGAATATTTGTTTGTGTTCAGGATCCAGGAGATTAGGGAAACAACCATTGGAGCTGCATGACGACGAGGGTGCAGAGTGATGTTCTGGTCGGGTTTATTTGTCTGTTGATTTTGTTGTTTTAATAAGTACTCGAGTACGTCGTCGTTTGTGATGATTTGGATTTGGTGATGTATTAATACTCTTCCTTTGGATATTTGTATTCTTAGTATTGGCCAGAACTGTTTGTATTTTATTTCAGTTGCTTTCATACGTTGGTGTCTGTTATTGTCTTTTTATTTCTTCAGCCTTGTAAATTCTTATGTAAAGGATTTACGGCGCTGTAATATTCCTGAATATATCGGGGGTGTTACAGAAACAACCATTAAAGGTGACACTTGTACATCGCATCAGCAGATTTGCACGGTTACAATTTGACACAGCCTTGTATTATTTGGTTTTAAAAAGATTTATGTGTCATTCAGACCCGTGCGATGCACAAGTTTTTTTTTCTTATGTCTAAAACTAAACCTTTTTAGACAAAAATTGATTAGCTTGTCATAGATCGATGATGGGCTGTTGAACAAAACGCAATCGTATCCTAAACCTTGTCTTCAATTACTTGCTTGGTTCGAATTTTTTGGCTTCAAGAGCCTTTGGAGGGTCTCGGGTAGGTTCTACATCTGTTATTTTTGTTTATGTCAAACCGAAATAAAGAGTGAATGAAACATGATTGGTTTGTTCTTTCTAGGGTCTCGGATAGGTTCTACATTTATTATTTTTGTTTATGTCAAACTGAAAGAAAGAGTGAATGAAACATGATTGTTTTGTTCTTTCTTTATATTTCATACAGTAAAAATGAAGCAAAGCTTGTCATAGATCGATGATGGGCTGTTGGTATAGAGTCCTAAATTAAAATATAATTAAATAACTAAATATTACACATATACGAGGCATTCAGACTTGTGCGTTGCACACAGTTTGGATCTGATTGTTTCTCGCTTAATGTGTGGCACTAATTTTGGTTATGTTTGAACGTAAGCGTTTTTGTTGGTACCGTTTTTTGGGCTTCGAATATAAGTTAGTAGATTAGCACGTCCTTGATACCACTTTTGTTACCTGCGTTTGCAAATACTTTGGCCCGTGTATTCACTACCTATGGTTGGGTATACGAAAATGTTAAAATTGGGATGTCGAGTAAAAGCGTCGGTCACATGTTATATAGACAATATGTTTGTGATATAAAGGGTATTCGAACGTTCATATTTACGCGGAGTTAATAACAGACTTAATGTTATGCATTGTCTACTTGAAAGGCCTTTTATGGGAAAATATTAAATTTGAGGTCTTCTTTAGATATTTTATTGCTTATTATTATGGTGTAGTATGTTAATGTTATGCATTGTCTTTTTGAAGGGCATTTTATGTCAAAATATTAAATATGAGGGGTTTTATGTTAGGGCTTTTAGTTTCAGGCGACATGAATCAAATCAAACAACAAACAACTTTTAATTATGTCGTCTGGTATTCCATTACTCGATCCGTAGTTCAATTTTCATGAAATGCTAACCGCATACTTATATGGGTGCTGAAAGGGTGGCTATAGTGAAAGGGCAAATGAAGATCTTATTCGCAGGTTTGTACATTGCTCTAATAAAATTACATTGGTGTTTTGGTTTATGCGTTTCTAAGATGGATTTTTTTAGGATTTTTGGATGTTGAATAGATTATGTTGTATTTCGTCAATTAATATAGATGATGATAAAAAAAGATTGTTATTAGACTTACTGCAAATGACATTTCATTTTTGCCTTCTTCCCTGTTCAGCTCGAAATTTCATGGGCCCCGCAAAGTGGACCCCGGATAGTGGACCCCAGACAGTGGGCTCTACTCGTGGGCCCACATGTGGGCCCCGCTAAGGTGGGGCCCACCGACAGGGCCCACTTTGTGGGGCCCACTTGATTTTCTTTATATTTTGTAAAATCATAAAGTCTGTTGCAACACAAAACTGATGTTGCTGTAGGATCCTCATGACGTTGATGTAGAGTTCTTTGGTAACGAGTTACTCTATGTTAGCATAGGCTACTCATCGTGTCGCCTTTGAGTCCAAAGGCTACTGCTCACAGAGCAACTTAGCTAAAGTGTTACTTTTGTCCATTTTGGGTCTGTGGCAACAGAAAACTGGGTCTAAGGTAACACAGTAATGTGGTTGCCAAAGGCAATTTATGGCGTAGTGAAAGAAGGAGGATGCGCTTGGATATTTTTTGATGATAGGAAAAATTTATTATCTGTTTGAAACAACCATTAAAGGTGACACTTGTACATCGCATCAGCAGATTTGCACGTTTATCATATGACACAGCCTTGTATTATTTGGTTTTAAAAAGATTTATGTGTCATTCAGACCCGTGCGATGCACAGGTCTTGTTTTTTTTTCTTATGTCTAAAACTAAACCTTTTTAGACAAAAATTGATTAACTTGTCATAGATCAATGATTGTCTGTTAAACAAAACACAACCGTATCCTAAACCTTGTCTTCAGTTACTTGCTTGGTTCGAATTTTTGGCTTCAAGAGCCTTTGGAGGGTCTCGGGTAGGTTCTACATTTGTTATTTTTGTTTATGTCAAACCGAAAGAAAGAGTGAATGAAACATGATTGTTTTGTTCTTTCTAGGGTCTTGGGTAGGTTCTACATTTGTTATTTTTGTTTATGTCAAACCGAAAGAAAGAGTGAATGAAACATGATTGTGTTGTTCTTTCTATATATTTCGAACAGTAAAAATGAATCAAAGCTTGTCATAGATCGATGATGGGCTGTTGGTATAGATCGAAATAATGATTTATAGCCCAATAATCGGTTAACATTAAAGTCGACTAATAGCCCATATCACTCTTATAACACTTGGCTCAAAACACCAAATATCCAGGCCATTTTGTCCAGTTAACATCCCGGCCCAATTTGCAACCCGAAATACATACTCAAATGAAATACGGATATATGATAACTTTACCATAATGTATCTCATATTCACACAACCTTAATCACAAACATGGTAACCTTCGCCTCCCTCTTCCTTTTGCTCTCTATCTGCAAATAAAAAAAACAATCTGAACAATAAATCAAATGAGCTCTCTGTTGCTACACAAACACGAACACTACTCCAAACCCCTTTGGTTTCTTTGCTGCTTATCTGAATCACAAACCTACTTTAAATCATTTTCCTTCAATCGAACAACAAAACACAACCGTACCCTAAACCTGTTAGGGTTGTATACGTCAAAGCATACTTTATGCTTGTATTACCTAATTTCCCAGTCTTTATCTATGAGAATATTTAATTCACTTATTGCATATTTTGCATATTTATTCACGCTATGGTTATGCAAATGTAGTCTAATTTACTTTATATTGTAGATAATGTGGTGTGTAGTGTCACACAGAAGATCACATTATCGGTTCCTTATATAGTAATATTTAGTTCACAACCTATATAACATTAGACCGTTATGTGAGAGGTTGTAGTAGATGCTTGATATTGGTTGGTCTTGACCATTAGCATATATTAGCGCATACGGTATACGTTGAACAGGATCGAGGTGAGATAGATTCTTCTGTACTAACTATAAGAAGAACGTACATCTCGGACAATTATTATTTCTTAATTCTAGTGATTAATATTTAATTATATATATTTAATATTTATTGCTTTGATTTATCATGGGTGAGAGCCACAATGATTGACTCAATATGCTCGATATTTTGGGCAATATTATTATTTATATGATAATTAATATTATAGCTAGAAATCGTGTCCCGACCAGTCGGGTTGATCATGTCCCTTGAGGCACTCGAAAGGATTATTATATTAAACCCTGCAGGTGGAATTAATTTTCCGATATAATAATAAAGGTCGGGTGGTATACTCATGTATAATACATTAATTAATTAAAAGCTGTCAGTAGCTTAAATTAATTAATGGACATGGAATATCTTAAACACGGGAAATAATTAATTCAAAAAAGAGCCCAATTTCGTAATTTGGGATTTTGGTAGGAAGTGCAATATTAACTTATTAGTGGACTAAGTTGATATTAATAGAGTCTTCATATTAGGAAGAGTCCTAATAATGGAAGGAAGATATCTATTGGGAGTCCTTCCCATATCCTCCTTAAGGTCCCTAGAGTAGCCCAAAACACCTATAAATACATACTTAGTGTTGGCCGATTTTTTGACTTACAATTGCCTAAGAAAATCGATTTTTTGTGTGTGTGTTTAATTGTGGATCTTGACTTGTGTCTTGGATTCCATAATTTAGTTAACACAATATTTTTCTAAAATACCAAAATATTCAAGAAAAATAGAGAGAACAAAAATCGTGAGTTTTCTTGTGAGGAGATTTCGGCCGACCCTAGCTGTGCAAATTTAGTCCGGTAGATTGTTGCCCACACGACATCCGGACGTAGGCGGGATATACTCTAGAAGATCTTGAGGTAGAAATACAAGAAGATCGGAGAGGAACACGAAGAGGACATAAATCGATCAAAAAGGGATTTTCTACCACTTCGCGTCAAAGGTAAAAATTACCGACTCCCATGCGTAAATATGTTTATTTAATTGTTTATTAATCTGTTTAGTTAATTGATTGACAAGCCTAAATAGATTCGTTTTTTCTGTTGGTTAGTTTATAAAACCTTTTATTAAATTCTCATCACCAACTCGCTTCCGCTGCATTTTATATTCCAACAAAACCTTGTCTACAGTTTCAGCTTGGTTCGAATCTTTGGATTCAAGATCCTTTGGAGGGTCTCAGGTAGGTTCTTCTCTTGTTATTTTCGTTTTGTGCTTTTCAGGTCAAGACTAAGAGAGAATGAAACAATCTTGTTTTTGTTCTCTCTTTTAAGATTTCGCATAAATAATAGAAGCTATGCTTCATATAGATCAATGATGGTTTCTTGTTTACACACAAAAATCTTTAAAGGTTTAGGTGAACAAAACTGAGATCATTTGTTTCTTGTTTATTTTCATTTTAGTTCGAATCTTAGTTTTGAAATGTATTAACACAACAACAATTAGCATAAACATTTGACCTGAGTTACTTTCTGCTTTTATTTGAGGTTTCATGAATTGAAACCTACTGCGGAGACCCCAAATCCTTGCTAAAATCTGAAAACAAAAAAAAAACAATTCAACATAAATCAAATCAAACGCAACACCCATAAAAATATAAGCTTTTTAACAAAATAACTAAAAATAATTAAAACTTTACTTGTTTATGACGATTTAAAGCATCAGAATTAACGAACGAATTCTCCAACAACAGCTTAACAATCTTTATTCAAGGTAGAGAGAAAAACATCAAACACATCTTATGAATGAGGATAATTTCCTATCTCCTTCTTCACATCTTTAATCATGAATATTGCGGGGGTGATGTGTGTAATATGGATTTATGAGGAAGACACTAGAATAAATAATGGGGCGGTGGGTTTGGTAGGCACCCTTCATATTCATCTTAATTGTTGCTGGATGGTTGGTATACTCGCATCCCTTCATATTTATCTTCATGGTTGCATTTAATTCAACCAAATAAATATCTGCATGATGCCTTTGATTACACAGGGGTAATAACTTTTATAGTGGGCTTAACCTTTAAAACTTAACAATAAATAAGGAGGACTGAATCTTTTAAGATATAAGATTCTGATTTACTCTAATGTCGGCAATGTTTTCCGTTTTATTGACCAACTAATTTGCGACCCTTCGATTTTCGACCGTATTTTAAAATTTAAATACAATACTTTCAAAAATTTACATTAAAAAAATTGGAATTAATTTTCAGCATTTTTTAATTCAACTAATTTTGATAAAAACCGGTTCCGTCATATTCAATAAATTATTAATATTTTCTTTTATGGATATTAATATTTTTAGATATTATCTATATTAATTATTAATATTTTTTGACTGATATTAATATTTTTAGATATTTATCTATATTATAAAATTTTATGAGAATCAATTTTGATGTTTTGCTTTAAAAAAATAAAATGTGATTAGAAAATTATTGTTGTTGACTTTTGTTTTTCATTTTATTTAATTTGAATACTTTTTTTCTCTCTCATCTTCTCCATTTACAACAACCGAAAGTAATGTGTAGCAACTACTATTTAAGTACTACATATACATAGTGACAGTATTCTCACGCCATTTTTACTAATTGGTCTCTCAAAATTCTTATAAAAATCACACGATTGTTCAAAAAAGAGAAGTTGACGTTCAAATATGACTTCATTTCTCGTGCTTTTGAGTTCATATAGAAGGTATGCAACTATATTTTATCGTTGGATTTTTTTTGTTTCGATGAGTTCTTCTAGACACGATGGCAAGCAACCGTATGCAGTGGTCATGTCTAACGGTCTTGATATTTCATGTGCACAACTAACGTGTTCACGATCGTTGCACAGGAACTTCTACAATCGTGTGCAGCGATCGTGTTCGAGGCCATTTCATGGCCAAGAAACTTGCCCACGATCGCTGCACACGGTAGCATCCTACCATGTTCATCGTGTTGAGATTCCTCAGAAAATAAACGCAGCGGAAGAATAAACGGAATCCCTAAGAGGATCGATCAAGTAACGTATATACGAAAAGAAATACGAAGATCAAGGAATAAAAGTCCCATACCTTTGATGTCTCTGAAAAACCTTTGTATGATGATGATGATGATGATGATGATGAAGAGCCCTTCGTTCCAAACACCGAAAGCACGGTGCCTCTACTTCACACGCCGGAACTTGACGGAAAAATCAGCAAACTTCCTTTCTCTAAGAATGCGGCTAGGGAAGCTTGTAGGAATTTTTTCTCTCGATCTTTTCTACTAATAACTTGTCTCTAAGATCAAGTATATGCTGTAGAAAATTTTTCTCACTCTTGAAGCTCTCTCAAAAATGAAATATTCACTTGGGGAAGGAAGAAGGAGACTGTTATGATTAAAAGACTTTATTTTCACAATAATCCCAAGCCTCACATGTAGAAGATGCTTTTAAAAGCATCTCTACTCCTCACATGATCCCACAAGTACATTATATAATGAGAGAGAGACAAAGTAGAGAGGAGGGGGGACCTTATAGGGAATCTTCCAAGAAACGGGTCGAGTTAATTCGGCTCGTGTATTGGATGTTCGTCAAACGAATCCCTCGTGAATCGGATGTTCGTCAAACGAATCCGTTTTATTTCCAATGTGTTTATACTAATTAATTAATCCAATTAATTAGTTATATCAAACACAAATATACATTTCTCTAAGAAATATAATTTGTGAATTAAAGTAATCACCGAGTAACTTACTTACAATTCATAAGACCGCTATTTGATTTATCCGATAAATCACTAATATCTAATATTATAAGAGAGATTATTAATTCATATTTATCCGTCAATGATCCTGTTGCGCGACTCCATAGGTTCGTCTCAGTCGGCATTGGGAGGAATCAATGAGTGCGGGCAACACTTAGCCAGCCTAGCGGGCCGCACTGTAAACCCCGACTGAGAACGAATGAACGAATCATTCCAGAACCATTATGTCATGAATACCATATACGTATAGACCCTTCATCAGATGTACCGGTCAAATCTTCGGGTCACGGTAAAGTCAAACCCTACTGTTGACTAGACTCTATACATGTGTTAATACAAATCAAGACCGACTGATTAATAGTGTATCTAATACGACTATATCAGAATGCTTTGGCCAAAGACTTATGATCTTATTCGCCATTAACCGTATAGGACATTCGCCTGCTCACTAACAGGAGATAGAATCCTTTCTTGGCGTACAGTAAAGACTGCTACCTGCCCGTATAGTCCGCACTTCGAGGTCGGCTCGGCAATTAAGCAAATGAGTCTAACTACTCTAATGACAAACTAAACGTCACACGCACATCTTCTACTGAACCCTCAAGTCAAAGGTCCACGTATACTATCACAACCTTTCGATTCGTCATCGACTCTTCGAGAGTGAATACCGTGTGGTAGATCGAGTATGAGTCGTGTTCGAGTATCTTGGTCCCACCAATATACTTATAACTATGCTATCAAGACGTGCACACGTCCACAGCATCGATTATACAAGTCTTATTAAAACTTAATGTCCTGTTAAGTTTTATCGACTTGCGAACTAGTTAAGCATTCGAGCTCTAAACACTTCTAGTGCCTATCTCCTTATCTCCATAAGAAGTAGAATGTTCACTCTCAAATGCAAGGACTATTATTCTATATACCAAATCACAATGCCAGTGATATACAATAATATAGAAATAATAATTGCCTTATTAAATATAATATTCATAATTACAATACAATTGCTCTCACTCTCTCATCCTCTGAGTGGCATTCGAGGGCATATATTCCTAACAATCTCCCACTTGCACTCAATGCCACAAACTATGGTATCTAATACCCATACTCTCTAGATGTCTCTCTAAGACCCTCTGAGATAGTGGCTTGGTAAGCGGATCAGTAACGTTATTTGCTATGTCTACTCTCTGCAGTGTAACATTCCCATCCCGAACCATTTCTCTAACAAAATGATATTTTCTCGCAATATGTTTGGTGTTGTGGTGAGCCCTAGGCTCCTTAGCCTGTGCAACAGCTCCATCGTTGTCACAAAATAGTGTCACGGGCTTCTCTGCATTAGGAACCACTTGAAGTTCCTCAGTGAACTTCTTTATCCAAAAAGCTTCTTTAGCAGCCTCCGTGGCTGCCTGATATTCGGCTTGACATGTAGAGATAGCAGTCGAACTTTGCTTGGCACTTCTCCAAGAAACTGCCCCACCATTCAGCGTAAAGATATACCCTGATGTGGACATCTGAGCATCCATGTCCCCGAAAAATCGAGTCTGTATAACCCATCACTCTTAGTTCTCCACCGCCGTATGTAAGAACCAAGTCTTTAGTCCTCCTTAGGTACTTAAGAATGTTCTTTACAGATCCAATGTTCTGCCACAGGTTTGGTCAAACCGACTTACTACGCTCACAGCATAGGCAATGTCTGGTCTAGTGCAAATCATTGCATACATAAGGCTACCTACTGCCGAAGCATAAGGTACCTTGCTCATTTCCTTTCTATCGTCCTCACCTTGAGGACACATCTTTAAGGAAAGTTTTACACCATGTTGCATAGGTAGAAACCCTCTTTTAGAATCTTCCATCCTAAATCGCTTCAGGATCTTTTCTATGTAAAGGGCTTGGGAAAGACCTAACATTCTTTTCGCTCTATCCCGGTAGAGACGAATACCCAGAATATAGGTTGCTTCTCCCAAGTCTTTCATTGAGAACTCTTTAGAAAGCCAAGCTTTCACAGAACTGAGCATTCCTACGTCGTTTCCTATAAGTAGAATGTCATCTATATATAGTATTAAGAACGCAATTTTGCTCCCACTAACCTTCTTGTAAATACAGGCCTCTTCTTCGTTTTGGACAAAATCAAACTCTTTGACTGTCTCGTTAAAACGAAGATTCCAACTCCGTGAAGCTTGCTTCAGTCCATAAATGGCACGCTGAAGTTTGCATACTTTATGAATATTGATTTGAGATATGAATCCCCTAGGCTGTTCCATATAAATCTCCTCCTCGAGGAATCCATTTAGGAATGCTGTTTTCATATCCATTTGCCATATTTCATAATCTAAGTGGGATGCTATAGCAAGCATCATGCGAATAGACTTAATCATAGCTACAGGCGAGAAGGTCTCAAAGTAATCGATTCCTTCTCTTTGGGAATAACCCTTTGCCACAAGCCTGGCCTTATAGGTATCAACCTTGCCATCTCCATCAGTCTTTCTCTTATAGATCCATTTGCTTCCAATAGGCACTATGCCTTTAGGACGATCTACTAAAGTCCAGACCTGATTAGCATGCAGTCTATCTCAGCTTCCATAGCTTCTTTCCACTTGGTGGAGTCAACGTCTACCATCGCTTGGTCGTATGTAGAAGGATCATTCTCTTGACTACTTTCTGTCATCTCATGGAAATCCAGTTCCTCTTGATGCAGATAGCCATACCTCTCAGGTATCTGAGAAATTCTACTAGACTTGCGAGGTTGTGTTTGTATTTCAGAAGGTTGGGTTCTAATATCTTGCATAGGTGTCTCATTTGGTGTTTCTTTTATTTCTTCCAAAGAAATATTTCTACCTGTCCCTCCTTCATGAATAAACTGATCTTCCAGGAAGTGTGCTTGTATAGCAACGATGATCCTATGATCTTCGTGCATGTAGAATAGATATCCCATGGAATCCCCTGGATATCCTATGAAACGACCTCTCACAGACCTAGTTTCCAATTTCTCTACTTTAGTCTTCTTGACATAAGCAGGGCATCCCCAAATCCTAATGTGATTAAGACTTGGTTTCCTACCTCTCCACATCTCATGGGGAGTCTTAGGAACGTATTTGGAAGGACATCTGTTCAAGATATGCACAGCAGTAAGGAGTGCGTAACCCCACAGATAAATCGGTAGATCAGTATAGTTAAGCATGGAGCGAACCATGTCCAACAAGGTTCGGTTCCTTCTTTCTGATACACCATTTAATTGTGGAGTATCTGGAGGAGTGAATTGTGACACTATTCCTTATTCTTTTAAGAACTCATCAAATTCGGTACTCATGTACTCACCACCCCAGTCTGACCGAAGAGTCTTAACACGGTTACATGTTTGATTTTCAACTAGGGCTTTAAGTTCCTTGAATTTATCAAAAGCTTCAGACTTATGTTTCATTAAGTACACGAATCCATACCTGGTATGGTCATCAGTGAATGTAATGAAATATTGAGAACCGTCTCGTGCCACTTCAAAAGGGCCACAGACGTCGGTATGGATCAATCCAAGTTTTTCAGCAGCTCTTTCAAAAGTCCATGCGAAGGGTAACTTAGTCATTTTGCCTTGAAGGCAAGATTCACAAGTTGGATAGGGATCTGATCCCAATGGACCTGTAAGCCCATCTTTCTCCATTTTATGAACCTTGGTCTGACCGATATGACCAAGTCTAAGATGCCACTTAAGTGCTTGGTTCGTTTCATCCCTACCATGCTTCCAAGTTATAGTGTTCACAGTTGTTTTATTCTTTAAATTTAAATGGTATAAACCATTTAATAATGTAGCAGTACCAACCAATTTATTTCTGAAATAAATACGACAGGACCCATCTCCAATAAAGAAGTGAAATCCCTTTCGGTCCATGACCGGAATTGATACAATATTCTTGTGCCCCTTGGGCAAAACAAGTACATCATCTAAAGTAAGAATAAAACCAGATTCTAAATCCAACATAAGGGATCCGATATCAGAAGCCTCGACACTATGCCCACTTCCGACGGTGACCATCATCTCCCCTGAATCCAGCTTCCTACTTCGTTCCAGATCCTGATTCATTGTACAAATGTGAGAACTCGCACCGGAATCAAGTATCCAAGAAGTAGAACATACAATTACAGAACAATTTGTTTCTAAAACCAGTAGTTCTGTACCTGAAGGCGCATTACGGTCAAGCTTTGGACAGTACCTCTTCCAGTGGCCTAGCTCACCGCAGTTGAGGCATACATCCGTTTTCTTGGCCCCCTTGCTCTTTTGAACCATTGGGGCCTTGCCCTTTCCCTTGTCGATCTTGGCTATTGGACCTAACTGCTTCTTGTTCTTTTTCTTCTTATTCTTGGACTTCCAATGTAACACCCCGAGATATTCGGAGTATATTACAGCGCCGTGGACCCCTACCTGGGACCCACCAGGCTACAAACAAGGAAACTCTACTCGACTAACCACCTCGGTTGGCGTGGACACGCATTTAAATGATATGACATAAAAAGATACACCCGGAGCAACCGGCGAATAAGTACCAACCGACAGTGTAACAATATTAAAGTATTACAATACGGAGTTTGAAATGAAAAGCCTCAGTACTCGCGAGTACCATTTATAAGTTTCAAAAGTGGACAACAACCGTATCGAAATAGACAAGAGACATAAGAAGACCCAAATGCACATGTCAACGACCCTGGCCAACATCCTCGTACTGTCCCGGTGCTCGCTCGTCCGGATAATCATAACCTGAAATCCATAACAAGAATTTCCCCAAAACGGGTCCCCACAGGGGTTAGCAATTACGCTAGTACAAGTATTCAAGGCAAACCAATCGCTTACACGTTTCATAGTACATGCACCAATATCATTTCAAAAACCAAAACTAGACATGTCTTTTCTGAAAACAAACAGTCACAATTAATTTGCCTAGGACCGGGACGAAGCCACGAATCCCCCTCGAGGCCTCTAAGGACCCTCCCGAGCTGGCCACATTCATAAAACAAACCAAGCACCACACGTCACCTAGGACCGGGACGAAGCCACGAATCCCACTCGAGGCCTCTAAGGATCCTCCCGAGCTGGCTAGCGAATCAAACTCATGAATCTAGGACGAAGCCATAGATTCCCTCCGTGATCCCGTCGGACCCTCCCGAGGTGAGCAAATCACACACAATATACATTACCATTTCACGTTAAGCATAAAGGTTTTCAAAAATACTTGCCTTGAATAATAAGCGACGCAACGAACGGAAGGAAAAACACCGGTGACCGATAGGAGCCGATAATCACGAACCTAGCGATACGAAGAACACAATCACAACCAATCCTAAATGAATACGGAATTGGAATACACCCGAAAACCCGCCTACGATTCATGTATATTCGTATAGGAACAACGACGAGGGCGGACCACAACCAAACCCTCTCGATTACAAACTTAGTACGAAATATACCATGAATCCGTAGGGAAACCAACAAAACCGACGAGATTAATCATGTACATCATGAGTTAATCTAACATACAGAACGGATCGGACAAAACATGAAAACCCCCTTCAATTTACCCAAAACAAGGTTTTTAGGAGTTTACCTTGAATAATGATGAAGAACACGATTAGAGGTTGATAATATACTCCAAAAACTCGAAGAAGATGATGGCTCGGAGTTACAAAGCTTCAAATCTCCGGAAATGCCAAGAAAATCGCCTAGGAGTCGGATGGGGAGGATAAGGAGTGGAAATGGCCGAAATCGGTCAACCCCTGGGTTTATAAACCCAGGCCTCGTTACGTACGTTAGCCACCACATGCTAACGTACGTAAGCCGTATTACGTACGTAAGCCATAAGGGCCTTACGTACGTAACCAAAAAGGCTGAATCGCCTGAACTGAAATACACTAGGGCGTTACGTACGTAACCAAAAATGGTATTACGTACGTAACCAAAAAGGCTGAATCGCATGAACTGAAAACACTAGAACGTTACGTACGTAACCAAAAAGGGTGTTACGTACGTAACATTCCTTTCTGTGGAGTACAGGCCAGAAGAAATGAGGGAGGTACCGGAAAAGAATCGAAATACAATGGTGAATAACTCACGATGGTACGGACGTTAGGGACCTGAAACGACGAACTTAAATACCGAAGGAAAATATATTCCCGACTACTCAAAGGTTCGGAAAAACATTCAACAAACGAAATTTTCCCAAACTTTTGGGAAAATTTACAAAACGGCCCAAACATCAGGAATGTTCGACACATGGTCGAAACACCAAACAAAAGCTCACAACGCCCATAATAACACGAGATGGATCTTTGGCAACCCCGAAACGGCGGTTCCAAATGACGATTACGATAATATCCGAAATAACAACATGAAACATCAAATCGAGTAAAACGAGTCCGAATCAAGCTCGAACGACAAAAAGTTCAATATTAAATATCCTCAAAATGTCAATACGGTTACAAGCGAGTTGCTAAAAACGAAAATGCATCAAAATGAGAATAATAAGGGAAGGGAAAAAATGCGGATATTACATTCTACCCCTCTAAAAACAAGTTTCGTCCCGAAACTTAAGAAATAAACAACTCGGGATACTTAGCACGCATGCTTTCCTCGGTTTCCCAAGTTGCCTCCTCGACACCATGTCTCGACCACTGCACTTTGACCAAGGGAATGGTCTTATGCCTCTGTCGTTTCTCCCGATGCTCTAAAATCTTCAAAGGACGCTCCTCAAAGGTAATATCCTCGGCGACGTCAATCTCATCATAATCGATGATGTGACTAGGGTCCGGGACATATTTCCTCAGCTGGGAAACATGAAAAACGCTATGAACATGACTCAGGGCCGGGGGCAACGCCAAACGGTATGCCAACCCACCGACTCGCTCGAGAATCTCGAAGGGTCCAATAAATCTCGGACTCAACTTCCCCTTTTTCCCGAAACGGAAAAATCCTCTCGTCGGCGACACCTTCAGCAAAACGTGGTCTCCCACCTCGAATTCTAAAGGTCGACGACGGACATCGGCATATGACTTCTGTCGACTCTGGGCAGTCAACATCCGTTCTCGGATTAATTCTATCTTCCGCCTCGTCTCTAACACGATATCCGGTTCGGTCCCGACCAAGTCGGATGCCTCATTCCAACAAATCGGCGATCGACAACGCCGCCCGTAGAGTGCCTCATACGGTGCCATCCGAATCGACGCGTGCCAACTATTGTTGTACGTGAATTCGATTAGTGGCAAATGTTCCTCCCAGTCACTACTCCAATCGAGAGCACAAGCACGCGCAAAGATATCCTCGAGCGTCCTGGATAGTGCGTTCCATTATCCATCATTTGGGGATGAAAAGAGGTACTCAAATGCAAACAAGTACCCAACGCCTTATGCACCGCCTGCCAAAAGTGTGATACAAAACGGCCATCACGATCCGAAACGATAGACTTCGGAGTACCGTGAAGCCTCACAATCTGTGCGATAAATATACGAGCCAACTTCTCCGGGCCCCAAGTGTCCTTGATGCCCAGAAAATGTGCCGACTTGGCAAGATGATCAACAATCACCCAAACCATATTCATGCCCGATCTCGATCTCGGCAAACTCGTAATGAAATCCATCGATATATCTTCCCATTTCCATTCCTAACAGAAGTGGCGCAATAACCAGTGAGTGTTGATGCTCGATTTTGACCTGCTGGCAAGTCAAACATCTCGCTACAAACCGGGCGACCTCCTCCTTCATATCATTCCACCGTAAATTCCTCCTCGTGTCCTTATACATCTTACTCGAACCAGATGAACGGAGTAAGGCGTAGCATGGGCCTCGCGCAAAATACTCTGCCTCAACTCTGAGTCGTTCGGCACACAAAGCCGACTGAATCTCAAAATGCCATCCTCATGAATTACAAACCCAGGAGACTTCCCTTTAAGAACGTTCTCTCGGATTTGAGTAATCATCGGATCCTCTAACTGCTTCAGCTTAATTTCATCGATCAAAGACGACGAAACCTCCAAAGCACAAAGTTGCCCGACAGCCCCCGGCAACAAAACCTCGACATTGAACTCAATCAAAGCCCGCCGAAGCTCAGGCTGAGACGTAAGGACTTCAAGCGTTCGCAAGGCAATCGGTTTCCGACTCAAGGCGTCGGCCACGACATTCGCCTTACCCGGATGATAAAGGATTTCGAGGTCATAATCTTTAATCAGCTCTAACCACCTCCTCTGCCTCATATTCAACTCCCGCTGAGTAAATATGTATTTCAGACTTTTATGATCGGTAAAAATCTGACATGTAGAGCCGAAAAGATAGTGACGCCAAATCTTGAGTGCAAAGACACTAACTCCAAATCGTGAGTAGGGTAGTTAAGCTCGTACGGCCTCAACTGTCTCGACGCATAGGCAATGGTCTTGCCGTGCTGCATCAATACGCACCCAAGACCCTGACCCGAAGCATCGCTATAAACGGCGAACCCCTCGTTGCCACATGGCAACGCCAAAACCGGGGCTGAAGTCAAACGCTTCTTAAGCTCCTCAAAGCTGGACTGCCTCTCGTCATTCCAGACGAACTTCTCGGATTTCTGGAGCAACTGTGTAAGTGGCCGAGCTAGTTTCGAGAAACCCTCGACGAACCTACGATAGTAGCCAGCCAAACCCAAGAAACTACGGATCTCTTTCACATTCGTGGGCGGTGCCCAATCCAACACTGCCTCAATCTTCTGCGGATCCACACGAACACCCTCGGCTGAAATCACATGACCCAAAAACATCACTTCTTTCAGCCAGAACTCACATTTCGAGAACTTTGCATAGAGTTGCTCGGTCCTCAAAATGTCTAACACTACCCGCAAATGATGGGCATGCTCTTCCTCGTTCCTCGAATAGATAAGAATATCGTCAATGAAGACGACAACACACTTATCCAAATACTCGATAAAGACTTTGTTCATCAACTGCATGAACACCACCGGCGCATTAGTTAACCCGAAAGGCATAACTACAAACTCATAATGTCCGTATCTCGTCCGAAAAGCCGTTTTTGGCACGTCGGACTCCCTCACCCGGAGCTGATAGTACCCCAATTTCATATCAATCTTCGAGAATACCGCAGCTCCCTGCAACTGATCGAACAGGTCATCAATCCTCGGCAAAGGATACTTGTTCTTGATGGTCACCTTGTTTAGTTCGCGATAGTCGATACATAAACGTAGTGAACCATCCTTCTTCCGCACAAACAGGACCGGTGCGCCCCAAGGAGAGGCGCTCGGTCGAACGTACCCCGACTCAAGAAGCTCGTTCAACTGCTTCTTCAACTCAGACATCTCTGAAGGTGCCATGCGATACGGCGCCTTCGAAATCGGAGCCGCACCCGGCTCTAACTCTATAGCAAACTCAACCTCACGATCCGGTGGCAATCCCGGTAACTCATCAGGAAAAACATCAGGAAATTCACTAACGACTGGAATCGACGAAAGCTCGACCCCACCATTCTCCGCCTTCAAGGCATAGCACCAATAACCAGTACACCCCTTTCGCAGGAGACTCATCGCCTTTAAGGCATTAATAACGAACTTCTGGTTTCCCCTCTTTCGCCCCGCGAAAGAGTGCTCGTCTTGATCCTCGGCTAACATAGTGATGATTTTCGTGCGGTAGTTCATGATCGCGCCATGCCGTTCGAGCCAATCATCCCCGAGAATCAAATCCTCACCCTCGATACCCACGACAATAAGAATAGAGAGCCAAGCCCTCTCACAAATAATCACAGAACAGTCCCGGACTTCTCGATCACCGACAATTCTATCACCGCTAGGAAGTTTAACGATGAAAGGCTCGCAAGGTGACAAGCAGTCGAGACTCAAACGGCGTACACACTCTAGAGAAATGAATGAATGCGTAGCACCCAAATCAAAAAGCACACCGACAGGATGAGAATGGATATGAGCAGTGCACTGCCGCCACAAGAGTTGGATCATCGGCCCTCCTCATCTCGTAGATACGCGGCTGGGCAGAGCCGACACTGGAAGCTCCTCCTCTAGCGGGCTGACCCCGACCCCTACCTTGGCCGGCACTCGGTGGAGGCGGTGGAGCAAATGAGCCCTGGTTCACACTCGGCTCCATAAGCGCTGGGTGAGAAGAACGGGCGCTGCGAAACTGTCTGAGTTTCTCGCAAAAAGAAGCTTTGTGGCCCGACTGACCACAAGTGTGACAAGTCAAAGGTGGACGAGGACAATCCCGGTTCACGTGGCCTGGTTTGCCACAGTTAAATCATCTGGGGTCCCGGGCGACGGTTCCGGCGGCACTCCGAAAGCTCCCAGAGAAATGAGCCGAACCGCCCGTAGAAATATTTGCAGCCTGAGATTTCTGCTGGCCTCCACTCTTGGGACCAGAAAAATTTCCGACCGACTTCTGCTTCTTGCTCTCACGAGCCAAATCGCTAGCCGTCACCGACATATCATAAGCAAGAGCTCGACTCTGATAATCCTTCAAGGTAGTACAGACGAGCCCAGACATATAGTCCCGAATGGACAGTTTCATCCTCCTGGAAAAATGAAAAATTTTGTCGCTCTCTTCAACAACTTGGGTCTTCACATAGCCCAACTCCTTGTTAAAATCGGCAATAGCTTGGGATACGGGAATATCCCGTGGTTGAGCATCGTAGAAAGCATGCACTCGAGCCTGTCTGACCGGCCATGGACAATATTCGGTCTCCATCAATTCTTGAAATTCGGCCCATGAAGCAACATGATCTTTGGGACCAACGACCTCCCACCAATCCGTAGCATCTCCCGTGAGAAAGTATTGAGCAATAGGGACCTTACGGTCCTCGGGGCAGTTGGTAGCAGTGAAGACCTTGGATATCTCCTTGATCCACCCTTCCCAGCCGATCGGGTCCGAAGCTCCCGAAAACTGAGGAGGATGCATCTTGATGACATCCTGAAGCCAGCGATCCGCTCCGCCCCGATTAGCATGGGCCTGATCGGGGTTCTGGACCACCTGAGCTATAGCCGCCATCTGGTTAACCATTTGCTGCATAACAGCCGCAATACCAAGATCGGCGCGCTCCTGAGAAGAAGCATGACTGTGGCGGTCGCCGGTACTGCCGGCTCCCGAAGAATGCGACGTGGCCGCCCCACCGGCTGCCCCACGTCCTCGGCCGCGTCCACGACCACGACCACGACCACGGTTTCCTCCGGCATCCATACTGATGTTAAGAGATAACAGAAGTATATTGATGATGAGTAAGGGAGGAAAAGCAACTACGATTCAAGAGTGGAAATACAATGCAAGAAACAAAAGAGCCGAATAAGAAAACTTACGAGCACTCGAAGTACTGGGATGCTGGCAGCGGTGTGACAATGTGCAAACCAAAACACGACTAGACCCAAATAACCAACAAGCCTAGGTATCCATAAAACTAGAGCTCTGATACCATTTCTGTAACACCCCGAGATATTCGGAGTATATTACAGCGCCGTGGACCCCTACCTGGGACCCACCAGGCTACAAACAAGGAAACTCCACTCGACTAACCACCTCGGTTGGCGTGGACACGCATTTAAATGATATGACATAAAAAGATACACCCAGAGCAACCGGCGAATAAGTACCAACCGACAGTGTAACAATATTAAAGTATTACAATACGGAGTTTGAAATGAAAAGCCTCAGTACTCGCGAGTACCATTTATAAGTTTCAAAAGTGGACAACAACCATATCGAAATAGACAAGAGACATAAGAAGACCCAAATGCACATGTCAACGACCCTGGCCAACATCCTCGTACTGTCCCGGTGCTCGCTCGTCCGGATAATCATAACCTGAAATCCATAACAAGAATTTCCCCAAAACGGGTCCCCACAGGGTTAGCAATTACGCTAGTACAAGTATTCAAGGCAAACCAATCGCTTACACGTTTCATAGTACATGCACCAATATCATTTCAAAAACCAAAACTAGACATGTCTTTTCCGGAAACAAACAGTCACAATTAATTTGCCTAGGACCGGGACGAAGCCACGAATCCCACTCGAGGCCTCTAAGGACCCTCCCGAGCTGGCCACATTCATAAAACAAACCAAGCACCACACGTCACCTAGGACCGGGACGAAGCCACGAATCCCACTCGAGGCCTCTAAGGACCCTCCCGAGCTGGCTAGCGAATCAAACTCATGAATCTAGGACGAAGCCATAGATTCCCTCCGTGATCCCGTCGGACCCTCCCGAGGTGAGCAAATCACACACAATATACATTACCATTTCACGTTAAGCATAAAGGTTTCCAAAAATACTTGCCTTGAATAATAAGCGACGCAACGAACGGAAGGAAAAACACCGGTGACCGATAGGAGCCGATAATCACGAACCTAGCGATACGAAGAACACAATCACAACCAATCCTAAATGAATACGGAATTGGAATACACCCGAAAACCCGCCTACGATTCATGTATATTCGTATAGGAACAACGACGAGGGCGGACCACAACCAAACCCTCTCGATTACAAACTTACTACGAAATATACCATGAATCCGTAGGGAAACCAACAAAACCGACGAGATTAATCATGTACATCATGAGTTAATCTAACATACGGAACGGATCGGACAAAACATGAAAAACCCCTTCAATTTACCCAAAACAAGGTTTTTAGGAGTTTACCTTGAATAATGATGAAGAACACGATTAGAGGTTGATAATATACTCCAAAAACTCGAAGAAGATGATGGCTCGGAGTTACAAAGCTTCAAATCGCCGGAAATGCCAAGAAAATCGCCTAGGAGTCGGATGGGGAGGAGAGGGAGTGGAAATGGCCGAAATCGGTCAACCCCTGGGTTTATAAATCCATGCCTCGTTACGTACGTTAGCCACCACATGCTAACGTACGTAAGCCGTATTACGTACGTAAGCCATAAGGGCCTTACGTACGTAACCAAAAAGTGAATCGCTGAATCAAATACACTAGGCGTTACGTGCGTAACCAAAATGGTGTTACGTACGTAACCAAAAAGCTGAATCGCTGATCAAAACACTAAAAGCGTTACGTACGTAACCAAAAGGGTGTTACGTCGTAACATTCCTTTACGTGGAGTACGAGGCGGAATAAATGAGGGAGGTACCGGAAAAGAATTGAAATACAACGGTGAATAACTCACGATGGTACGGACGTTAGGGACCTGAAACGACGAACTTAAATGCCGAAGGAAAATATATTCCCGACTACTCAAAGGTTCGTAAAAACATTCAACAAACAAAATTTTCCCAAACTTTTGAGAAAATTTACAAAACGGCCCAAACATCCGGAATGTTCGACACATGGTCGAAACACCAAACAAAAGCTCACAACGCCCATAATAACACGAGATGGATCTTTGGCAACCCCGAAACGGCGGTTCCAAATGACGATTACGATAATATCCAAAATAACAACATGAAACATCAAATCGAGTAAAACGAGTCCGAATCAAGCTCGAACGACAAAAAGTTCAATATTAAATATCCTCAAAATGTCAATACGGTTACAAGCGAGTTGCTAAAAAGGAAAATGCATCAAAATGAGAATAATAAGGGAAGGGAAAAAATGCGGATATTACATCCAAGTCCCAGAAGAAATCACAAGTGCAGCTTCCTTTCCCTTTGTCTTCATCTGAGACTGAGCAGTCGTCAGTTTGTTCATTAGCCCAGCTAAGTTACATGCAATCTCATTGCAGTTGAAGTTCATGACAAATTGTGAAAAGGAGTCAGGAAGTGACTGCAGGATAAGGTCAGTTTGGAGAGATGCATGCATCTGAAAATCAAGAGCTTCCAATCTCTCAATCATCGAGATCATCTTGAGGACATGGTCCCCAACCCTCTCTCCTTCATTCATCCTGGCGCCGAATAATTGCTTTGATATCTCATATCTAGCAGTTCGGCTATGCTCTCCATAGAGCTCAGCCAGGTGTGCTAAGATGGCTCGTGAAGACGTCATCTTTTCATGGGCACGTTGAAGCTCATTGGTCATTGAGCCTAACATGTACCCTCGCACTCTTATGTCGTCTTTTACCCATTTCTCATGGGCATCGACATCTTCCTGATTGGCTCGGGTTCTTGCAGGAGCATTTGGGATGTCCGCCTCAGACGTATCACGGTATTTCCATAGTTAGGACAATCCTCAAGTTCCGGCCATCCATAGTTCGGACAGTCAGACGTTCTTTTCAAGTAGTATAGCGAGTGGGTTCATTGTCATATTGAGAGTTTTGTTAACTGCAGAGAATAATTTGAGATTCGTTAGTGTTTGTTTAATTATGATCCGAGTAAAGAATTTAAGGACTTTCTTTATTCATAACTCGACTCCCACTATTTTATCGGCATTTACACACTCCCATGTTAAATCCGGAAGTCTTGGGTGACTTCATAGTGGTGATCGATTTCTTTACAAAGTTTAATAGAGGGCAACCCATACGGTTTATATTCTATTATTCTTTATAAAGTGGTGTCTAATACCAACCCATCTAATGGATGATTCGATCTTCTTTAACCCCTAGTTCACTTGCCCTCAACCCATTCGGTTTCTATGGCTCGCTGAACTATCTAAGTTTAAACCGTCAACTCCTATTAGTCTGACAATTAAATCTTACCCGGCAACCCATACGGTTTATAGGGGTTTGATTTGTCACAACTAAAGGCATCTAATGCACTCTAGGAATTTATCAACTTTCCCCAAAAATATTACCCCGACATACTCGGAAGAATAATATTCCGGTTTAGATTTCAATTTTCCATGAGTTTGACGGAGGGTAGGAAACCTCGTAACCTTTATAACTTAGTGTTTGTAAGTAGGAGTATTAACGCGATTATATGTTACACTTTGCACATTAATCCGTTTATAAGCGCGGTTTGTGGTTTGTCAATCATTCAAAATGAAAAACAATAAATAGCAACCTAGTTACTACCAACATATAGCTCATGGACTTTTTCCTAAGTATTGGGCCAAGCCAAATAAAGAAAGGAAAAATACAGTATTGATTCTTCGTCTTCTAGTCGGTCGTCTTCGGTCTTCGTCATAGCCATATGAATAATTACATCATTGAACAATACGTCCTATTATACATATTTTCTAGTAAAAATAAATAGGCTCAAAACGGCCTTTACAACCATATCGAATCGAACAAATCAACAACTAAGTTCACGAGCTATATCACCATCACATTGTTGGAACATTTAGTTCCATACATAAATTAAAAGTGTTTTGATGATTAATGTTGATAAGCAAAACAAAACAACGAAGAGACGAAGCAAGCATCGAAGGAAAACGAAGTGCAAAAAGCTGGAAAAACACAAAGCTAACGTACGTAATATGTGATCATTAACGTACGTAATATGGGCAAGCTAACGTACGTAACGAAGGTTGTATAACGTACGTAAAGGAGTTCAAACAAGTGAACGTTGGAGAAGTCAAAGTCAGCAAAGCATGCAACGGATATATGACGTCATCAGTGATGTAATGTTAACGTACGTAACAAAGGAAAGGCTAACGTACGTAACTCAAATGACGAATCTCACTGGACTATTTTGTGAAGATGCTAACGTATGTAACCAGGCAGGGTTAACGTACGTAAAGGTGCTTACGTACGTAATGGAATGGATATAACGTACGTAATGAAGGTCCTGGCAGCTAACGGCTAGTTTGATCATGAAGCCTATAAATACCATCCCTATGGTATTGTTTGAGCACAACAACCTTGAGCAAATTGTCTATTCTTGTGATATTATTACACACATTCTTGTTGTTGATATTGAGCTTAATTGTAAGTGTTTGAGTGAGAATTCACGAAAACATACACGAGTGGTAAAAGAAAAGATACGATTGGATTCGGTGTTATTAGGATCAAGGATCCGGCATTGTTAGAATCGCAATCGCTATCTTCGTGAGGTTTATCTAGTACCCATAGAAAGCTAGAGCGGTTGATTCCTTGTCCGATAGAAAAGGAAAACGGTTTAACTTGGACCGACGCAAAGACAAGTACGAGTGGTTTATCACGGACCAATTGAAGACGTGATTGTAACGGTTATACCTCGACCGATAGAAGAGAGGCGAAGAGGTTGCTATCTTTAACCTATTGAAAAAGATAAAGAGAGGACGTAGGCTCGTTTATAGCCGAACCTCTATAAATCCTCGTGTCCTTTATTTTTCCGCACTTTTTATTTACGCTTCCGCAAACGGCGCAAATATCCGAATCGGTACCCAACAATTGGTATCAGAGCGGTACTCCAATACGCGGCTTAACATCCGAGGAGAAGATCCAAAATGGCTTTTCAAATGGCTCCCGTCGAAGGCCTTGCTCTCAACCGACCACCATTCTTTGATGGCTCAAATTATTTGACGTGGAAGAAGAAGATGTCGATATTCATCCGAGCATACGACATCGAAATTTGGAAGATTATTTGCCTTGGCCCAAAAGTTCCTATCAAATCCGACGGTACGCTCAAAACTTTTGAAGAATACGACGATGCCGATTGGAAAAATGACCATCTAAATTGTAAGGCCACCCAACTTTTATTTTGTGCCTTAAATCCCGAAGAGGTCAATCGAATCTCGTCGTGTGAGAGTGCGAAAGAAATATGGAAAATTATTGAAATCACACACGAAGGGACAACTCAAGTCAAGGAGACGAAGATCAATATGCTTCTCCATGACTACGAGTTATTCATGATGAAGGGTGACGAGTCCATCACCAATATGCTCGACCGATTCTCGGTCATCACCAATGGACTAGCTTCGTTTGGCAAACCATTATCTAGTAGTGAAAAAGTCAAGAAAATCTTACGATCACTACCTAGCGAATGGGACGGCACCGTGACCGCAATTATGGAATCCAAAGATCTCAACACGCTCGATTTTAGCGCCCTCGTTGGTTCGCTAATTAATTATGAGATCGTGTTAAAATCACGAAGTGTCAAGCCGAAGCCGAAGGAACGATCATTAGCCATGAAGGCTAAGATATCGAGAAAGAAGGAAGAAATCCCGGTGGAAGAAAGCGATGAAGAAATGGCATATTATGCCAAAAACATTAATAAGTTTCAAACCTTATTAAACCGGAGAAAGAAGGATATCTCGAGCGAAACGAAGAAGTTCGACAACTCTTGTCGACAATGTGGTAAACCAGGCCACTTTGCTAAAAATTGCCGTGTCAAACCCAAGAAGGAGGTTCTCGTAGCAACATGGAGCGATGAAGACGAAGACGATGGATTCATCAATCAAAATAATCTCGCTCTCATGGCCCGAAGTTCGTTCGACGACAGCGACGTCGAAAGCCAGGTTAGTACATCCTCCCATGATGAATTATTTGATGCATTTGAGTTGTTACATACGGATTTCCAAAATGCTTTATCGGAAATCAAATCCCTTAAGTCTAAAATTAAATCTTTGGAAATTGAAAATTCCAAAATTATCGAAAAGGGAAAATTTGTCGAAATCGATCATTCAAAGTGTATTGAAAATGAAAATATTTTGAAGAATGATCTCGCTAAAATCCAAACCGAGCTTAAATCTTTGACAAAGAAATTCTCGTGCGGAAACGAGAAATTTGAACAAATGCTTGGTGTTCAAAAATTTACTTTGAATAAAGAGGGGTTAGGATTCAAACCGCGTTCGAAAAACGAATCCGTTAATTTTAAGATACCCCATTGCGAAAAGTGTTTAAAAATCGGGCATCATATTTCAAGTTGCAAAAGCCCGAAGCGGACGATAAAAATTAAGAAAATTTGGGTTCCTAAAGGAACAATCGTTTCAAATATCGTCTACGTTTCTAAACAAAAACCAACTATAGGTTGGATCCTCAAAAATTGATTTTTGTATTTTACTCAGGGGGAGTATTTTTTTTTTAAAGGGGAGATAATATTTTCAGAGGGAGTTTTTACCCTTTATGCATTTATTTATCATAAATTTCTATCATGCATATTTTATAATTTGGTATTATTTATTTCAATTGATATTTTATCCACTTTTGATGAAAACAAAAAGGGGAGAGAATGGAGAAGGAGAAAAAGAAGTCGACAATGGGATTAACCTAAAAGGGGAGAAAATCGAAAAATAAAAATGCGGAGACGTCGAAAAGACGATGAAAATTTAAAAATGGAGATAAGAAAAGAAGGAGTCGAAAAGAAATGGGAGAAGATTCTAGCGAAACGGACAAAGTCGAAAACTTTGATGCAGTAAAGATATACATATATTTGTATTTTTGCGGGAAAATCCCATTGTGAAGTGTTGTTTTGTAATCATCAAAAAGGGGAGATTGTTGGAACATTTAGTTCCATACATAAATTAAAAGTGTTTTGATGATTAATGTTGATAAGCAAAACAAAACAACGAAGAGACGAAGCAAGCATCGAAGGAAAGCGAAGTGCAAAAAGCGGAAAAACACAAAGCTAACGTCGTAATATGTGATCATTAACGTCGTAATATGGGCAAGCTAACGTCGTAGCGAAGGTTGTATAACGTCGTAAAGGAGTTCAAACAAGTGAGCGTTGGAGAAGTCAAAGTCGACAAAGCATGCAGCGGATATATGGCGTCATCGGTGATGTAATGTTAACGTCGTAACAAAGGAAAGGCTAACGTACGTAACTCAAATGACGAATCTCACTGGACTATTTTGTGAAGATGCTAACGTACGTAACCAGGCAGGGTTAACGTACGTAAAGGTGCTTACGTACGTAATGGAATGGATATAACGTACGTAATGAAGGTCCTGGCAGCTAACGGCTAGTTTGATCATGAAGCCTATAAATACCATCCCTATGGTATTGTTTGAGCACAACAACCTTGAGCAAATTGTCTATTCTTGTGATATTATTACACACATTCTTGTTGTTGATATTGAGCTTAATTGTAAGTGTTTGAGTGAGAATTCACGAAAACATACACGAGTGGTAAAAGAAAAGATACGATTGGATTCGGTGTTATTAGGATCAAGGATCCGGCATTGTTAGAATCGCAATCGCTATCTTCGTGAGGTTTATCTAGTACCCATAGAAAGCTAGAGCGGTTGATTCCTTGTCCGATAGAAAAGGAAAACGGTTTAACTTGGACCGACGCAAAGACAAGTACGAGTGGTTTATCACGGACCAATTGAAGACGTGATTGTAACGGTTATACCTCGACCGATAGAAGAGAGGCGAAGAGGTTGCTATCTTTAACCTATTGAAAAAGATAAAGAGAGGACGTAGGCTCGTTTATAGCCGAACCTCTATAAATCCTCGTGTCCTTTATTTTTCCGCACTTTTTATTTACGCTTCCGCAAACGGCGCAAATATCCGAATCGGTACCCAACACACATAAGGCATTCCATACAACATGTAACGGTAAATGAAATTAAATAATCAACTAATATATTAATCCAATTAATATAAAAATTAATCTATTTAATTTCTACAATATTAATCAAATTAATATTTATAATCGTCATTTTAATCCGTTCAAAGTAATCCGGCCAAAACAATATTCTCGTCTAATAATTTCCCTTAATAAAAAATATTCCAAATATTTTATTAAATCCAATTAAATCCAATTTAAATTTCGAAAATTATTACAACAAAATATAAACACAAAAATGGAGTCCCGGAAAATCCGATGTCAGGCCCATTACGGCCGATTCAAAATCGGGCGAAAACCGAGAACCGCCCGGACGAGTCACTCTCGGCCTTTGCCCGACAGTGGCGAGCTGCTCTGATAAGCCTACCGAGTCACTCTCGGCCGGCGAGCGATCCGATAAGTTCTTTGCCGGCACTGCGTCTTCGTGCGGTATTCGTGTTTAACCCCGTTTTCTCATTTTTTCGACTCGCTTCCAAAACAAAAAAGTTTCTTAACTTCATGAAGAACTTATAAATCAACAAAAATCAAAATTTTCAGATTTATAATTCACATAAAATAGTCGAAACTTGACTTACTACGAACGATTAAATTTCTTCGATTATATCTATTATGATTCTAAATCATAAACATCATCAAATAACATTCCAAATGCAAAGATGATCGTATATACGATATATTTGATCTCGCTCCGATACCACTGTTGAGATTCCTCAGAAAATAAACGCAGCGGAAGAATAAACGGAATCCCTAAGAGGATCGATCAAGTAACGTATATACGAAAAGAAATACGAAGATCAAGGAATCAAAGTCCCATACCTTTGATGTCTCTGAAAAACCTTTGTACGATGATGATGATGATGATGAAGAGCCCTTCGTTCCAAACACCGAAAGCATGGTGCCTCTACTTCACACGCCGGAACTTGACGGAAAAATCAGCAAACTTCCTTTCTCTAAGAATGCGGCTAGGGAAGCTTGTAGGAATTTTTTCTCTCGATCTTTTCTACTAATAACTTGTCTCTAAGATCAAGTATATGCTGTAGAAAATTTTTCTCACTCTTGAAGCTCTCTCAAAAACGAAATATTCACTTGGGGAAGGAAGAAGGAGACTTTTATGATTAAAAGACTTTATTTTCACAATAATCCCAAGCCTCACATGTAGAAGATGCTTTTAAAAGCATCTCTACTCCTCACATGATCCCACAAGTATATTATATAATGAGAGAGAGACAAAGTAGAGAGGAGGAGGGACCTTATAGGGAATCTTCCAAGAAACGGGTCAAGTTAATTCGGCTCGTGTATTGGATGTTCGTCAAACGAATCCCTCGTGAATCGGATGTCCGTCAAACGAATCCATTTTATTTCCAATGTGTTTATACTAATTAATTAATCCAATTAATTAGTTATATCAAAAACAAATATACATTTCTCTAAGAAATATAATTTATGAATTAAAGTAATCACCGAGTAACTTACTTACGATTCATAAGACCGCTATTTGATTTATCCGATAAATCACTAATATCTAATATTATAAGAGAGATTATTAATTCATATTTATCCGTTAATGATCCTGTTGCGCGACTCCGTAGGTTCGTCTCAGCCGGCATTGGGAGGAATCAATGAGTGCGGGCAGCACTTAGCCAGCCTAGCGGGCCGCACTGTAAACCCCGACTGAGAACGAATGACGAATCATTCCAGAACCATTATGTCATGAATACCATATACGTATAGACCCTTCATCAGATGTCCCGGTCAAATCTTCGGGTCACGGTAAAGTCAAACCCTACTGTTGGCTAGACTCTATACATGTGTTAATACAAATCAAGACCGACTGATTAATAGTGTATCTAATACGACTATATAAAAATGCTTTGACTAAAGACTTATGATCTTATTCGCCATTAACCGTATAGGACATTCGCCTGCTCACTAACAGGAGATAGAATCCTTTCTTGGCGTCTGATAAAGCGCTACTGCCGTATAGTCCGCACTTCGAGGTCGACTCAGCAATTAAGCAAATGAGTCTAACTACTCTAATGACAAACTAAACGTCACAGGCACATCTTCTACTGAACCCTCAAGTCAAAGGTCCACGTATACTATCACAACCTTTCGATTCGTCATCGACTCTCCGAGAGTGAATACTGTGTGACTGAATCGAGTATGAGTCGTGTTCGAGTATACTGGTCCTACCAATATACTTATAACTATATTATCAAGACGTGCACACGTCCTATCATCAGTTATACAAGTCTTATTAAAACTTAATGTCCTGTTAAGTTTTATCGACTTGCGAACTAGTTAAGCATTCGAGCTCTAAACACTTCTAGTGCCTATCTCCTTATCTCCATAAGAAGTAGAATGTTCACTCTCAAATGCAAGCACTATTATTCTATATACCAAATCACAATGCCAGTGATATACAATAATATAGAAATAATAATTGCCTTATTAAATATAATATTCATAATTACAATACAATTGCTCTCACTCTCTCATCCTCTGAGTGGCATTCGAGGGCATATATTCCTAACACATCGGTCGTGTCCAAGGCAGCGATCGTGTGCTCGAACATTGTTCGATCAATTTTCTGATAAGTTATTTATCTTTTTGTATCAAATGTCATGACAGCATATTTTGATACATCACGGTGGTCATTGATAGCGGTCGACGTATGTAGACGGGGGCTCCTTTTTTGTCTATATTGACGCGAGCAAAGTTAGTCATGCTAACATTGTGGGGGTTATCAGAGAGGATTTGGGTGGTCGACATGAGTCTGATTACAAATTATGGTACTAGACACACATGACCAATGGAAACAAAGTAAAGGTCCCATTGCGGGGCGATACTGAGATACTGAATACAAAGAGGATGCCCCTGAGGTTAATGTGCGATGTAGCATCTCGAGAGCTGAGCCCGACAACATATATTATGGCATGCCTTCCAAAGATTATCAATACGAAGAAGATGAGAAAGACAAGGAAGATGGGGAAGGTGAGGAGGTGCATACGTCTGAAGACGAAGAGGAAGATCGTTGTAAAACCTGCTTGAATCACTCTCAAAATATCAGGCTTGTCTTAAGAGAAGTAGAGAGTAGCCGGATGTCGAGGAATATTGAGGAGAAGTAGAAAAATAGTGATGCCTTTCGTAATATAGGTATTTTTTTCTGTTTCTTTTTCTTTTTGTGAGTGTGCGCGACTATTAAATGATGATGCTAACAATATATGTTTTTTCTTATATAGTTCCATATAGGGCTGGGAATTTTCAACTCGAAACTCGTGGAACCGACCGGAACCGAACAGAAATTCTCGGTTCGGTTCGGTTCCTGGTTGTTGAACTTATGTATTTTTTTGAAACCGAATCCGAATTTAGAAATTCGGTTCGGGTTCGGTTCCTGCGAAAAAATTTTCATAAAAACCCGAAATTACCTATTTACCTTTTTTTTATTAATATTAGTTAATTTAGAAAGAAAAATAAAAAACTCCTAGAAGTATACCGTCTTACTTAATTTATTGAAGTTCAAGTTACTCTTTTGTTGCTTCATTTTGTTTGATATTTTGATTGTATCAACTAAACATTCAATATTGTATCTTCACTATCTTGTTTTTAATTGAACTATTGTTGTTTAGAAATTTAAATTGGAGCCAAATTTTGCTTTTAAATAGACTATTGTTGTTTAAAATTGAATTTTATAGATTGAAACAGATTAATAGATTCATATAGGCATGAAAAAATGAAACCGAAATATTGTCGGAACCGAACCGAAAATTTCGGTTCGGGTTGTGTTCGATTCCGAATGAAAAAAAAATATGGGACTGAACCCGAAATACACAATTCGGTTCGGGTTCGGTTCCTACAAAAAAAAAGTCGAACCCAATTTCTGACAGCCCTAGTTCCATATCATGGAAGGATTCGCATTCGCAAAAGTAAGGTTGGCTTGAAGGGTTCAGAAGCAACCATCTTGCATGCTTCTCGGGAACATTTAGTGGAACTATATTACTTCTGCGAATCCTTCCATAATATGGAACTATATAACAAAAAACATATATTGTTAGCATCATCATCATTTAATAGTCGCGCACACACAAAAATACCTATATTACGAAAGGCATCACCATTTTTCTGCTTCTACCCAATCTTCCTCGACATCCAGCTACTCTCTACTTCTCTTAAGACTAACCCGATATTTTGTCTAATGTTCAATTCATTAAACCAATTTTTTTCAATTTAAAATTTTGATTCCCTCGAAATTCATTATATAATTTGAGACTCTTCAAGTTTTTACATACTAATTCCCAATCTGTAAAAAGGGAACGGCAGTTCGTCATAGTCTAATTATTTCCATCCATACCTCGATAAACGAGATCCCTAATGGACATAAATTGACAAGACTAACTTAAATTAAAGCAGACTTTCAAATGCAAAACTTTTTTGTGAATTTTTTCCATATTTCAGAGTATAAAGACTAGCAAGTATAATGTCCCTTCCAAAACTGTTGGAAAAACTAGCAAGGCCAACCCCTTCATAAAAAACCGTAAAGGGTACCCAGTTGTAAGCTTGATCAAGGATAATAGGAGACCCTGGGTCAACCTCACCAAATATATACGCGATCAAGTATGCCGACACTTTTTCGACGAGCATAGTGGTGGTGACATCTATTTCTTTTTTTCTCATCAAGGTATGTCACCGGCCTATTGAATAGAAGAGGGCATATTGAATAAAAGAGTGCCGCCCAAGCTACAAGTCCTTATCAAGGATTCGATAGCCGTGTGGTACCTAAAATGAAAAACACCTACATCGATCCCCTGTCAAATCTAAAGAAACCCTATCCGGTTGTCCAAGATTACGGAGATCGTAGAACCTAAAAAAAATCATTATTCAAGATTTCAAGATTTGAAAAGAAAAACCCAAATAACATTTCACAAAGGCATTAAAACACATTTTTTTCAAAATGAAACTCAACACAGTTTACATAATAGCAAAAGCAAACTACTGCATGCAATTTTAGAATTCAGAGGTAAATATCCGAATACAATTAACCAACAAGATTTTACATTACATCTCTGTCACTAAATATTTACTAATACTTTAGAACAATATATTATACAAGGCAACAAAATAAAACAGTGAAAACTCTAAAGTAGAAATTAATAGTATGAAATATAAAAAATATTGCTTACATCTTGAAATTTGTGTTTAGCAAATGGTGATAAATTTGGTGATAAAATTGTGATAGGCGATTGATTGGGTAGGTGATAAGTTAGCTGATTATGTAGCTGATTAGGTAGCTGATAAGTTAGCTGATTTTTTATAAAATTACATAAAATGACATCACTTTTATTTTTCTATTATTTTTTAAACTTTCTCATTACATTTTAACAATAATTGTTATAAAATAAAATAAATGATATTTTTGTCTATTATTTTTATATATGCTACCTCTAAATTACAAATATGAACTATTCACACTTCACTGTCACTTTGAAAAGTCATTGATAATTTATTTTATATGGTTTAAAATTTTCGCTGAATAGGACTTGTGTGTATAATTTTAGTTCCGAACAAGTTCACAACAACAATATATCAAAAAGATTCCGTAAAATATAAAAGATAAATCGAACACACAATTATTGTATTATATTTATAACAAAGTAATTCATTAGCAAATGTAATAGAGTGATGATCAGATTAATCATAATTTTTCGCGTCCACCACTTATCTGAGGCCTCAATTTTTCCCGAAAAGTTAGCGGATGGTGGATTTATTTGTAATATGTCAATTACTCAGGTGGTGTTTATTAAAAATCCTATGTTTTTATTTAGGTCATGGACATATATGATATATATAAAAATGAGAAGCTAACTTCCTTTTTTCATAAGCTTGAAAAATTAGCTTACCAATCAGCTAGCTTATAAGCTAACTGATAAGCTAGCTGATTTGAGAAGCTAGTCGTTTACGAAACGAGCTATTTTAGTCAATGATCAAATAAACTCCTGAAATTTATAAGTTAACTGATAAACTAGTGCTGATAAGTTTGTAGAGACATAAGTCAGGAGAGGTAGGGTGTTTCACAGCGAGCTCCTGATCAAAAGTGGAAAAGGATTTTCATTTTGGCATTTTAAAAAGTAGATGGGCCAGAGGGTGTATGAGCATCCGACCGACTTGGTTGTCAACCCTATTCCAGGCCCAAGGCATTGCTTTTGAACTTATTTTTGATTATTGATTCGATTCGATTCTTGATTCGATTGATTGATTCAATTCAAGTCCATTCAGTTCATCAGTTCTTATTATTATTATTATTATTATTATTAATCTTAATTATTATTATTGTTATTATTACTAATAATATTGCTGTTGTTGTTAATTATTATTATTATTATTATTATTTACCATTATTATTATTATTATTTATCCTTTTCAAAATCAACTATTCCCACTTTCAACGAATGTCGTGGCTATCTATCTATTCTGATTTACTTTAATGTCGACCATGTTCTTAATTTAATGTACATTACGATTTACTCCTAATGTAAACGCGTTTTCCGTTTTATTGATCGGCCAACTAATTTGCAACCATTCGATTTTCGACCATATTTTTGAAATTTAAATACAATACTTCCAAAATTTTACATTAAATATTTTTTTTGGACTTAATTTTCAATATTTTTTAATTCAATTCATTATCATAAAATTCAGTTCCATCATATTCAATAAATTATTAATATTTTTAGTTATTATTCTATATTACAAAATTTTATGAGAATCAATTTTGATACCTAATCGTTTTGCTTAAAAACAATAAAATGTGATCCAAAAGATTGTTGATGTTGACTTTTTTTTCATTTTATTTAATTTGAACTCTTTTTTTTTTATTTAGGCGACCTTATAATTTCTCTTTTTGCCTTAGCCTCTATTGTTTTTCGCATCCAGTATCCGCTGTAATTGTCGCAGAGAGGGGGGGGGGTGTCACAGTGTCCAATCACCGGTGCGGCGAAGCTAAAACACACACCACAGTTTACCCCTTTTACCGACATAATACAATTTACTATTTACTATAGATAACTGTTTCATTTATGTTTTGGTATCAAAGATTGATGAGGCATTTTATATAGGCTATACAAATAGAATCATTCCAAACATATGAATTCGAACATGGGAAAGAATATAGAATCCAGTAACTTTATAATGATGTGGTATCCCTATATATGATACCTAATCTAATTAGTATCTATTGATGTAAGCCACACATTGGAAATTACGGAAATTTAATTTAAATACTTTTCTTTCCCTTTTATAGCCAAAATATTGTGCTTTCAGACCTCATGCTGCCAACCCTTCTAAGAAAAACTGAAATATCAAAGTCGGCGACAGCTTAATAACCCCATTTACAAGACGTGATTATAAGTAACAAAACGTATATAGAATGGGTACACATAATTTTTAATAATATAATTTTGATAATATGGTGCGTTATATAAATCATAGAACTAACACACCAAATTCTGCTCATCAAATTGCTGCACTTACAGTAACTTCAACTTCAATCAGGCGCTGAATGACTTGGCATTGACCTATGTCCATGCTAGCAAGTAGAATTTGAAGCTATAACTTGATCTTTTCTTGTTCTTTTCTCTAGTGCCTTATCAATGTCGTCTAGATGTGCATTACGACCAATCCTTTTGAATTTATTCAAGGCTCTCCTGGATAATGACAAAAAATGATAAAGATCATTAGAAAGGTTTGTTACTGTTGCAACGAAAAACTAAGACTTGAAGCAACATTGGTCCAAATATGGCGACACAAGACACTCACGGAGGTACCAATTTATGTGTTATGTTGTTGGATGGAGATTTGAAAGCATATCATTTGGAAAGTTCTGCATATACATGTGCATCAGATTGAGATTTTTATTACATGGATATTTTGATGTAGTTAACCACATTCGAGAATCTCTATAATTTGAAAAGACCAACTCGAAGCACAGTCATATGTGGCAACCTTCATATGAAGGAGAAATGAGATGAAATTCCAAAACCATCAAAATCACGGGCTTTTCCAAAGCATGGTAAAACAAGAAAAAGAGAAATCGGCACCTTGAAACTCAAGCTCAGTGACAGTATCCAACAAAATTTTGGGGTACCTCAAGAAACAGTAGTATGCATGGAAAATTGATGCACATAAATAAAAATGCTTACAATCTTTCATATCCTATCACGTAAGAACAACTGCAAATACAAAAAGACGATTTCTACTCTCATGGCAATATATAAGATAATATCAGTTCGATTGTTTATGATATAACTAAATATCACAAACTCAGACATTATGCTAACATCATTGTTTCAAAAAACTGAAGTAATAATTAGGAAATGCATAAAAATAAATACAGATAAGCATATACACATTCATATAGACCTGCGATAACTCGTGATAAACAGCCAACCGAGCAGTTTCAAGGAAAAAAATAGTGTGAATTTGAGCGAGGATCAAATCAATTTCAGCTTTTTAATAGATTGTAATATTAGAATTAGGGGTGCTCCACCTCTTGAATTCTGGATAAAAACAGATAATAAAAAAAACTAACTTTTTAATTGGCCATTTAAGAGATTTAATTTATACAGAAACTTCGTACTAACTGTTTGTGAATACTTCGGGTAACAACTTATAGTATATATGAACAGAAGACTGAATTTCGAGAAACTAATCCAACTGATGAGGCTATATTTTAATCTATGGTTTACCCAAAATAACAAACATAACATTAAACAAATTAAATTAGGAGATTTTCAAAGTTAAAACCCCAAAGTTCAAGAAACACTGGAACTTACTTTTGAAGCTAGATTAGGATTAATGGAAGTTGGAATCAGATGTGATGCTTGAAGGGAGAAGCGGCAGTCTTTGTTCCTAACCTGAACCCCGCCAGAAGACCTTGCAGATCGATAACCGTAAGCTGTAAAAAACATTCAAGGTCAAATGACAAGTAGATGAAGAATTCTTGAAAAAAAATTGTAATAAAGGCAGAGACAACGGGGAACGACCAACTAATACATTCTCTGAACACGAAACAGAGTGTTACAAAAACAAATAACTTAGATCAACCATACCTGCATCTCCAATCGCATGCTTAACACCTGCCAACAATTACTGTGTATAAAATACAAGAAACAAGACTTATAATGCAAATTAAAAAAAAAAAAAAAAAAAAAAAAAAATGAAAGCTTACCAGAATATGAATAGGCGCATGACACATCAGGAGCTCCCAGAATCATATCTGTGTTACGAAAATAGGTGGGAATGAGGTGACGAAGGAAAAAAAAAAACTGGATCGCAGGTGACGAAGGGAAAAAAACCTGGATCACCTCCACTGTATACCCATTGGCACTCTTTTATTCAATAGGCCGGTGACATACCTTGATGAGAAAGCCCCCGTTTGCACTCTCACTAAACGGGGATGTTGGAAAGAAATAGATGTCACCACCACTATGTTCGTCGAAAAAATGTCTGCATACTTGATCGCGTATATGTTTGGTGAGAGTAACCCACTGTTAGGTGAATGGTATTTTTGGCAGGGGTCTCCTGTTATCCTTGATCAAGCTCCTGTTATCCTTGATCAAGCTTTACAACTGGGCACCCTTTACGGTTTTTTATAAAGGGGTTGGCCTTGGTTTTGCTGTGATTTTGGAAGAAAGCGTTATACTTGCTAGTCTTTATACCACGAAATATGGAGAAAATTCACAAAAGGTTTTGCGTTTGAAAGTCTTTACTTTAATTTAAGTTAGTCTTGTCGAATTATGTCTATTAGGAGTCTCGTTTATCGAGGTATAGATGGAAATAATCGGACTATGACGACTGCGATTCCTTTTACAAATTGGGAATCGGCATGTAAAAACTTGAAAAATCTCAAATTGTATAAGGAATTTGAAGGAATCAATTTTAAATTGAAAAAATTGGTTTAAGTGAATTGAACATTAAACAAAATATCGGGCTTGTCTTAAGAGAAATAGAGTAGCGGATGTCGAGGAAGATTGAGGAAAAAGTAGAAAAATGGTGATCCTTTCGTAACATAGGTATTTTTGTTTCTTTTTCTTTTTGTAAGTGTCGCGACTATTAAGCGATGATGATGCTAATAGTATCGTTTTTTCTTATATAGTTCCATATCATGGAAGGATTCGCATTCGCAGAAGTAAGGTTGGCTTGAAGGGTTCAGAAGCAACCAGCTTGCATGCTTCTCGGGAACATTTAGTGGAACTATATTACTTCTGCGAATCCTTCCATGATATGAAACTATATAACAAAAATCATATATTGTTAGCATCATTATCATTTAATAGTCGCGCACACACAAAAAATACCTATATTACGAAAGGCATCACCATTTTCCAGCTTCTACCCAATCTTCCTCGACATCCGGCTACTCTCTACTTCTCTTAAGACTATCCCGATATTTTGTCTAATGTTCAATTCATTAAACCAATTTTTTTCAATTTAAAATTTTGATTCCCTCGAAATTCCTTATATAATTTGAGACTCTTCAAGTTTTAGATGCTAATTCCCAATTTGTAAAAAGGGAACGGCAATTCGTCATAGTCTGATTATTTCCATCCATACCTCGATAAACGAGACCCCTAATAGACATAAATTGACAAGACTAACTTAAATTAAAGCAATAACTTTCAAACGCAAAAATTATTTGTGAATTTTCTCCATATTTTAGAGTATAAAGACTAGCAAGTATAATGTCTCTTCCAAAACTGTTGGGAGACCAACCCCTTCATAAAAAACCGTAAAGGGTGCCCAGTTGTAAGTTTGATCAAGAACAATAGGAGACTCGGTCAAAAATACCATTCACCTAACAGTAGGTCAACCTCACCAAACATATGCGCGATCAAGTATGCCGACACTTTTTCGACGAGCAGTGGTGGTGACATCTATTTCTTTCTTTCCCATCAAGGTATGTCACCGGCCTATTGAATAAAAGAGGGCCTATTAAATAAAAGAGTGCCGCCCAAGCTACAAGTCCTTATCAAGGATTCGATGGCCGTGCGGTACCTAAAACGAAAAACACCTACATCAATCCTCTGTCAAATCTAAAGAAACCCTATCTTGTTGTCCAAGATTACGGAGATCGTAGAACCTAAAAAAATTATTATTCAAGATTTCAAGATTTGAAAAGAAAAACCCAAATAATATTTCACAAAGGCATTAAAACACCTTTTTTCAAAATGAAGCTCAACACGATTTACATAATAGAAAAAGCAAACTCGCATGCAATTTTAGAATTGAGGTAAATATTCCAATACAATTAACGACAAGATTTTACATTCAATCTAGTTTGGCAATTCGTGCGTGTCGGGTCGTTATCGGTCGACCACGATAACGACTGCGACACGATAAGGCCGAAACACGAACCACGACCCGTTAAGTATATGCACGACACGAACACGAACCACGACCACGAAGGTTGAAACACAGAACCACGACCACGAACCGCGACGAACCACGATATTTTTCGTGTTGACACGACACGATAACGACACGATACGACACGAATCGATAAATTCAAATAAAAATTAAAAATTAAACTTAAAATATTTAAAATGATAATAAAATTAATGCTAAAAATATATAAATATTATCGGGTTACGAACACGACCGCGACCACGACACGAACGAAAGTTATCGTGTTACACGAACACGACCACGAATCCGACCACGAACACGACACGAAATTAGTGTGTCCTTATCGTGTCGACACGATAGGACACGAACACGATAAGACCAAACACTAACCCATTAATTTCGTGCGTGTTCGTGTCGGGTTATCGTGTCGTGTCGGAAATTGTCAGCCCTAATTCAATCACTATCACTAAACATTCACTAATACTTTAGAACAATCTATTATACAAGGCAACAAAATAAAACAGTGAAAACTAAGTAGAAATTTATAGTATGAAACATAGAAAATATTGCTTACAACTGCTTATGATTTGTTTAGCAAAACTAGCTGATAAGCTAACTGGTAGCTGATAATCTAGATGCTAGCTGATTGGGTAGTTGATAAGCTAGCTGATTAGGTAGCTGATAAGCTAGCTGATTTTTTATAAAAGTACATAAAATGACATCACTTTTATTTTTCTATTATTTTTTAAACTTTCTCATTATATTATAACAATAATTGTTATAAAATAAAATAAATGATATTTTTGTCTATTATTATTTTAATATATATGCTACCTCTAAATTACACATATGTCCTATTCACAGTTCACTGTCACTTTGAAAAGTCATTGATAATTTATTTTTGATGGTTTAAAATTACCGCTGAATAGGACTTGTGTGTATAATTTTAGTTACGAACAAGTTCACAACAACAATAGGTATCAAAAAGATTCCGTAAACTATAAAAGATAAATCGAACACAATTATTATAGTATATTTATAATAAAGTAATTCATTACAAGTGTAATAGAGTGATGATCAGACTAACCATAATTTTTCGCGTCCACCACTCATCTGAGCCTCAATTTTTCCCAAAAAGTTAACGGATGGTGGGTTTATTTGTAATATGTCAATTACTCAGGGGGTGTTTATGTAAAAAACCCTATGTTTTTATTTAGGTCACGGACATATATGGAATATATAAAGATGAGAAGCTAACTTCTTTTTTTTATAAACTTGAAAAATTAGCTTATCAATCAGCTAGCTTATAAGCTAACTGATAAGCTAGCTGATTTGAGAAGGTATCGTTTATGAAAGGAGCTTTTTTTAGTCAATGGTCAAATAAGCAAACTTATAAGCTAGTTGATAAGCTAGTGCTAAATCCAGTCTTAGTAGAGACAGAAGCCAGGAGAGGTAGGGTTTCACAGCGACCTCCTGATCAAAAGTGGAAAAAGATTTTCATTTTGGCATTTTAAAAAGTAGATGGGCCAGAGGGTGTATGAGCATCCGACCGGCCTGATTGTCAACCCTATTCCAGACTAACCCCTCAAAGAAGTACCATAACCGGTAAGGATTTTCACAACTTGGAAGAGAATCTGAACATGTAAAGTATTCAGATGTTCCGAGTCCTTAAAGTCAAAAATCTGATTGAACCATTGCGCATCGACAAATCAAGGAAGTATATAGAGAGTAGAGGTAGTTTTGAAAGTAGTTACAAAAATGACAACACTTACTAGGGCAGCGTTTATATAGTGTATATGGCATTTTCTAGGGTTGAGCGGGCGGTTTCTTCTTATCCAATGGTCAGCCTACTCCTAATACCGACGACATCTAAATATTTTTTTTTTCTTAATTTTAACTCTTGCGTGTTTACATTTTCAAAGAAGGGATGAAACTTGTTTTGCCATTTTAGATATCTTGTTTTTATCTCAAGTTTAGCAATAATTCTTTTGATACTCAAATTATCGAATAATAAAATTTCGAGACAACTTGCAAAAATATACAATATTGAGGAAGGTTAACAATCGGATAACACGAATAGACAATCGAGTAACACGAATATACAATCGGGTAACTCGATTGCGAAATGCGAGTAACTCGAACTTATTACTCGAGTAACGAATGCCTCTTTCGGGTAACTCGAATTCATGCGAGTAATCCCTTTCGGGTAACTCGAACAGTCGAGTAACTCGAATGGACAATCGGGTAACTCGAATGTGAAATGCGAGTAACTCGAAACTCTTACTCGAGTAACCCGAATACTCGAGTTACGCCAATCGAGTAACTCGTATTCGTTCGAGTAACCTGTAAATCTTACTCTATTGTGTAACTCGTGTTACCCGAAAATAAATATCGTATGTTTTTGCAAGTTGACTCGAAATTTGTTACTCGAAAGTACAATATATGACTCGAATGAATTCGAGTAAATGTCAATTCCAACAATTTGGGTATCAAAAGAGTTGGTGTTAAACTTTGGACAAAAATGAATAATGCTATATATAAAAGGACAAAGTCAGCTATTCCCACTTTCAACGAATGTCGTGGCTATCTATCTATTCTGATTTACTTTAATGTTGACCATGTTCTTAATTTAATGTCTGTTCTGATTTACTCCTAATGTCGGCAACGTTTTCCGTTTTATTGACCGGCCAACTAATTTGAAACCATTCGATTTTCGACCATATTTTTGAAATTTAAATACAATACTTCCAAAATTTTACATTAAATATTTTTTTTGGACTTAATTTTCAATATTTTTTAATTCAATTCATTATCATAAAATTCAGTTCCATCATATTCAATAAATTATTAATATTTTTAGTTATTATTCTATATTACAAAATTTTATGAGAATCAATTTTGATACCTAATCGTTTTTCTTAAAAACAATAAAATGTGATCAAAAGATTGTTGATGTTGACTTTTTTCATTTTATTTAATTTGAACTCTTTTTTTTATTTAGGCGACCTTATAATTTCTCTTTTGCCTTAGCCTCTATAGTTTTTCGCATACAGTATCCGCTGTAATAGTCGCATAGAGGGGGGGGGTGTCACAGTGTCCAATCACCGGTGCGGCGAAGCTAAAACACACACCACAGTTTACCCCTTTTACCGACATAATACAATTTACTATTTACTATAGATAACTGTTTCATTTATGTTTTGGTATCAAAGATTGATGAGGCATTTTATATAGGCTATACAAATAGAATCATTCCAAACATATGAATTCGTACATGGGAAAGAATATAGAATCCAGTAACTTTATAATGATGTGGTATCCCTATATATGATACCTAATCTAATTAGTATCTATTGATGTAAGCCACACATTGGAAATTACGGAAATTTAATTTAAATACTTTTCTTTCCCTTTTATAGCCAAAATATTCTGCTTTCAGACCTCATGCTGCCAACCCTTCTAAGAAAAACTGAAATATCAAAGTCGGCGACAGCTTAATAACCCCATTTACAAGGCGTGATTATAAGTAACAAAACGTATATGGAATGGGTACACATAATTTTTAATAATATAATTTTGATAATATGGTGCGTTATATAAATCATAGAACTAACACACCAAATTCTGCTCATCAAATTGCTGCACTTACAGTAACTTCAACTTCAATCAGGCGCTGAATGACTTGGCATTGACCTATGTCCATGCTAGCAAGTAGAATTTGAAGCTATAACTTGATCTTTTCTTGTTCTTTTCTCTAGTGCCTTATCAATGTCGTCTAGATGTGCATTACGACCAATCCTTTTGAATTTATTCAAGGCTCTCCTGGATAATGACAAAAAATGATAAAGATCATTAGAAAGGTTTGTTACTGTTGCAACGAAAAACTAAGACTTGAAGCAACATTGGTCCAAATATGGCGACACAAGACACTCACGGAGGTACCAATTTATGTGTTATGTTGTTGGATGGAGATTTGAAAGCATATCATTTGGAAAGTTCTGCATATACATGTGCATCAGATTGAGATTTTTATTACATGGATATTTTGATGTAGTTAACCACATTCGAGAATCTCTATAATTTGAAAAGACCAACTCGAAGCACAGTCATATGTGGCAACCTTTATATGAAGGAGAAATGAGATGAAATTCCAAAACCATCAAAATCACGGGCTTTTCCAAAGCATGGTAAAACAAGAAAAAAGAGAAATCGGCACCTTGAAACTCAAGCTCAGTGACAGTATCCAACAAAATTTTGGGGTACCTCAAGAAACAGTAGTATGCATGGAAAATTGATGCACATAAATAAAAATGCTTACAATCTTTCATATCCTATCACGTAAGAACAACTGCAAATACAAAAAGACGATTTCTACTCTCATGGCAATATATAAGATAATATCAGTTCGATTGTTTATGATATAACTAAATATCACAAACTCAGACATTATGCTAACATCATTGTTTCAAAAAACTGAAGTAATAATTAGGAAATGCATAAAAATAAATACAGATAAGCATATACACATTCATATAGACCTGCGATAACTCGTGATAAACAGCCAACCGAGCAGTTTCAAGGAAAAAAATAGTGTGAATTTGAGCGAGGATCAAATCAATTTCAGCTTTTAATAGATTGTAATATTAGAATTAGGGTGCTCCACCTCTTGAATTCTGGATAAAAACAGATAATAAAAAAAACTAACTTTTTAATTGGCCATTTAAGAGATTTAATTTATACAGAAACTTCGTACTAACTGTTTGTGAATACTTCGGGTAACAACTTATAGTATATATGAACAGAAGACTGAATTTAGAAACTAATCCAACTGATGAGGCTATATTTTAATCTAAGGTTTACCCAAAATAACAAACATAACATTAAACAAATTAAATTAGGAGATTTTCAAAGTTAAAACCCCAAAGTTCAAGAAACACTGGAACTTACTTTTGAAGCTAGATTAGGATTAATGGAAGTTGGAATCAGATGTGATGCTTGAAGGGAGAAGCGGCAGTCTTTGTTCCTAACCTGAACCCCGCCAGAAGACCTTGCAGATCGATAACCGTAAGCTGTAAAAACATTCAAGGTCAAATGACAAGTAGATGAAGAATTCTTGAAAAAAAATTGTAATAAAGGCAGAGACAACGGGGAACGACCAACTAATACATTCTCTGAACACGAAACAGAGTGTTACAAAAACAAATAACTTAGATCAACCATACCTGCATCTCCAATCGCATGCTTAACACCTGCCAACAATTACTGTGTATAAAATACAAGAAACAAGACTTATAATGCAAATTACAAAAAAAAAAAAAAAAAAAAATGAAAGCTTACCAGAATATGAATAGGCGCATGACACATCAGGAGCTCCCAGAATCATATCGTATTTACGAAAATAGGTGGGAATGAGGTGACGAAGGAAAAAAAAACTGGATCGCAGGTGACGAAGGGAAAAAAACCTGGATCACCTCCACTGTATACCCATTGGCACTCTTTTATTCAATAGGCCGGTGACATACCTTGATGAGAAAGCCCCCGTTTGCACTCTCACTAAACGGGGATGTTGGAAAGAAATAGATGTCACCACCACTATGTTCGTCGAAAAAATGTGCATACTTGATCGCGTATATGTTTGGTGAGAGTAACCCACTTTGTTAGGTGAATGGTATTTTTGGCGGGGGTCTCTGTTATCCTTGATCAAGCTCCTGTTATCCTTGATCAAGCTTTACAACCAGGCACCCTTTACGGTTTTTATAAAGGGGTTGGCCTTGGTTTTGCCAATGATTTTGGAAGAAGCGTTATACTTGCTAGTCTTTATACTGAAATATGGAGAAAATTCACAAAAGGTTTTGCGTTTGAAAGTCTTTATTTTAATTTAAGTTAGTCTTGTCGAATTATGTCTATTAGGAGTCTCGTTTATCGAGGTATAGATGGAAATAATCGGACTATGACGAATGATTCCTTTTACAAATTGGGAATCGGCATGTAAAAACTTGAAAAATCTCAAATTGTATAAGGAATTTGAAGGAATCAATTTTTAAATTGAAAAAATTGGTTTAAGTGAATTGAACATTAAACAAAATATCGGGCTTGTCTTAAGAGAAATAGAGAGTAGCGGATGTCGAGGAAGATTGAGGAAAAAGTAGAAAAATGGTGATCCTTTCGTAACATAGGTATTTTTCTGTTTCTTTTTCTTTTTGTAAGTGTCGCGACTATTAGCGATGATGATGCTAATAGTATATGTTTTTTCTTATATAGTTCCATATCATGGAAGGATTCGCATTCGCAGTAAGGTTGGCTTGAAGGGTTGAAGCAACCGACTTGCATGCTTCTCGGGAACATTTAGTGGAACTATATTACTTGCGAATCCTTCCATGATATGAAACTATATAACAAAAATCATATATTGTTAGCATCATTATCATTTAATAGTCGCGCACACACAAAAATACCTATATTACGAAAGGCATCACCATTTTCCAGGCTTCTACCCGATCTTCCTCGACATCCACTACTCTCTACTTCTCTTAAGACTATCCCGATATTTTGTCTAATGTTGATTCATTAAACCAATTTTTTCAATTTAAAATTTTGATTCCCTCGAAATTCCTTATATAATTTGAGACTCTTCAAGTTTTAGATGCTAATTCCCGATTTGTAAAAGGAACGGCAATTCGTCATGTCGATTATTTCCATCCATACCTCGATAAACGAGACCCCTAATAGACATAAATTGACAAGACTAACTTAAATTAAAGCAATAACTTTCAAGCGCAAAAATTATTTGTGAATTTTCTCCATATTTTAGAGTATAAAGACTAGCAAGTATAATGTCTCTTCCAAAAGCTGTTGGGAGACCAACCCTTCATAAAAACCGTAAAGGGTGCCCGGTTGTAAGTTTGATCAAGAACAATAGGAGACTCGGTCAAAAATACCATTCACCTAACGGTAGGTCAACCTCACCAAACATATGCGCGATCAAGTATGCGACACTTTTTCGACGAGCGGTGGTGGTGACATCTATTTCTTTCTTTCCCATCAAGGTATGTCAGCCTATTGAATAAAGAGGGCTATTAAATAAAGAGTGCCGCCAAGCTACAAGTCCTTATCAAGGATTCGATGGCCGTGCGGTACCTAAAAGCGAAAAACACCTACATCAATCCTGTCAAATCTAAAGAAACCCTATCTCGTTGTCGAGATTACGGAGATCGTAGAACCTAAAAATTATTATTCAAGATTTCAAGATTTGAAAAGAAAAACCCGAATAATATTTCACAAAGGCATTAAAACACCTTTTTTCAAAATGAAGCTCAACACGATTTACATAATAGAAAAAGCAAACTCGCAAGCAATTTTAGAATTGAGGTAAATATTCAATCTGATTAACGACAAGATTTTACATTCAATCTAGTGCAGTGATTACGTGCGTGTCGGTCGTTATCGGGTCGACACGATAACGACACGACACGATAAGGCCAAACACGAACCACGACCCGTTAAGTATATGCACGACACGAACCACGAACACGACCACGAAGGTTGAAACACGGACCACGACCACGAACCACGACACGAACACGATATTTTTCGTGTTGACACGACACGATAAAGACACTATAATACACGAATCGATAAATTCAAATAAAAAATTAAAAAATAAACTTAAAATAATTAAAATGATAATAAAATTAATTCTAAAAATATATAAATATTATCTGGTTACGAACACGACCACGACACGACACGAACACGAAAGTTATCGTGTTACACGAACACGACACGAATCCGACCACGAACCGACCACGAAATTAGCGTGTCCTTATCGTGTCGACACGATGGGACACGAACACGATAAGACCAAACACTAACCCATTAATTTAGTGCGTTTTATTGTCGTGTTATCGTGTCGTGTCTGAAATTGTCAGCCATAATTCAATCACTATCACTAAACATTCACTAATACTTTAGAACAATCTATTATACAAGGCAACAAAATAAAACGGTGAAAACTAAGTAGAAATTTATAGTATGAAACATAGAAAATATTGCTTACAAGCTTGGCATTTGTGTTTAGCAAAACTAGTTGATAAGTTAGGTGGTAGGTGATAAGCTAGCGATAGGTGATTAGATGGTGATAAGCTAGGTGATTAGGTAGGTGATAAGCTAGTGGTTTTTTTATAAAATTACATAAAATGACATCACTTTTATTTTTCTATTATTTTTAAACTTTCTCATTACATTTTAACAATAATTGTTATAAAATAAAATAAATGATATTTTTGTCTATTATTATTTTAATATATATGCTACCTCTAAATTACACATATGTCTATTCACAGTTCTTTGTCACTTTGAAAAGTCATTGATAATTTATTTTTGATGGTTTAAAATTACCATTGAATAGGACTTGTGTGTATAATTTTAGTTACGAACAAGTTCACAACAACAATAGGTATCAAAAGATTCCGTAAACTATAAAAGATAAATCGAACACAATTATTATAGTATATTTATAATAAAGTAATTCATTACAAGTGTAATAGAGTGATGATCGGACTAACCATAATTTTTCGCGTCCACCACTCATCGAGCCTCAATTTTTCCCAAAAGTTAACGGATGGTGGGTTTATTTGTAATATGTCAATTACTCGGGGTGTTTATGTAAAAACCCTATGTTTTTATTTAGGTCACGGACATATATGGAATATATAAAGATGAGAAGCTAACTTCTTTTTTTTATAAACTTGAAAAATTAGCTTATCAATCAGCTAGCTTATAAGCTAACTGATAAGCTAGCTGATTTGAGAAGGTATCGTTTACGAAAGGAGCTTTTTTTAGTCAATGGTCAAATAAGCAAACTTATAAGCTAGTTGATAAGCTAGTGCTAAATCCAGTCTTAGTAGAGACAGAAGCCAGGAGAGGTAGGGTTTCACAGCGACCTCCTGATCAAAAGTGGAAAAAGATTTTCATTTTGGCATTTTAAAAAGTAGATGGGCCAGAGGGTGTATGAGCATCCGACCGGCACGATTGTCAACCCTATTCCAGACTAACCCCTCAAAGAAGTACCATAACCGGTAAGGATTTTCACAACTTGGAAGAGAATCAACATGTAAAGTATTCAGATGTTCCGAGTCCTTAAAGTCAAAATCTGATTGAACCATTGCGCATCGACAAATCAAGGAAGTATATAGAGAGTAGAGGTAGTTTTGAAAGTAGTTACAAAAATGACAACACTTACTAGGGCAGCGTTTATATAGTGTATATGGCATTTTCTAGGGTTGAGCGGGCGGTTTCTTCTTATCCAATGGTCAGCCTACTCCTAATACCGCGACATCTAAATATTTTTTTCTTAATTTTAACTCTTGCGTGTTTACATTTTCAAAGAAGGGATGAAACTTGTTTTGCCATTTTAGATATACTGTTTTTTTTATCTCAAGTTTAGCAATAATTCTTTTGATACTCAAATTATCGAATAATAAAATTTCGAGACAACTTGCAAAAATATACAATATTGAGGAAGGTTAACAATCGGATAACACGAATAGACAATCGAGTAACACGAATATACAATCGGGTAACTCGATTGCGAAATGCGAGTAACTCGAACTTATTACTCGAGTAACGAATGCCTCTTTCGGGTAACTCGAATTCATGCGAGTAATCCCTTTCGGGTAACTCGAACAGTCGAGTAACTCGAATGGACAATCGGGTAACTCGAATGTGAAATGCGAGTAACTCGAAACTCTTACTCGAGTAACCCGAATACTCGAGTTACGCCAATCGAGTAACTTCGTATTCGTTGAGTAACTGTAAATCTTACTCTATTGTGTAACTCGTGTTACGAAAATAAATATCGTATGTTTTTGCAAGTTGACTCGAAATTTGTTACTCGAAAGTACAATATATGACTCGAATGAATTGAGTAAATGTCAATTCCGACAATTTGGGTATCAAAAGAGTTGGTGTTAAACTTTGGACAAAAATGAATAATGTTATATATAAAAGGACAAAGTCGGCTATTCCCACTTTCAACGAATGTCGTGGCTATCTATCTATTCTGATTTACTTTAATGTTGACCATGTTCTTAATTTAATGTCTGTTCTGATTTACTCCTAATGTAAATAGCGTTTTCCGTTTTATTGACCAGCCAACTAATTTGAAACCATTCGATTTTCGACCATATTTTTGAAATTTAAATACAATACTTCCAAAATTTTACATTAAATATTTTTTGGACTTAATTTTCAATATTTTTAATTCAATTCATTATCATAAAATTCAGTTCCATCATATTCAATAAATTATTAATATTTTTAGTTATTATTCTATATTACAAAATTTTATGAGAATCAATTTTGATACCTAATCGTTTTGCTTAAAAACAATAAAATGTGATCAAAGATTGTTGATGTTGACTTTTTTTTCATTTTATTTAATTTGAACTCTTTTTTTTTTATTTAGGCGACCTTATAATTTCTCTTTTTGCCTTAGCCTCTATTGTTTTTCGCATCCAGTATCCGCTGTAATTGTCGCAGAGAGGGGGGGGGGGGGGGGTCACAGTGTCCAATCACCGGTGCGGCGAAGCTAAAACACACACCACAGTTTACCCCTTTTACCGACATAATACAATTTACTATTTACTATAGATAACTGTTTCATTTATGTTTTGGTATCAAAGATTGATGAGGCATTTTATATAGGCTATACAAATAGAATCATTCCAAACATATGAATTCGTACATGGGAAAGAATATAGAATCCAGTAACTTTATAATGATGTGGTATCCCTATATATGATACCTAATCTAATTAGTATCTATTGATGTAAGCCACACATTGGAAATTACGGAAATTTAATTTAAATACTTTTCTTTCCCTTTTATAGCCAAAATATTGTGCTTTCAGACCTCATGCTGCCAACCCTTCTAAGAAAAACTGAAATATCAAAGTCGGCGACAGCTTAATAACCCCATTTACAAGGCGTGATTATAAGTAACAAAACGTATATGGAATGGGTACACATAATTTTTAATAATATAATTTTGATAATATGGTGCGTTATATAAATCATAGAACTAACACACCAAATTCTGCTCATCAAATTGCTGCACTTACAGTAACTTCAACTTCAATCAGGCGCTGAATGACTTGGCATTGACCTATGTCCATGCTAGCAAGTAGAATTTGAAGCTATAACTTGATCTTTTCTTGTTCTTTTCTCTAGTGCCTTATCAATGTCGTCTAGATGTGCATTACGACCAATCCTTTTGAATTTATTCAAGGCTCTCCTGGATAATGACAAAAAATGATAAAGATCATTAGAAAGGTTTGTTACTGTTGCAACGAAAAACTAAGACTGGAAGCAACATTGGTCCAAATATGGCGACACAAGACACTCACGGAGGTACCAATTTATGTGTTATGTTGTTGGATGGAGATTTGAAAGCATATCATTTGGAAAGTTCTGCATATACATGTGCATCAGATTGAGATTTTTATTACATGGATATTTTGATGTAGTTAACCACATTCGAGAATCTCTATAATTTGAAAAGACCAACTCGAAGCACAGTCATATGTGGCAACCTTTATATGAAGGAGAAATGAGATGAAATTCCAAAACCATCAAAATCACGGGCTTTTCCAAAGCATGGTAAAACAAGAAAAAAGAGAAATCGGCACCTTGAAACTCAAGCTCAGTGACAGTATCCAACAAAATTTTGGGGTACCTCAAGAAACAGTAGTATGCATGGAAAATTGATGCACATAAATAAAAAATGCTTACAATCTTTCATATCCTATCACGTAAGAACAACTGCAAATACAAAAAGACGATTTCTACTCTCATGGCAATATATAAGATAATATCAGTTCGATTGTTTATGATATAACTAAATATCACAAACTCAGACATTATGCTAACATCATTGTTTCAAAAAACTGAAGTAATAATTAGGAAATGCATAAAAATAAATACAGATAAGCATATACACATTCATATAGACCTGCGATAACTCGTGATAAACAGCCAACCGAGCAGTTTCAAGGAAAAAAATAGTGTGAATTTGAGCGAGGATCAAATCAATTTCAGCTTTTTAATAGATTGTAATATTAGAATTAGGGGTGCTCCACCTCTTGAATTCTGGATAAAAACAGATAATAAAAAAAACTAACTTTTTAATTGGCCATTTAAGAGATTTAATTTATACAGAAACTTCGTACTAACTGTTTGTGAATACTTCGGGTAACAACTTATAGTATATATGAACAGAAGACTGAATTTAGAAACTAATCCAACTGATGAGGCTATATTTTAATCTATGGTTTACCCAAAATAACAAACATAACATTAAACAAATTAAATTAGGAGATTTTCAAAGTTAAAACCCCAAAGTTCAAGAAACACTGGAACTTACTTTTGAAGCTAGATTAGGATTAATGGAAGTTGGAATCAGATGTGATGCTTGAAGGGAGAAGCGGCAGTCTTTGTTCCTAACCTGAACCCGCCAGAAGACCTTGCAGATCGATAACCGTAAGCTGTAAAAACATTCAAGGTCAAATGACAAGTAGATGAAGAATTCTTGAAAAAAATTGTAATAAAGGCAGAGACAACGGGAGCGACCAACTAATACATTCTCTGAACACGAAACAGAGTGTTACAAAAACAAATAACTTAGATCAACCATACCATTATCCAAAATCACAAACCAGCCTCATTACTCTCATATCTGCATCTCCAATCGCAGGCTTAACACCTGCCAACAATAACTGTGTAGAAAATACAAGAAACAAGACATATAATGCAAATTACAAAAAAAAAAAAAAAAAAAAAAAAATGAAAGCTTACAGAATATGAATAGGCGCATGACACATCAGGAGCTCCCGAATCATATACGTATTACGAAAATAGGTGGGAATGAGGTGACGAAGGAAAAAAAAAAGCTGGATCGCAGTGTGAAGGGAAAAAAACACGGATCACCTCCACTTGTATACCCATTGGCACTCTTTTATTCAATAGGCCGGTGACATACCTTGATGAGAAAGCCCCCGTTTGCACTCTCACTAAACGGGGATGTTGGAAAGAAATAGATGTCACCACCACTATGTTCGTCGAAAAAGTGTCGGCATACTTGATCGCGTATATGTTTGGTGAGAGTAACCCGCTGTTAGGTGAATGGTATTTTTGGCAGGGGTCTCCTGTTATCCTTGATCAAGCTCCTGTTATCCTTGATCAAGCTTTACAACCGGGCACCCTTTACGGTTTTTTATAAAGGGGTTGGCCTTGCTGGTTTTGCCAACAGTTTTGGAAGAAACGTTATACTTGCTAGTCTTTATACCCTGAAATATGGAGAAAATTCACAAAAAGGTTTTGCGTTTGAAAGTCTTTACTTTAATTTAAGTTAGTCTTGTCGAATTATGTCTATTAGGAGTCTCGTTTATCGAGGTATAGATGGAAATAATCAGACTATGACAATGACTGCGATTCCCTTTACAAATTGGGAATCGGCATGTAAAAACTTGAAAAATCTCAAATTGTATAAGGAATTTCGAAGGAATCAATTTTTAAATTGAAAAAAATTGGTTTAAGTGAATTGAACATTAAACAAAATATCAGGCTTGTCTTAAGAGAAATAGAGAGTAGCCGGATGTCGAGGAAGATTGAGGAAAAAGTAGAAAAATGGTGATCCTTTCGTAACATAGGTATTTTTACTGTTTCTTTTTCTTTTTGTAAGTGTCTTGCGACTATTAAGCGATGATGATGCTAATAGTATATGTTTTTTCTTATATAGTTCCATATCATGGAAGGATTCGCATTCGCAGTAAGTAAGGCTTGAAGGGTTGAAGCAACGGCTTGCATGCTTCTCGGGAACATTTAGTGGAACTATATTACTTGCGAATCCTTCCATGATATGAAACTATATAACAAAAATCATATATTGTTAGCATCATTATCATTTAATAGTCGCGCACACACAAAAATACCTATATTACGAAAGGCATCACCATTTTCCACTTCTACCCAATCTTCCTCGACATCCGCTACTCTCTACTTCTCTTAAGACTATCCCGATATTTTGTCTAATGTTCAATTCATTAAACCAATTTTTTCAATTTAAAATTTTGATTCCTCGAAATTCCTTATATAATTTGAGACTCTTCAAGTTTTAGATGCTAATTCCCAATTTGTAAAGGGAACGGCAATTCGTCATAGTCGATTATTTCCATCCATACCTCGATAAACGAGACCCTAATAGACATAAATTGACAAGACTAACTTAAATTAAAGCAATAACTTTCAAACGCAAAATTTTTGTGAATTTTCTCCATATTTTAGAGTATAAAGACTAGCAAGTATAATGTCTCTTCCAAAAGCTGTTGGGAGACCAACCCCTTCATAAAAAACCGTAAAGGGTGCCCGGTTGTAAGTTTGATCAAGAACAATAGGAGACTCGGTCAAAAATACCATTCACCTAACGTGAGTCAACCCCACCAAACATATGCGCGATCAAGTATGCCGACACTTTTCGACGAGCGGTGGTGGTGACATCTATTTCTTTCTTTCCCATCAAGGTATGTCACCGGCTTATTGAATAAAGAGGGCTATTAAATAAAGAGTGCCGCCCAGCTACAAGTCCTTATCAAGGATTCGATGGCCGTGCGGTACCTAAAGCGAAAAACACCTACATCAATCCTGTCGAATCTAAAGAAACCTATCTCGTTGTCGAGATTACGGAGATCGTAGAACCTAAAAAATTATTATTCAAGATTTCAAGATTTGAAAAGAAAAACCCGAATAATATTTCACAAAGGCATTAAAACACCTTTTTTCAAAATGAAGCTCAACACGGTTTACATAATAGAAAAAGCAAACTACGCATGATTTTAGAATTGAGGTAAATATTCCAATCTGATTAACTTGACAAGATTTTACATTCAATCAATCACTATCACTAAACATTCACTAATACTTTAGAACAATCTATTATACAAGGCAACAAAATAAAACAGTGAAAACTAAGTAGAAATTTATAGTATGAAACATAGAAAATATTGCTTACAACTGCTTAGGCTGTGTTTAGCAAAACTAGTTGATAAGTTAGCTGGTAGCTGATAAGCTAACTGATAGCTGATTGGGTAGCTGATAAGCTAGCTGATTAGGTAGCTGATTAGGTAGCTGATAAGCTAGCTGGTTTTTTTTATAAAATTACATAAAATGACATCACTTTTATTTTTCTATTATTTTTTAAACTTTCTCATTACATTTTAACAATAATTGTTATAAAATAAAATAAATGATATTTTTGTCTATTATTATTTTAATATATATCTTACCTCTAAATTACACATATGTCCTATTCACGATTCATTGTCACTTTGAAAAGTCATTGATAATTTATTTTTGATGGTTTAAAATTACCATTTGAATAGGACTTGTGTGTATAATTTTAGTTACGAACAAGTTCACAACAACAATAGGTATCAAAAAGATTCCGTAAACTATAAAAGATAAATCGAACACAATTATTATAGTATATTTATAATAAAGTAATTCATTACAAGTGTAATAGAGTGATGATCAGACTAACCATAATTTTTCGCGTAGACTAACCATAATTTTTCGCGTCCACCACTCATCTGAGCCTCAATTTTTCCCAAAAAGTTAACGGATGGTGGGTTTATTTGTAATATGTCAATTACTCAGGGGGTGTTTATGTAAAAAACCCTATGTTTTTATTTAGGTCACGGACATATATGGAATATATAAAGATGAGAAGCTAACTTCTTTTTTTTATAAACTTGAAAAATTAGCTTATCAATCAGCTAGCTTATAAGCTAACTGATAAGCTAGCTGATTTGAGAAGGTATCGTTTACGAAAGGAGCTTTTTTTAGTCAATGGTCAAATAAGCAAACTTATAAGCTAGTTGATAAGCTAGTGCTAAATCCAGTCTTAGTAGAGACAGAAGCCAGGAGAGGTAGGGTTTCACAGCGAGCTCCTGATCAAAAGTGGAAAAAGATTTTCATTTTGGCATTTTAAAAAGTAGATGGGCCAGAGGGTGTATGAGCATCAATGGCACGATTATCAACCTATTCGGACTAACCCCTCAAAGAAGTACCATAACCGGTAAGGATTTTCACAACTTGGAAGAGAATCTGAACATGTAAAGTATTCAGATGTTCCGAGTCCTTAAAGTCAAAAATCTGATTGAACCATTGCGCATCGACAAATCAAGGAAGTATATAGAGAGTAGAGGTAGTTTTGAAAGTAGTTACAAAAATGACAACACTTACTAGGGCAGCGTTTATATAGTGTATATGGCATTTTCTAGGGTTGAGCGGGCGGTTTCTTCTTATCCAATGGTCAGCCTACTCCTAATACCGACGACATCTAAATATTTTTTTTTTCTTAATTTTAACTCTTGCGTGTTTACATTTTCAAAGAAGGGATGAAACTTGTTTTGCCATTTTAGATATACTGTTTTTTTTATCTCAAGTTTAGCAATAATTCTTTTGATACTCAAATTATCGAATAATAAAATTTCGAGACAACTTGCAAAAATATACAATATTGAGGAAGGTTAACAATCGGATAACACGAATAGACAATCGAGTAACACGAATATACAATCGGGTAACTCGATTGCGAAATGCGAGTAACTCGAACTTATTACTCGAGTAACGAATGCCTCTTTCGGGTAACTCGAATTCATGCGAGTAATCCCTTTCGGGTAACTCGAACAGTCGAGTAACTCGAATGGACAATCGGGTAACTCGAATGTGAAATGCGAGTAACTCGAAACTCTTACTCGAGTTACGCCAATCGAGTAACTCGTATTCGTTCGAGTAACCTGTAAATCTTACTCTATTGTGTAACTCGTGTTACCCGAAAATAAATATCGTATGTTTTTGCAAGTTGACTCGAAATTTGTTACTCGAAAGTACAATATATGACTCGAATGAATTCGAGTAAATGTCAATTCCGACAATTTGGGTATCAAAAGAGTTGGTGTTAAACTTTGGACAAAAATGAATAATGTTATATATAAAAGGACAAAGTCAGCTATTCCCACTTTCAACGAATGTCGTGGCTATCTATCTATTCTGATTTACTTTAATGTTGACCATGTTCTTAATTTAATGTCTGTTCTGATTTACTCCTAATGTAAATAGCGTTTTCCGTTTTATTGACCAGCCAACTAATTTGAAACCATTCGATTTTCGACCATATTTTTGAAATTTAAATACAATACTTCCAAAATTTTACATTAAATATTTTTTGGACTTAATTTTCAATATTTTTAATTCAATTCATTATCATAAAATTCAGTTCCATCATATTCAATAAATTATTAATATTTTTAGTTATTATTCTATATTACAAAATTTTATGAGAATCAATTTTGATACCTAATCGTTTTGCTTAAAAACAATAAAATGTGATCCAAAAGATTGTTGATGTTGACTTTTTTTTTCATTTTATTTAATTTGAACTCTTTTTTTTTTATTTAGGCGACCTTATAATTTCTCTTTTTGCCTTAGCCTCTATTGTTTTTCGCATCCAGTATCCGCTGTAATTGTCGCAGAGAGGGGGGGGGTGTCACAGTGTCCAATCACCGGTGCGGCGAAGCTAAAACACACACCACAGTTTACCCCTTTTACCGACATAATACAATTTACTATTTACTATAGATAACTGTTTCATTTATGTTTTGGTATCAAAGATTGATGAGGCATTTTATATAGGCTATACAAATAGAATCATTCCAAACATATGAATTCGAACATGGGAAAGAATATAGAATCCAGTAACTTTATAATGATGTGGTATCCCTATATATGATACCTAATCTAATTAGTATCTATTGATGTAAGCCACACATTGGAAATTACGGAAATTTAATTTAAATACTTTTCTTTCCCTTTTATAGCCAAAATATTGTGCTTTCAGACCTCATGCTGCCAACCCTTCTAAGAAAAACTGAAATATCAAAGTCGGCGACAGCTTAATAACCCCATTTACAAGACGTGATTATAAGTAACAAAACGTATATAGAATGGGTACACATAATTTTTAATAATATAATTTTGATAATATGGTGCGTTATATAAATCATAGAACTAACACACCAAATTCTGCTCATCAAATTGCTGCACTTACAGTAACTTCAACTTCAATCAGGCGCTGAATGACTTGGCATTGACCTATGTCCATGCTAGCAAGTAGAATTTGAAGCTATAACTTGATCTTTTCTTGTTCTTTTCTCTAGTGCCTTATCAATGTCGTCTAGATGTGCATTACGACCAATCCTTTTGAATTTATTCAAGGCTCTCCTGGATAATGACAAAAATGATAAAGATCATTAGAAAGGTTTGTTACTGTTGCAACGAAAAACTAAGACTTGAAGCAACATTGGTCCAAATATGGCGACACAAGACACTCACGGAGGTACCAATTTATGTGTTATGTTGTTGGATGGAGATTTGAAAGCATATCATTTGGAAAGTTCTGCATATACATGTGCATCAGATTGAGATTTTTATTACATGGATATTTTGATGTAGTTAACCACATTCGAGAATCTCTATAATTTGAAAAGACCAACTCGAAGCACAGTCATATGTGGCAACCTTCATATGAAGGAGAAATGAGATGAAATTCCAAAACCATCAAAATCACGGGCTTTTCCAAAGCATGGTAAAACAAGAAAAAAGAGAAATCGGCACCTTGAAACTCAAGCTCAGTGACAGTATCCAACAAAATTTTGGGGTACCTCAAGAAACAGTAGTATGCATGGAAAATTGATGCACATAAATAAAAATGCTTACAATCTTTCATATCCTATCACGTAAGAACAACTGCAAATACAAAAAGACGATTTCTACTCTCATGGCAATATATAAGATAATATCAGTTCGATTGTTTATGATATAACTAAATATCACAAACTCAGACATTATGCTAACATCATTGTTTCAAAAAACTGAAGTAATAATTAGGAAATGCATAAAAATAAATACAGATAAGCATATACACATTCATATAGACCTGCGATAACTCGTGATAAACAGCCAACCGAGCAGTTTCAAGGAAAAATAGTGTGAATTTGAGCGAGGATCAAATCAATTTCAGCTTTTTAATAGATTGTAATATTAGAATTAGGGTGCTCCACCTCTTGAATTCTGGATAAAAACAGATAATAAAAAAAACTAACTTTTTAATTGGCCATTTAAGAGATTTAATTTATACAGAAACTTCGTACTAACTGTTTGTGAATACTTCGGGTAACAACTTATAGTATATATGAACAGAAGACTGAATTTAGAAACTAATCCAACTGATGAGGCTATATTTTAATCTATGGTTTACCCAAAATAACAAACATAACATTAAACAAATTAAATTAGGAGATTTTCAAAGTTAAAACCCCAAAGTTCAAGAAACACTGGAACTTACTTTTGAAGCTAGATTAGGATTAATGGAAGTTGGAATCAGATGTGATGCTTGAAGGGAGAAGCGGCAGTCTTTGTTCCTAACCTGAACCCCGCCAGAAGACCTTGCAGATCGATAACCGTAAGCTGTAAAAAACATTCAAGGTCAAATGACAAGTAGATGAAGAATTCTTGAAAAAAAATTGTAATAAAGGCAGAGACAACGGGGAACGACCAACTAATACATTCTCTGAACACGAAACAGAGTGTTACAAAAACAAATAACTTAGATCAACCATACCATTATCCAAAAATCACAAACCAGCCTCATTACTCTCATATCTGCATCTCCAATCGCATGCTTAACACCTGCCAACAATTACTGTGTATAAAATACAAGAAACAAGACTTATAATGCAAATTACAAAAAAAAAAAAAAAAAAAAAAAAAAAAATGAAAGCTTACCAGAATATGAATAGGCGCATGACACATCAGGAGCTCCCAGAATCATATCTGTGTTACGAAAATAGGTGGGAATGAGGTGACGAAGGAAAAAAAAAAACTGGATCGCAGGTGACGAAGGGAAAAAAACCTGGATCACCTCCACTGTATACCCATTGGCACTCTTTTATTCAATAGGCCGGTGACATACCTTGATGAGAAAGCCCCCGTTTGCACTCTCACTAAACGGGGATGTTGGAAAGAAATAGATGTCACCACCACTATGTTCGTCGAAAAAATGTCTGCATACTTGATCGCGTATATGTTTGGTGAGAGTAACCCACTGTTAGGTGAATGGTATTTTTGGCAGGGGTCTCCTGTTATCCTTGATCAAGCTCCTGTTATCCTTGATCAAGCTTTACAACTGGGCACCCTTTACGGTTTTTTATAAAGGGGTTGGCCTTGGTTTTGCCAACAGTTTTGGAAGAAAGCGTTATACTTGCTAGTCTTTATACTGAAATATGGAGAAAATTCACAAAAGGTTTTGCGTTTGAAAGTCTTTACTTTAATTTAAGTTAGTCTTGTCGAATTATGTCTATTAGGAGTCTCGTTTATCGAGGTATAGATGGAAATAATCAGACTATGACGACTGCAGTTCCCTTTTTACAAATTGGGAATCAGCATGTAAAAACTTGAAAAATCTCAAATTGTATAAGGAATTTCGAAGGAATCAATTTTTAAATTGAAAAAAATTGGTTTAAGTGAATTGAACATTAAACAAAATATCAGGCTTGTCTTAAGAGAAATAGAGAGTAGCCGGATGTCGAGGAAGATTGAGGAAAAAGTAGAAAAATGGTGATCCTTTCGTAACATAGGTATTTTTTCTGTTTCTTTTTCTTTTTGTAAGTGTGCGCGACTATTAACTGATGATGATGCTAATAGTATACGTTTTTTCTTATATAGTTCCATATCATGGAAGGATTCGCATTCGCAGAAGTAAGGTTGGCTTGAAGGGTTCAGAAGCAACCAGCTTGCATGCTTCTCGGGAACATTTAGTGGAACTATATTACTTCTGCGAATCCTTCCATGATATGAAACTATATAACAAAAATCATATATTGTTAGCATCATTATCATTTAATAGTCGCGCACACACAAAAAATACCTATATTACGAAAGGCATCACCATTTTCCAGCTTCTACCCAATCTTCCTCGACATCCGGCTACTCTCTACTTCTCTTAAGACTATCCCGATATTTTGTCTAATGTTCAATTCATTAAACCAATTTTTTTCAATTTAAAATTTTGATTCCCTCGAAATTCCTTATATAATTTGAGACTCTTCAAGTTTTAGATGCTAATTCCCAATTTGTAAAAAGGGAACGGCAATTCGTCATAGTCTGATTATTTCCATCCATACCTCGATAAACGAGACCCCTAATAGACATAAATTGACAAGACTAACTTAAATTAAAGCAATAACTTTCAAACGCAAAAATTATTTGTGAATTTTCTCCATATTTTAGAGTATAAAGACTAGCAAGTATAATGTCTCTTCCAAAACTGTTGGGAGACCAACCCCTTCATAAAAACCGTAAAGGGTGCCCAGTTGTAAGTTTGATCAAGAACAATAGGAGACTCGGTCAAAATACCATTCACCTAACAAAGAGGTCAACCTCACCAAACATATGCGCGATCAAGTATGCCGACACTTTTTCGACGAGCGGTGGTGGTGACATCTATTTCTTTCTTTCCCATCAAGGTATGTCACCGCCTATTGAATAAAAGAGGGCCTATTAAATAAAAGAGTGCCGCCCAAGCTACAAGTCCTTATCAAGGATTCGATGGCCGTGCGGTACCTAAAACGAAAAACACCTACATCAATCCTCTGTCAAATCTAAAGAAACCCTATCTTGTTGTCCAAGATTACGGAGATCGTAGAACCTAAAAAAATTATTATTCAAGATTTCAAGATTTGAAAAGAAAAACCCAAATAATATTTCACAAAGGCATTAAAACACCTTTTTTCAAAATGAAGCTCAACACAGTTTACATAATAGAAAAAGCAAACTCGCATGCAATTTTAGAATTGAGGTAAATATTCCAATACAATTAACCAGCAATATTTTAAATTCAATCTAGATCGGCAATTCGTGCGTGTCGGGTCGTTATCGGGTCGACACGATAACGACACGACACGATAAGGCCAAACACGAACCACGACCCGTTAAGTATATGCACGATACGAACCACGAACCACGACGAAAGGTTGAAACACGTACCACGACCACGAACCACGACACGAACACGATATTTTTCGTGTTGACACGACACGATAACGACACGATACGACACGAATCGATAAATTCAAATAAAAATTAAAAATTAAACTTAAAATATTTAAAATGATAATAAAATTAATGCTAAAAATATATAAATATTATCGGGTTACACGAACCGCGACCGACGACCACGAACACGAAAGTTATCGTGTTACACGAACACGACACGAATCCGACACGAACACGACACGAAATTAGTGTGTCCTTATCGTGTCGACACGATAAGGACACGAACACGATAAGACCAAACACTAACCCATTAATTTCGTGCGTGTTCGTGTCGGGTTATCGTGTCGTGTCGGAAATTGTCAGCCCTAATTCAATCACTATCACTAAACATTCACTAATACTTTAGAACAATCTATTATACAAGGCAACAAAATAAAACAGTGAAAACTAAGTAGAAATTTATAGTATGAAACATAGAAAATATTGCTTACAACTGCTTAGGCTGTGTTTAGCAAAACTAGTTGATAAGTTAGCTGGTAGCTGATAAGCTAACTGATAGCTGATTGGGTAGCTGATAAGCTAGCTGATTAGGTAGCTGATAAGCTAGCTGGTTTTTTTTATAAAATTACATAAAATGACATCACTTTTATTTTTCTATTATTTTTTAAACTTTCTCATTACATTTTAACAATAATTGTTATAAAATAAAATAAATGATATTTTTGTCTATTATTATTTTAATATATATGCTACCTCTAAATTACACATATGTCCTATTCACAGTTCACTGTCACTTTGAAAAGTCATTGATAATTTATTTTTGATGGTTTAAAATTACCGCTGAATAGGACTTGTGTGTATAATTTTAGTTACGAACAAGTTCACAACAACAATAGGTATCAAAAAGATTCCGTAAACTATAAAAGATAAATCGAACACAATTATTATAGTATATTTATAATAAAGTAATTCATTACAAGTGTAATAGAGTGATGATCGACTAACCATAATTTTTCGCGTCCACCACTCATCCGAGCCTCAATTTTTCCCAAAAAGTTAACGGATGGTGGGTTTATTTGTAATATGTCAATTACTCGGGGTGTTTATGTAAAAACCCTATGTTTTTATTTAGGTCACGGACATATATGGAATATATAAAGATGAGAAGCTAACTTCTTTTTTTATAAACTTGAAAAATTAGCTTATCAATCGGCTAGCTTATAAGCTAACCGATAAGCTAGCCGATTTGAGAAGGTATCGTTTATGAAAGGAGCTTTTTTTAGTCAATGGTCAAATAAGCAAACTTATAAGCTAGTTGATAAGCTAGTGCTAAATCCAGTCTTAGTAGAGACAGAAGCCAGGAGAGGTAGGGTTTCACAGCGACCTCCTGATCAAAAGTGGAAAAAGATTTTCATTTTGGCATTTTAAAAGTAGATGGGCCAGAGGGTGTATGAGCATCCGACCGGCCTGATTGTCAACCCTATTCCAGACTAACCCCTCAAAGAAGTACCATAACCGGTAAGGATTTTCACAACTTGGAAGAGAATCTGAACATGTAAAGTATTCAGATGTTCCGAGTCCTTAAAGTCAAAAATCTGATTGAACCATTGCGCATCGACAAATCAAGGAAGTATATAGAGAGTAGAGGTAGTTTTGAAAGTAGTTACAAAAATGACAACACTTACTAGGGCAGCGTTTATATAGTGTATATGGCATTTTCTAGGGTTGAGCGGGCGGTTTCTTCTTATCCAATGGTCAGCCTACTCCTAATACCGACATCTAAATATTTTTTTTTTCTTAATTTTAACTCTTGCGTGTTTACATTTTCAAAGAAGGGATGAAACTTGTTTTGCCATTTTAGATATACTGTTTTTTTTATCTCAAGTTTAGCAATAATTCTTTTGATACTCAAATTATCGAATAATAAAATTTGAGACAACTTGCAAAAATATACAATATTGAGGAAGGTTAACAATCGGATAACACGAATAGACAATCGAGTAACACGAATATACAATCGGGTAACTCGATTGCGAAATGCGAGTAACTCGAACTTATTACTCGAGTAACGAATGCCTCTTTCGGTAACTCGAATTCATGCGAGTAATCCCTTTCGGTAACTCGAGCAATGAGTAACTCGAATGGACAATCGGGTAACTCGAATGTGAAATGCGAGTAACTCGAAACTCTTACTCGAGTAACCCGAATACTCGAGTTACGCCAATCGAGTAACTTCGTATTCGCTCGAGTAACTGTAAATCTTACTCTCTTGTGTAACTCGTGTTACCCGAAAATAAATATCGTATGTTTTTGCAAGTTGACTCGAAATTTGTTACTCGAAAGTACAATATATGACTCGAATGAATTCGAGTAAATGTCAATTCCAACAATTTGGGTATCAAAAGAGTTGGTGTTAAACTTTGGACAAAAATGAATAATGCTATATATAAAAGGACAAAGTCAGCTATTCCCACTTTCAACGAATGTCGTGGCTATCTATCTATTCTGATTTACTTTAATGTTGACCATGTTCTTAATTTAATGTCTGTTCTGATTTACTCCTAATGTCGGCAACGCGTTTTCCGCTTTATTGACCGGCCAACTAATTTGAAACCATTCGATTTTCGACCATATTTTTGAAATTTAAATACAATACTTCCAAAATTTTACATTAAATATTTTTTTTGGACTTAATTTTCAATATTTTTTAATTCAATTCATTATCATAAAATTCAGTTCCATCATATTCAATAAATTATTAATATTTTTAGTTATTATTCTATATTACAAAATTTTATGAGAATCAATTTTGATACCTAATCGTTTTGCTTAAAAACAATAAAATGTGATCCAAAAGATTGTTGATGTTGACTTTTTTCATTTTATTTAATTTGAACTCTTTTTTTTTTATTTAGGCGACCTTATAATTTCTCTTTTTGCCTTAGCCTCTATTGTTTTTCGCATCCAGTATCCGCTGTAATTGTCGCAGAGAGGGGGGGGGTGTCACAGTGTCCAATCACCGGTGCGGCGGCTAAAACACACACCACAGTTTACCCCTTTTACCGACATAATACAATTTACTATTTACTATAGATAACTGTTTCATTTATGTTTTGGTATCAAAGATTGATGAGGCATTTTATATAGGCTATACAAATAGAATCATTCCAAACATATGAATTCGTACATGGGAAAGAATATAGAATCCAGTAACTTTATAATGATGTGGTATCCCTATATATGATACCTAATCTAATTAGTATCTATTGATGTAAGCCACACATTGGAAATTACGGAAATTTAATTTAAATACTTTTCTTTCCCTTTTATAGCCAAAATATTCTGCTTTCAGACCTCATGCTGCCAACCCTTCTAAGAAAAACTGAAATATCAAAGTCGGCGACAGCTTAATAACCCCATTTACAAGACGTGATTATAAGTAACAAAACGTATATGGAATGGGTACACATAATTTTTAATAATATAATTTTGATAATATGGTGCGTTATATAAATCATAGAACTAACACACCAAATTCTGCTCATCAAATTGCTGCACTTACAGTAACTTCAACTTCAATCAGGCGCTGAATGACTTGGCATTGACCTATGTCCATGCTAGCAAGTAGAATTTGAAGCTATAACTTGATCTTTTCTTGTTCTTTTCTCTAGTGCCTTATCAATGTCGTCTAGATGTGCATTACGACCAATCCTTTTGAATTTATTCAAGGCTCTCCTGGATAATGACAAAAAATGATAAAGATCATTAGAAAGGTTTGTTACTGTTGCAACGAAAAACTAAGACTTGAAGCAACATTGGTCCAAATATGGCGACACAAGACACTCACGGAGGTACCAATTTATGTGTTATGTTGTTGGATGGAGATTTGAAAGCATATCATTTGGAAAGTTCTGCATATACATGTGCATCAGATTGAGATTTTTATTACATGGATATTTTGATGTAGTTAACCACATTCGAGAATCTCTATAATTTGAAAAGACCAACTCGAAGCACAGTCATATGTGGCAACCTTTATATGAAGGAGAAATGAGATGAAATTCCAAAACCATCAAAATCACGGGCTTTTCCAAAGCATGGTAAAACAAGAAAAAGAGAAATCGGCACCTTGAAACTCAAGCTCAGTGACAGTATCCAACAAAATTTTGGGGTACCTCAAGAAACAGTAGTATGCATGGAAAATTGATGCACATAAATAAAAAATGCTTACAATCTTTCATATCCTATCACGTAAGAACAACTGCAAATACAAAAAGACGATTTCTACTCTCATGGCAATATATAAGATAATATCAGTTCAATTGTTTATGATATAACTAAATATCACAAACTCAGACATTATGCTAACATCATTGTTTCAAAAAACTGAAGTAATAATTAGGAAATGCATAAAAATAAATACAGATAAGCATATACACATTCATATAGACCTGCGATAACTCGTGATAAACAGCCAACCGAGCAGTTTCAAGGAAAAAAATAGTGTGAATTTGAGCGAGGATCAAATCAATTTCAGCTTTTTAATAGATTGTAATATTAGAATTAGGGGTGCTCCACCTCTTGAATTCTGGATAAAAACAGATAATAAAAAAAACTAACTTTTTAATTGGCCATTTAAGAGATTTAATTTATACAGAAACTTCGTACTAACTGTTTGTGAATACTTCGGGTAACAACTTATAGTATATATGAACAGAAGACTGAATTTCGAGAAACTAATCCAACTGATGAGGCTATATTTTAATCTATGGTTTACCCAAAATAACAAACATAACATTAAACAAATTAAATTAGGAGATTTTCAAAGTTAAAACCCCAAAGTTCAAGAAACACTGGAACTTACTTTTGAAGCTAGATTAGGATTAATGGAAGTTGGAATCAGATGTGATGCTTGAAGGGAGAAGCGGCAGTCTTTGTTCCTAACCTGAACCCCGCAGAAGACCTTGCAGATCGATAACCGTAAGCTGTAAAAACATTCAAGGTCAAATGACAAGTAGATGAAGAATTCTTGAAAAAAAATTGTAATAAAGGCAGAGACAACGGGGAACGACCAACTAATACATTCTCTGAACACGAAACAGAGTGTTACAAAAACAAATAACTTAGATCAACCATACCTGCATCTCCAATCGCATGCTTAACACCTGCCAACAATTACTGTGTATAAAATACAAGAAACAAGACTTATAATGCAAATTACAAAAAAAAAAAAAAAAAAATGAAAGCTTACCAGAATATGAATAGGCGCATGACACATCAGGAGCTCCCAGAATCATATCTGTGTTACGAAAATAGGTGGGAATGAGGTGACGAAAAAAAACTGGATCGCAGTGACGAAGGGAAAAAAACCTGGATCACCTCCATCGTATACCCATTGGCACTCTTTTATTCAATAGGCCGGTGACATACCTTGATGAGAAAGCCCCCGTTTGCACTCTCACTAAACGGGGATGTTGGAAAGAAATAGATGTCACCACCACTATGTTCGTCGAAAAAATGTCTGCATACTTGATCGCGTATATGTTTGGTGAGAGTAACCCACTGTTAGGTGAATGGTATTTTTGGCAGGGGTCTCCTGTTATCCTTGATCAAGCTCCTGTTATCCTTGATCAAGCTTTACAACTGGGCACCCTTTACGGTTTTTTATAAAGGGGTTGGCCTTGGTTTTGCCAACAGTTTTGGAAGAAACGTTATACTTGCTAGTCTTTATACCCTGAAATATGGAGAAAATTCACAAAAAGGTTTTGCGTTTGAAAGTCTTTATTTTAATTTAAGTTAGTCTTGTCGAATTATGTCTATTAGGAGTCTCGTTTATCGAGGTATAGATGGAAATAATCAGACTATGACGAACTGCAGTTCCCTTTTTACAAATTGGGAATCAGCATGTAAAAACTTGAAAAATCTCAAATTGTATAAGGAATTTCGAAGGAATCAATTTTTAAATTGAAAAAAATTGGTTTAAGTGAATTGAACATTAAACAAAATATCAGGCTTGTCTTAAGAGAAATAGAGAGTAGCCGGATGTCGAGGAAGATTGAGGAAAAAGTAGAAAAATGGTGATCCTTTCGTAACATAGGTATTTGTTCTGTTTCTTTTTCTTTTTGTAAGTGTGCGCGACTATTAACTGATGATGATGCTAATAGTATATGTTTTTTCTTATATAGTTCCATATCATGGAAGGATTCGCATTCGCAGTAGTAAGGTTGGATTGAAGGGTTCAGAAGCAACCAGCTTGCATGCTTCTCGGGAACATTTAGTGGAACTATATTACTTCGCGAATCCTTCCATGATATGAAACTATATAACAAAATCATATATTGTTAGCATCATTATCATTTAATAGTCGCGCACACAAAAAATACCTATATTACGAAAGGCATCACCATTTTCCACTTCTACCCAATCTTCCTCGACATCCGGCTACTCTCTACTTCTCTTAAGACTATCCCGATATTTTGTCTAATGTTCAATTCATTAAACCAATTTTTTTCAATTTAAAATTTTGATTCCTCGAAATTCCTTATATAATTTGAGACTCTTCAAGTTTTAGATGCTAATTCCCAATTTGTAAAAAGGGAACGGCAATTCGTCATAGTCCGATTATTTCCATCCATACCTCGATAAACGAGACCCCTAATAGACATAAATTGACAAGACTAACTTAAATTAAAGCAATAACTTTCAAACGCAAAATTTTTTTGTGAATTTTCTCCATATTTTAGAGTATAAAGACTAGCAAGTATAATGTCTCTTCCAAAACTGTTGGGAGACCAACCCCTTCATAAAAAACCGTAAAGGGTGCCCAGTTGTAAGTTTGATCAAGAACAATAGGAGACTCGTCAAAAATACCATTCACCTAACAAAGAGGTCAACCTCACCAAACATATGCGCGATCAAGTATGCCGACACTTTTCGACGAGCAAAGGGTGGTGACATCTATTTCTTTCTTTCCCATCAAGGTATGTCACCGGCCTATTGAATAAAAGAGGGCCTATTAAATAAAAGAGTGCCGCCCAAGCTACAAGTCCTTATCAAGGATTCGATGGCCGTGCGGTACCTAAAACGAAAAACACCTACATCAATCCCCTGTCAAATCTAAAGAAACCCTATCTCGTTGTCCAAGATTACGGAGATCGTAGAACCTAAAAAAATTATTATTCAAGATTTCAAGATTTGAAAAGAAAAACCCAAATAATATTTCACAAAGGCATTAAAACACCTTTTTTTTCAAAATGAAGCTCAACACAGTTTACATAATAGAAAAAGCAAACTACTGCATGCAATTTTAGAATTCAGAGGTAAATATTCCAATACAATTAACCAGCAAGATTTTACATTCAATCTAGGGCTGGCAATTCGTGCGTGTCGGGTCGTTATCGGGTCGACACGATAACGACACGACACGATAAGGCCAAACACGAACACGACCCGTTAAGTATATGCCTGACACGAACACGAACACGACACGAAAGGTTGAAACACAGACACGACACGAACACGACACGAACACGATATTTTTCGTGTTGACACGACACGATAACGACACGATACGACACGAATCGATAAATTCAAATAAAAAATTAAAAAATAAACTTAAAATATTTAAAATGATAATAAAATTAATGCTAAAAATATATAAATATTATCGGGTTACACGAACACGACACGACACGACACGAACACGAAAGTTATCGTGTTACACGAACACGACACGAATCCGACACGAACACGACACGAAATTAGCGTGTCCTTATCGTGTCGACACGATAAGGACACGAACACGATAAGACCAAACACTAACCCATTAATTTCGTGCGTGTTCGTGTCGGGTTATCGTGTCGTGTCGGAAATTGTCAGCCCTAATTCAATCACTATCACTAAACATTCACTAATACTTTAGAACAATCTATTATACAAGGCAACAAAATAAAACAGAGAAAACTAAGTAGACATTTATAGTATGAAAAATAGAAAATATTGCTTACAATCTAGCCGTGTTTAGCAAAACTAGCTGATAAGTTAGCTGGTAGCTGATAAGCTACTGATAGCTGATTGGGTAGCTGATAAGCTAGCTGATTAGGTAGCTGATAAGCTAGCTGGTTTTTTTTATAAAATTACATAAAATGACATCACTTTTATTTTTCTATTATTTTTTAAACTTTCTCATTACATTTTAACAATAATTGTTATAAAATAAAATAAATGATATTTTTGTCTATTATTATTTTAATATATATGCTACCTCTAAATTACACATATGTCCTATTCACAGTTCACTGTCACTTTGAAAAGTCATTGATAATTTATTTTTGATGGTTTAAAATTACCGCTGAATAGGACTTGTGTGTATAATTTTAGTTACGAACAAGTTCACAACAACAATAGGTATCAAAAAGATTCCGTAAACTATAAAAGATAAATCGAACACAATTATTATAGTATATTTATAATAAAGTAATTCATTACAAGTGTAATAGAGTGATGATCAGACTAACCATAATTTTTCGCGTCCACCACTCATCTGAGCCTCAATTTTTCCCAAAAAGTTAACGGATGGTGGGTTTATTTGTAATATGTCAATTACTCAGGGGGTGTTTATGTAAAAAACCCTATGTTTTTATTTAGGTCACGGACATATATGGAATATATAAAGATGAGAAGCTAACTTCTTTTTTTTATAAACTTGAAAAATTAGCTTATCAATCAGCTAGCTTATAAGCTAACTGATAAGCTAGCTGATTTGAGAAGGTATCGCTTACTTAAAGGAGCTTTTTTAGTCAATGGTCAAATAAGCAAACTTATAAGCTAGTTGATAAGCTAGTGCTAAATCCATCTTAGTAGAGACAGGCCGTGAGAGGTAGGGTTTCACAGCGACCTCCTGATCAAAAGTGGAAAAAGATTTTCATTTTGGCATTTTAAAAAGTAGATGGGCCGAGGGTGTATGAGCATCCGACCGCCTGATTGTCAACCCTATTCCAGACTAACCCCTCAAAGAAGTACCATAACCGGTAAGGATTTTCACAACTTGGAAGAGAATCTGAACATGTAAAGTATTCAGATGTTCCGAGTCCTTAAAGTCAAAAATCTGATTGAACCATTGCGCATCGACAAATCAAGGAAGTATATAGAGAGTAGAGGTAGTTTTGAAAGTAGTTACAAAAATGACAACACTTACTAGGGCAGCGTTTATATAGTGTATATGGCATTTTCTAGGGTTGAGCGGGCGGTTTCTTCTTATCCAATGGTCAGCCTACTCCTAATACCGACGACATCTAAATATTTTTTTTTTCTTAATTTTAACTCTTGCGTGTTTACATTTTCAAAGAAGGGATGAAACTTGTTTTGCCATTTTAGATATACTGTTTTTTTTATCTCAAGTTTAGCAATAATTCTTTTGATACTCAAATTATCGAATAATAAAATTTCGAGACAACTTGCAAAAATATACAATATTGAGGAAGGTTAACAATCGGATAACACGAATAGACAATCGAGTAACACGAATATACAATCGGGTAACTCGATTGCGAAATGCGAGTAACTCGAACTTATTACTCGAGTAACGAATGCCTCTTTCGGTAACTCGAATTCATGCGAGTAATCCCTTTCGGGTAACTCGAACAGTCGAGTAACTCGAATGGACAATCGGGTAACTCGAATGTGAAATGCGAGTAACTCGAAACTCTTACTCGAGTAACCCGAATACTCGAGTTACGCCAATCGAGTAACTCGTATTCGTTCGAGTAACCTGTAAATCTTACTCTATTGTGTAACTCGTGTTACCCGAAAATAAATATCGTATGTTTTTGCAAGTTGACTCGAAATTTGTTACTCGAAAGTACAATATATGACTCGAATGAATTCGAGTAAATGTCAATTCCGACAATTTGGGTATCAAAAGAGTTGGTGTTAAACTTTGGACAAAAATGAATAATGTTATATATAAAAGGACAAAGTCAGCTATTCCCACTTTCAACGAATGTCGTGGCTATCTATCTATTCTGATTTACTTTAATGTTGACCATGTTCTTAATTTAATGTCTGTTCTGATTTACTCCTAATGTCGGCAACGTTTTCCGTTTTATTGACCAGCCAACTAATTTGAAACCATTCGATTTTCGACCATATTTTTGAAATTTAAATACAATACTTCCAAAATTTTACATTAAATATTTTTTTTGGACTTAATTTTCAATATTTTTTAATTCAATTCATTATCATAAAATTCAGTTCCATCATATTCAATAAATTATTAATATTTTTAGTTATTATTCTATATTACAAAATTTTATGAGAATCAATTTTGATACCTAATCGTTTTGCTTAAAAACAATAAAATGTGATCCAAAAGATTGTTGATGTTGACTTTTTTTTCATTTTATTTAATTTGAACTCTTTTTTTTTTATTTAGGCGACCTTATAATTTCTCTTTTTGCCTTAGCCTCTATTGTTTTTCGCATCCAGTATCCGCTGTAATTGTCGCAGAGAGGGGGTCACAGTGTCCAATCACCGGTGCGGCGAAGCTAAAACACACACCACAGTTTACCCCTTTTACCGACATAATACAATTTACTATTTACTATAGATAACTGTTTCATTTATGTTTTGGTATCAAAGATTGATGAGGCATTTTATATAGGCTATACAAATAGAATCATTCCAAACATATGAATTCGTACATGGGAAAGAATATAGAATCCAGTAACTTTATAATGATGTGGTATCCCTATATATGATACCTAATCTAATTAGTATCTATTGATGTAAGCCACACATTGGAAATTACGGAAATTTAATTTAAATACTTTTCTTTCCCTTTTATAGCCAAAATATTGTGCTTTCAGACCTCATGCTGCCAACCCTTCTAAGAAAAACTGAAATATCAAAGTCGGCGACAGCTTAATAACCCCATTTACAAGACGTGATTATAAGTAACAAAACGTATATGGAATGGGTACACATAATTTTTAATAATATAATTTTGATAATATGGTGCGTTATATAAATCATAGAACTAACACACCAAATTCTGCTCATCAAATTGCTGCACTTACAGTAACTTCAACTTCAATCAGGCGCTGAATGACTTGGCATTGACCTATGTCCATGCTAGCAAGTAGAATTTGAAGCTATAACTTGATCTTTTCTTGTTCTTTTCTCTAGTGCCTTATCAATGTCGTCTAGATGTGCATTACGACCAATCCTTTTGAATTTATTCAAGGCTCTCCTGGATAATGACAAAAAATGATAAAGATCATTAGAAAGGTTTGTTACTGTTGCAACGAAAAACTAAGACTGGAAGCAACATTGGTCCAAATATGGCGACACAAGACACTCACGGAGGTACCAATTTATGTGTTATGTTGTTGGATGGAGATTTGAAAGCATATCATTTGGAAAGTTCTGCATATACATGTGCATCAGATTGAGATTTTTATTACATGGATATTTTGATGTAGTTAACCACATTCGAGAATCTCTATAATTTGAAAAGACCAACTCGAAGCACAGTCATATGTGGCAACCTTTATATGAAGGAGAAATGAGATGAAATTCCAAAACCATCAAAATCACGGGCTTTTCCAAAGCATGGCAAAAAAAAGAAAAAAGAGAAATCGGCACCTTGAAACTCAAGCTCAGTGACAGTATCCAACAAAATTTTGGGGTACCTCAAGAAACAGTAGTATGCATGGAAAATTGATGCACATAAATAAAAAATGCTTACAATCTGTTATATCCTATCACGTAAGAACAACTGCAAATACAAAAAGACGATTTCCACTCTGATGGCAATATATAAGATAATATCAGTTCAATTGTTTATGATATAACTAAATATCACAAACTCAGACATTATGCTAACATCATTGTTTCAAAAAACTGAAGAAATAATTAGGAAATGCATAAAATTAAATACAGATAAGCATATACACATTCACGTAGACCTGCGATAACTCGTGATAAACAGCCAACCGAGCAGTTTCAAGGAAAAAAATAGTGTGAATTTGAGCGAGGATCAAATCAATTTCAGCTTTTTAATAGATTGTAATATTAGAATTAGGAGTGCTCCACATCTCTTGAATTCTGGATAAAAACAGATAATAAAAAAAATCCAACTTTTTAATTGGCCATTTAAGAGATTTAATTTATACAGAAACTTCGTACTAACTGTTTGTGAATACTTCGGGTAACAACTTATAGTATATATGAACAGAAAACTGAATTTCGAGAAACTAATCCAACTGATGAGGCTATATTTTAATCTATGGTTTACCCAAAATAACAAACATAACATTAAACAAATTAAATTAGGAGATTTTCAAAGTTAAAACCCCAAAGTTCAAGAAACACTGGAACTTACTTTTGAAGCTAGATTAGGATTAATGGAAGTTGGAATCAGATGTGATGCTTGAAGGGAGAAGCGGCAGTCTTTGTTCCTAACCTGAACCCCGCCAGAAGACCTTGCAGATCGATAACCGTAAGCTGTAAAAAACATTCAAGGTCAAATGACAAGTAGATGAAGAATTCTTGAAAAAAAATTGTAATAAAGGCAGAGACAACGGGGAACGACCAACTAATACATTCTCTGAACACGAAACAGAGTGTTACAAAAACAAATAACTTAGATCAACCATACCATTATCCAAAAATCACAAACCAGCCTCATTACTCTCATATCTGCATCTCCAATCGCATGCTTAACACCTGCCAACAATTACTGTGTATAAAATACAAGAAACAAGACTTATAATGCAAATTACAAAAAAAAAAAAAAAAAAAAAAAAAAAAAAATGAAAGCTTACCAGAATATGAATAGGCGCATGACACATCAGGAGCTCCCAGAATCATATCTGTGTTACGAAAATAGGTGGGAATGAGGTGACGAAGGAAAAAAAAAAAACTGGATCGCAGGTGACGAAGGGAATAAAACCTGGATCACCTCCACTGTATACCCATTGGCACTCTTTTATTCAATAGGCCGGTGACATACCTTGATGAGAAAGCCCCCGTTTGCACTCTCACTAAACGGGGATGTTGGAAAGAAATAGATGTCACCACCACTATGTTCGTCGAAAAAGTGTCGGCATACTTGATCGCGTATATGTTTGGTGAGAGTAACCCGCTGTTAGGTGAATGGTATTTTTGGCAGGGGTCTCCTGTTATCCTTGATCAAGCTCCTGTTATCCTTGATCAAGCTTTACAACCGGGCACCCTTTACGGTTTTTTATAAAGGGGTTGGCCTTGCTGGTTTTGCCAACAGTTTTGGAAGAAACGTTATACTTGCTAGTCTTTATACCCTGAAATATGGAGAAAATTCACAAAAAGGTTTTGCGTTTGAAAGTCTTTACTTTAATTTAAGTTAGTCTTGTCGAATTATGTCTATTAGGAGTCTCGTTTATCGAGGTATAGATGGAAATAATCAGACTATGACGAACTGCAGTTCCCTTTTTACAAATTGGGAATCAGCATGTAAAAACTTGAAAAATCTCAAATTGTATAAGGAATTTCGAAGGAATCAATTTTTAAATTGAAAAAAATTGGTTTAAGTGAATTGAACATTAAACAAAATATCAGGCTTGTCTTAAGAGAAATAGAGAGTAGCCGGATGTCGAGGAAGATTGAGGAAAAAGTAGAAAAATGGTGATCCTTTCGTAACATAGGTATTTTTTCTGTTTCTTTTTCTTTTTGTAAGTGTGCGCGACTATTAACTGATGATGATGCTAATAGTATATGTTTTTTCTTATATAGTTCCATATCATGGAAGGATTCGCATTCGCAGAAGTAAGGTTGGCTTGAAGGGTTCAGAAGCAACCAGCTTGCATGCTTCTCGGGAACATTTAGTGGAACTATATTACTTCTGCGAATCCTTCCATGATATGAAACTATATAACAAAAATCATATATTGTTAGCATCATTATCATTTAATAGTCGCGCACACACAAAAAATACCTATATTACGAAAGGCATCACCATTTTCCAGCTTCTACCCAATCTTCCTCGACATCCGGCTACTCTCTACTTCTCTTAAGACTATCCCGATATTTTGTCTAATGTTCAATTCATTAAACCAATTTTTTTCAATTTAAAATTTTGATTCCCTCGAAATTCCTTATATAATTTGAGACTCTTCAAGTTTTAGATGCTAATTCCCAATTTGTAAAAAGGGAACGGCAATTCGTCATAGTCTGATTATTTCCATCCATACCTCGATAAACGAGACCCCTAATAGACATAAATTGACAAGACTAACTTAAATTAAAGCAATAACTTTCAAACGCAAAATTTTTTTGTGAATTTTCTCCATATTTTAGAGTATAAAGACTAGCAAGTATAATGTCTCTTCCAAAACTGTTGGGAGACCAACCCCTTCATAAAAAACCGTAAAGGGTGCCCAGTTGTAAGTTTGATCAAGAACAATAGGAGACTCGGTCAAAAATACCATTCACCTAACAGTAGGTCAACCCCACCAAACATATGCGCGATCAAGTATGCCGACACTTTTTCGACGAGCAGTGGTGGTGACATCTATTTCTTTCTTTCCCATCAAGGTATGTCACCGGCCTATTGAATAAAAGAGGGCCTATTAAATAAAAGAGTGCCGCCCAAGCTACAAGTCCTTATCAAGGATTCGATGGCCGTGCGGTACCTAAAACGAAAAACACCTACATCAATCCCCTGTCAAATCTAAAGAAACCCTATCTCGTTGTCCAAGATTACGGAGATCGTAGAACCTAAAAAAATTATTATTCAAGATTTCAAGATTTGAAAAGAAAAACCCAAATAATATTTCACAAAGGCATTAAAACACCTTTTTTTTCAAAATGAAGCTCAACACAGTTTACATAATAGAAAAAGCAAACTACTGCATGCAATTTTAGAATTCAGAGGTAAATATTCCAATACAATTAACCAGCAAGATTTTACATTCAATCAATCACTATCACTAAACATTCACTAATACTTTAGAACAATCTATTATACAAGGCAACAAAATAAAACAGTGAAAACTAAGTAGAAATTTATAGTATGAAACATAGAAAATATTGCTTACAACTGCTTAGGCTGTGTTTAGCAAAACTAGTTGATAAGTTAGCTGGTAGCTGATAAGCTAACTGATAGCTGATTGGGTAGCTGATAAGCTAGCTGATTAGGTAGCTGATTAGGTAGCTGATAAGCTAGCTGGTTTTTTTTATAAAATTACATAAAATGACATCACTTTTATTTTTCTATTATTTTTTAAACTTTCTCATTACATTTTAACAATAATTGTTATAAAATAAAATAAATGATATTTTTGTCTATTATTATTTTAATATATATGCTACCTCTAAATTACACATATGTCCTATTCACAGTTCACTGTCACTTTGAAAAGTCATTGATAATTTATTTTTGATGGTTTAAAATTACCGCTGAATAGGACTTGTGTGTATAATTTTAGTTACGAACAAGTTCACAACAACAATAGGTATCAAAAAGATTCCGTAAACTATAAAAGATAAATCGAACACAATTATTATAGTATATTTATAATAAAGTAATTCATTACAAGTGTAATAGAGTGATGATCAGACTAACCATAATTTTTCGCGTCCACCACTCATCTGAGCCTCAATTTTTCCCAAAAAGTTAACGGATGGTGGGTTTATTTGTAATATGTCAATTACTCGGGGGTGTTTATGTAAAAACCCTATGTTTTTATTTAGGTCACGGACATATATGGAATATATAAAGATGAGAAGCTAACTTCTTTTTTATAAACTTGAAAAATTAGCTTATCAATCACTAGCTTATAAGCTAACCGATAAGCTAGCCGATTTGAGAAGGTATCGTTTACGAAAGGAGCTTTTTTAGTCAATGGTCAAATAAGCAAACTTATAAGCTAGTTGATAAGCTAGTGCTAAATCCAGTCTTAGTAGAGACAAGCCGGAGAGGTAGGGTTTCACAGCGAGCTCCTGATCAAAAGTGGAAAAAGATTTTCATTTTGGCATTTTAAAAAGTAGATGGGCCAGAGGGTGTATGAGCATCCGACCGGCCTGATTGTCAACCCTATTCCAGACTAACCCCTCAAAGAAGTACCATAACCGGTAAGGATTTTCACAACTTGGAAGAGAATCTGAACATGTAAAGTATTCAGATGTTCCAAGTCCTTAAAGTCAAAAATCTGATTGAACCATTGCGCATCGACAAATCAAGGAAGTATATAGAGAGTAGAGGTAGTTTTGAAAGTAGTTACAAAAATGACAACACTTACTAGGGCAGCGTTTATATAGTGTATATGGCATTTTCTAGGGTTGAGCGGGCGGTTTCTTCTTATCCAATGGTCAGCCTACTCCTAATACCGACGACATCTAAATATTTTTTTTTTCTTAATTTTAACTCTTGCGTGTTTACATTTTCAAAGAAGGGATGAAACTTGTTTTGCCATTTTAGATATACTGTTTTTTTTATCTCAAGTTTAGCAATAATTCTTTTGATACTCAAATTATCGAATAATAAAATTTCGAGACAACTTGCAAAAATATACAATATTGAGGAAGGTTAACAATCGGATAACACGAATAGACAATCGAGTAACACGAATATACAATCGGGTAACTCGATTGCGAAATGCGAGTAACTCGAACTTATTACTCGAGTAACGAATGCCTCTTTCGGGTAACTCAATTCATGCGAGTAATCCCTTTCGGTAACTCGAGCAATGAGTAACTCGAATGGACAATCGGGTAACTCGAATGTGAAATGCGAGTAACTCGAAACTCTTACTCGAGTTACGCCAATCGAGTAACTCGTATTCGTTCGAGTAACCTGTAAATCTTACTCTATTGTGTAACTCGTGTTACCCGAAAATAAATATCGTATGTTTTTGCAAGTTGACTCGAAATTTGTTACTCGAAAGTACAATATATGACTCGAATGAATTCGAGTAAATGTCAATTCCGACAATTTGGGTATCAAAAGAGTTGGTGTTAAACTTTGGACAAAAATGAATAATGTTATATATAAAAGGACAAAGTCAGCTATTCCCACTTTCAACGAATGTCGTGGCTATCTATCTATTCTGATTTACTTTAATGTTGACCATGTTCTTAATTTAATGTCTGTTCTGATTTACTCCTAATGTCGGCAACGTTTTCCGTTTTATTGACCAGCCAACTAATTTGAAACCATTCGATTTTCGACCATATTTTTGAAATTTAAATACAATACTTCCAAAATTTTACATTAAATATTTTTTTTGGACTTAATTTTCAATATTTTTTAATTCAATTCATTATCATAAAATTCAGTTCCATCATATTCAATAAATTATTAATATTTTTAGTTATTATTCTATATTACAAAATTTTATGAGAATCAATTTTGATACCTAATCGTTTTGCTTAAAAACAATAAAATGTGATCCAAAAGATTGTTGATGTTGACTTTTTTCATTTTATTTAATTTGAACTCTTTTTTTTTTATTTAGGCGACCTTATAATTTCTCTTTTGCCTTAGCCTCTATTGTTTTTCGCATCCAGTATCCGCTGTAATTGTCGCAGAGAGGGGGGGGGGTGTCACAGTGTCCAATCACCGGTGCGGCGAAGCTAAAACACACACCACAGTTTACCCCTTTTACCGACATAATACAATTTACTATTTACTATAGATAACTGTTTCATTTATGTTTTGGTATCAAAGATTGATGAGGCATTTTATATAGGCTATACAAATAGAATCATTCCAAACATATGAATTCGAACATGGGAAAGAATATAGAATCCAGTAACTTTATAATGATGTGGTATCCCTATATATGATACCTAATCTAATTAGTATCTATTGATGTAAGCCACACATTGGAAATTACGGAAATTTAATTTAAATACTTTTCTTTCCCTTTTATAGCCAAAATATTGTGCTTTCAGACCTCATGCTGCCAACCCTTCTAAGAAAAACTGAAATATCAAAGTCGGCGACAGCTTAATAACCCCATTTACAAGACGTGATTATAAGTAACAAAACGTATATAGAATGGGTACACATAATTTTTAATAATATAATTTTGATAATATGGTGCGTTATATAAATCATAGAACTAACACACCAAATTCTGCTCATCAAATTGCTGCACTTACAGTAACTTCAACTTCAATCAGGCGCTGAATGACTTGGCATTGACCTATGTCCATGCTAGCAAGTAGAATTTGAAGCTATAACTTGATCTTTTCTTGTTCTTTTCTCTAGTGCCTTACAATGTCGTCTAGATGTGCATTACGACCAATCCTTTTGAATTTATTCAAGGCTCTCCTGGATAATGACAAAAAATGATAAAGATCATTAGAAAGGTTTGTTACTGTTGCAACGAAAAACTAAGACTTGAAGCAACATTGGTCCAAATATGGCGACACAAGACACTCACGGAGGTACCAATTTATGTGTTATGTTGTTGGATGGAGATTTGAAAGCATATCATTTGGAAAGTTCTGCATATACATGTGCATCAGATTGAGATTTTTATTACATGGATATTTTGATGTAGTTAACCACATTCGAGAATCTCTATAATTTGAAAAGACCAACTCGAAGCACAGTCATATGTGGCAACCTTCATATGAAGGAGAAATGAGATGAAATTCCAAAACCATCAAAATCACGGGCTTTTCCAAAGCATGGTAAAACAAGAAAAAGAGAAATCGGCACCTTGAAACTCAAGCTCAGTGACAGTATCCAACAAAATTTTGGGGTACCTCAAGAAACAGTAGTATGCATGGAAAATTGATGCACATAAATAAAAATGCTTACAATCTTTCATATCCTATCACGTAAGAACAACTGCAAATACAAAAAGACGATTTCTACTCTCATGGCAATATATAAGATAATATCAGTTCGATTGTTTATGATATAACTAAATATCACAAACTCAGACATTATGCTAACATCATTGTTTCAAAAAACTGAAGTAATAATTAGGAAATGCATAAAAATAAATACAGATAAGCATATACACATTCATATAGACCTGCGATAACTCGTGATAAACAGCCAACCGAGCAGTTTCAAGGAAAAAAATAGTGTGAATTTGAGCGAGGATCAAATCAATTTCAGCTTTTAATAGATTGTAATATTAGAATTAGGGGTGCTCCACCTCTTGAATTCTGGATAAAAACAGATAATAAAAAAAACTAACTTTTTAATTGGCCATTTAAGAGATTTAATTTATACAGAAACTTCGTACTAACTGTTTGTGAATACTTCGGGTAACAACTTATAGTATATATGAACAGAAGACTGAATTTCGAGAAACTAATCCAACTGATGAGGCTATATTTTAATCTATGGTTTACCCAAAATAACAAACATAACATTAAACAAATTAAATTAGGAGATTTTCAAAGTTAAAACCCCAAAGTTCAAGAAACACTGGAACTTACTTTTGAAGCTAGATTAGGATTAATGGAAGTTGGAATCAGATGTGATGCTTGAAGGGAGAAGCGGCAGTCTTTGTTCCTAACCTGAACCCCGCCAGAAGACCTTGCAGATCGATAACCGTAAGCTGTAAAAAACATTCAAGGTCAAATGACAAGTAGATGAAGAATTCTTGAAAAAAAATTGTAATAAAGGCAGAGACAACGGGGAACGACCAACTAATACATTCTCTGAACACGAAACAGAGTGTTACAAAAACAAATAACTTAGATCAACCATACCATTATCCAAAAATCACAAACCAGCCTCATTACTCTCATATCTGCATCTCCAATCGCATGCTTAACACCTGCCAACAATTACTGTGTATAAAATACAAGAAACAAGACTTATAATGCAAATTACAAAAAAAAAAAAAAAAAAAAAAAAATGAAAGCTTACCAGAATATGAATAGGCGCATGACACATCAGGAGCTCCCAGAATCATATCTGTGTTACGAAAATAGGTGGGAATGAGGTGACGAAGGAAAAAAAAAA